>CM076063.1:347500-422500 GCA_038088235.1 Zacco platypus
CATGATTTCAGCGCGTTGCATCACGAGCTCAGGTGAACGTCGCTGCTTCAGAAGAGTTTGCGTCGTGTTGTACGAGTTATGCTCGACATCTCTGACGTCATGTGATGTGTGCAGCGAGAAACATCATTTATCACTAAAAGTCTTCTCTGTTCTGCACGTTCTAACTCTTGGTTACGACAGTCGGAGCTTCTCTTCAGAAGGAATGACACCATTCAGAGCAGATGTCTGCAGGAAAGCGTTCGCTCGCGTCCCGTGTGCATCCTCGTGCTTCTGGTGCTGTGAATGAATCAGGCGTCCAATCCTCGGGTTCTCGCGGGTTCCTCCGGGTTCCTCGGATGATCTTGGGCTCTCGAGGATGAGCAGAACTGATTCATCTGAACATTGAATCACACAGACCCTGATGGATCAATAATTGTGTGAGTGTGTGTGTGTGTGTGTGTGTGTGTGTGTCTAACCAGGTTCCAGACGCTCGTGTCGAGTGTGAGATGTTTGAGTCGATTTGTTTACATGGTGTAATTAGTTGTGCATTGTGGGTAATTGCTGCTCTGCTCCAGTCAGATGTGGTTTCTTTCCTCCACATGAGTTTGATTATCATTGTCAGAGGAACTTTAGGATCTGTCGTGTGTTTGCGGAGCGATGGTTGATTCCTGAAGACGTTCCTGAATACTCGTGTCTGAATGCGTTTGTGTTCACACAAATATACAAAAAAAATACTACCGTGTTTTTATCAGGGCCACGAATCCCCAGATATGATCCTCCTCATGTATTATTTATTTTAATCTATTTTTAATTTGCGTATTTGTTTTAATATTATTTATTTAATTATTATAATCTTTTTTCTAAATGTAATTATTTTAATATAATTTCTATTATTTGTTTTAATATAATTTTCATTTTTAATTTTAATATAGTTTCTATTGTTTACTTATTTATTTAATAAGTTTTTAGTTTTATTTAGTTATTTTAGAGTAATAATTATTATTATTTTCATTTATTATTTATTTTTTATATATGTTATTATTTACATATTTATTTTAATATGACTTTAGTTTTAGTCATTATTTCAATATAATTGTTAATTTAATTATTTTAATATTAATTTTAATATTAATTATATTTTTTAAATTATTTTAATATCATTGTTATTATATATTTATTTAATTTTAATCTAATTTCTATTATTTACTCATTTATTTTATTATCATTTTTATTATTTCTGTAGTTATTTTAATATAATATTAATATTTCTTTATTTATTATTTCTTTATTTTAATCTATTATTATTGTTTACTTGTTCATTTTAATATAATTTTATTTTTTAATTATTTCAATACAATTTTTATTTATTTGCTCATTTTAAAATAATTATATTATTTATCTTAATATATATATATATATTTTTTTTTATATATATTTTTTTTTAATTTGAATCTTTTGTTCTGTTTTGTTCTATTTTAAGCGTGTCAGGTTGTCATATATAACAGTGTTTTGTCGAGTCCAGCGGCGTTTCTGAACGCGTCTCTGTTTTCACGGTTAATCCGTGAACTCTCATTTCCCCGAGAGGATGTGCTGAATGAGACGCAGCCCAGCAGCTGATGAAGAGACAGATGGACAGACTGGCAGAAAGACGGAGGACGCTCGTAATGAAGCACAACAGGTTTGTTGATGCCGTGAGACGCTGCCGTTTGTTTGGGCTTCAGGCCGCGAACGGCTTCGGTTAATGGAGGACGATATCTGTGACCCGAAGCTCCGCAGACACTGACGGCCGTAAACAGAGTCCTACCTATGACAGAAACTTCAGCAAACCACCCAAAACACCCTAGCAACCACACATAGCAACACTAAAAACACTCTTAGCAACCGCATAATACCCTGGCAACCACCTAGAACAGCCTAGAACCATGGCAACGAGTTTTCAACAGGTGTCAGGAAACGTGAATTTAGAATAGTGTACTAGCTTAATAAGGCAAGTACTGTGTACTGCATACTACTTTCTCAGGCTTTCTTATGCAACCATAAACATTGTTGAAGTACATGTATAAAAATTAACAATACTAGATTGGAATACTAGCTTAAACTTACTGAATAGACTGTACTATATACTGCATACTACTTTCTCTGGCTACTCATTAGACATTGTACAAGTTTCAAGAACAAAGATATATAAAAGTTTGGAGTAGAAAATACTACTTTAATAGTCGAAATACTAGCTTAAACTTGCTGAATACTGCAGTCCGTACTATATACTGCATACTACTTTTTCTGGCTGTTCATTAAACATTATATTAGTTACAAGTACAAAGAAATAAAAGTTTGGAGTAGAAAATACTACTTTAATACTTGGCATACTAGCTTAAATGTATATCCATACTACATACTGCATACTATTTTCTCTGGCTACTCATTAGACTTTGAACAAGTACAAAGATATTGAAGCTTATAATGGAGAGTATTAGTTTAATACTTGAAATACAAGTTCACACTTACTGAATACTGCAGTCCGTACTATATACTGCATACTACTTTCCTTGGATATTCATTAAACGTTAAATAAGTTACAAGTAGAAAGAAATAAAAGTTTGGAGTAGAAAATACTACTTTAATGCTTGGAATACTAGCTTAAATGTATATCCATACTACATACTGCATACTATTTTCTCTGGCTACTCATTATGCAAGTGTTAAACAGTAGTATGCTGCGTTATCATGTGAAATTGCATGTTTATTTTGATACATTCATCACACTCTATGTATGCAGAAAATGTGCACAGCAAGCATACTACATACTACAGCTCTCATTTCTTCCGTTCCCGTTCACTAATCTTCACCTTATTGGGCGGGAAATTGTTTTAAATGATTTCCTGTTTCTCTGTTTTTTGGTTTTAATCCAATCAAATCCTGGCAAATGCAGTCAATCCCCGCCCTTTGATATTTCTCACTCGATGTGAATTTTCACGTGGGAGTGCGTGGCGTAATCGCAGTTAAATGTGCCGTGAGTGTCCGAGCCGGTGCTGGTTTGGTCCGAGGGTGTCGGTAGATGAATTGAAGCAGGAAATGGCTGGAATTGGTGTAATGTGTCTGGACGCGGCTCCATTAAGGTGAAAAACAGCCGGCGGTGATGTTCAGAGGTGAAGGTCTGCTGTTTAGCTGCCCGTGTCGCCGTGTGAAAGGGACGGTCAGATTTCCCCGGTGGTCCGACTGCTGTTTTATATCCCGCGTCCGTACTGCCGATCCGTCTGTCAGGGAATGATTTATGAACTCATAACGTCTGTACAGTACCGAGTCATATTTTAGCCTGACACTTATTATTGAAATGAGACATTTAGGCCGTGTGAACGGGAACAGAGAGCCGACGGGACACCGGTTACTCTCGCTCCCCTTCAGCGGCCGGAATTACATTTTTGGGAATTTAATGGCACTTCCCGGCTAAGTGCACGGCTCCGTATTGGATTGTATTTATGAAAATGTAAATTGATTCCCGGAACACAAAGGGCTGAGCCGGTGTTTTTGTAGTCTGTCCGTCTAGACGAGCTTTCTTGTGTGCTGTTGAAATTAATGCAGGTTGTATGACGTCATTAATGCAAATTTGAATTAATATTTGAATTGAAATCATGCAAATATTGCAAACCATAACAATATACCCAACAATTAATAGATTAAAAGTATTACACTTACATTAACGTGTTCAAAATAGGAGAAATTGAGAAAAAAATGGAAATTCTTCAGTTTACTGTATCTTAGCAAAGTTTAAGTGTTTATAATAGTAACATTGTTTCAGCTCTCCATTGATCGATGGATCCAGATTTAGTTTGATGCTCATTGGTCACGTATATGAAATACTGATGCACTCACTATCATGTGATCATTTCAAAGCTAATCAAATGCACTTGAAAGATGAGATGGAGAACGAGAGCGGGTTCAGAGACGAGGCGTCAAAACAATCTTTGTCTCCTTTATTTATGAGCTGCTTGTTTAAAGTGGCTTTCAGTGTGTGTGAGAGTAAAGCTCGCGTCTTTCCGAGCGCAGCTGCGCAGATCCATGAGCAAACAGACACAGACGCTCGTTCGGCTTCATCCGACTTCACCAGAATCTCAGTGAAGATCAGCAGCAGCACAATCAGCACTTGAAAATACACATATTTTATATTTATATATTATTTAAACCAAATTTAGGTTTTCCAAATAGAGCCAGACCAGACTACATAAAGCTGATCTACATGAAAACCCCCAGTAGAACATCTAAGAATAATTACCAATACCGATAACTGATAATTCTTTATATTTGAATACAGATATACAATGCAACATATTATTCTTAGATACTGTTTTTTTCCCTTCCAATCATATTTCAAGCAATTCAAAGCCATCATGGTGCGCATCTGAAGCGTCTCAGATGAGGGAAATAATCCATTATCGGCTTTAATATATCAGCCAGATTTTCTTATCAGACCAATAACGATAACCTTAAAAATGAATATATATATATATATCAGCCGTTATGGATAACCGATAATTCTTTATATTTGGAAGGAAATAATCGATTATCGGTTTTTACATATCGGCCACATTTTCTTATCAGACTGATAATGATATCCTTAAAAATAAACGTATATATATATATATCAGCCGTTATGGATAACCGATAATTCTTTATATTAGAAAGGAAATCATTATTTATCGGCTTTAATATATCGGCCAAATTTTCTTATCGGACCGATATCGATAACATTAAAAATGAATCTATATATATCGGCCGATAACTGATAATTCTTTATATTTGAAAGGAAATGATCCATTATTTATCGGTTTTAATGTATCGGCCAGATTTTCTTATTAGACTGATAACGATAACATTAAAAATTAACATATATCAGCCGTTACGGATAACCGATAATTCTTTATATTTGGAAGGAAATAATTGATTATCGGTTTTTACATATCGGCCACATTTTCTTATCAGACTGATAATGATATCCTTAAAAATAAACGTATATATATATATATCAGCCGTTATGGATAACCGATAATTCTTTATATTTGGAAGGAAATAATCCATTATTTATCGGTTTTAATGTATCGGCCACATTTTCTTATCAGACTGATAATGATAACCTTAAAAATGAACGTATATATATCAGCCGTTATGGATAACCGATAATTCTTTATATTTGGAAGGAAATAATCGATTATCGGTTTTTACATATCGGCCACATTTTCTTATCAGACTGATAATGATAACCTTAAAAATGAACATATATATATATATATATATATCAGCCGTTATGGATAACCGATAATTCTTTATATTTGGAAGGAAATAATCCATTATCGGTTTTTACATATCGGCCACATTTTCTTATCAGACTGATAATGATATCCTTAAAAATAAACGTATATATATATCAGCCGTTATGGATAACCGATAATTCTTTATATTTGGAAGGAAATAATCCATTATTTATCGGTTTTAATGTATCGGCCAGATTTTCTTATCAGACTGATAACGATAACATTAAAAATTAACATCAGCTGTTATGGATAACCGATAATTCTTTATATTTGGAAGGGAATAATCAATTATCGGTTTTTACATATCGGCCACATTTTCTTATCAGACTGATAATGATAACCTTAAAAATGAACGTATATATATCAGCCGTTATGGATAACCGATAATTCTTTATATTTGGAAGGAAATAATCGATTATCGGTTTTTACATATCGGCCACATTTTCTTATCAGACTGATAATGATAACCTTAAAAATGAACGTATATATATCAGCCGTTATGGATAACCGATAATTCTTTATATTTGGAAGGAAATAATCGATTATCGGTTTTTACATATCGGCCACATTTTCTTATCAGACTGATAATGATAAGCTTAAAAATGAACATATATATGTATATATATATATCAGCCGTTATGGATAACCAATAATTCTTTATATTAGAAAGGAAATCATTATTTATCGGCTTTAATATATCGGCCAAATTTTCTTATTGGACCGATATCGATAACATTAAAAATGAATCTATATATATCGGCCGATAACTGATAATTCTTTATATTTGAAAGGAAATAATCCATTATTTATCGGTTTTAATATATCGGCCAAATTTTCTTATTGGACCGATATCGATAACATTAAAAATGAATCTATATATATCGGCCGATAACTGATAATTCTTTATATTTGAAAGGAAATGATCCATTATTTATCGGTTTTAATGTATCGGCCAGATTTTCTTATTAGACTGATAACGATAACATTAAAAATTAACATATATCAGCCGTTACGGATAACCGATAATTCTTTATATTTGGAAGGAAATAATTGATTATCGGTTTTTACATATCGGCCACATTTTCTTATCAGACTGATAATGATATCCTTAAAAATAAACGTATATATATATATATCAGCCGTTATGGATAACCGATAATTCTTTATATTTGGAAGGAAATAATCCATTATTTATCGGTTTTAATGTATCGGCCACATTTTCTTATCAGACTGATAATGATAACCTTAAAAATGAACGTATATATATCAGCCGTTATGGATAACCGATAATTCTTTATATTTGGAAGGAAATAATCGATTATCGGTTTTTACATATCGGCCACATTTTCTTATCAGACTGATAATGATAACCTTAAAAATGAACATATATATATATATATATATATCAGCCGTTATGGATAACCGATAATTCTTTATATTTGGAAGGAAATAATCCATTATCGGTTTTTACATATCGGCCACATTTTCTTATCAGACTGATAATGATATCCTTAAAAATAAACGTATATATATATCAGCCGTTATGGATAACCGATAATTCTTTATATTTGGAAGGAAATAATCCATTATTTATCGGTTTTAATGTATCGGCCAGATTTTCTTATCAGACTGATAACGATAACATTAAAAATTAACATCAGCTGTTATGGATAACCGATAATTCTTTATATTTGGAAGGGAATAATCAATTATCGGTTTTTACATATCGGCCACATTTTCTTATCAGACTGATAATGATAACCTTAAAAATGAACGTATATATATCAGCCGTTATGGATAACCGATAATTCTTTATATTTGGAAGGAAATAATCGATTATCGGTTTTTACATATCGGCCACATTTTCTTATCAGACTGATAATGATAACCTTAAAAATGAACGTATATATATCAGCCGTTATGGATAACCGATAATTCTTTATATTTGGAAGGAAATAATCGATTATCGGTTTTTACATATCGGCCACATTTTCTTATCAGACTGATAATGATAAGCTTAAAAATGAACATATATATGTATATATATATATCAGCCGTTATGGATAACCAATAATTCTTTATATTAGAAAGGAAATCATTATTTATCGGCTTTAATATATCGGCCAAATTTTCTTATTGGACCGATATCGATAACATTAAAAATGAATCTACATATATCGGCCGATAACTGATAATTCTTTATATTTGAAAGGAAATAATCCATTATTTATCGGTTTTAATGTATCTGCCAGATTTTCTTATTAGACTGATAACGATAACCTTAAAAATGAACGTATATATATCAGCCGTTATGGATAACCGATAATTCTTTATATTTGGAAGGAAATAATCCATTATTTATCGGTTTTTAGATATCGGCCACATTTTCTTATCAGACTGATAATGATAAGCTTAAAAATGAACATATATATGTATATATATATCAGCCGTTATGGATAACCAATAATTCTTTATATTAGAAAGGAAATCATTATTTATCGGCTTTAATATATCGGCCAAATTTTCTTATTGGACCGATATCGATATCGACCGATAACAATATGGTGTGATTATACAGATACATGATGTATTGGCCACTGTTTTGGCACCATCAGGTAAATGTTCAGTTTTAATGTTGTCATTATCGGCCCGATAAGAATATTTGGCCGATATATTAAAGCCGATAATGGCTCATTTCCTTCAGTTGAGACTCTTCAGATGTTCACTGTTCACCATGATGATTTTGAATCGCTTGAAATAAGATTGGAAAGGGACAAAAATAGTATCTTAGAATAATATATGGGTTATCGGCTCACACCGTATGGTCGTGTGTTCCATATGTGCTCGGCTCATTGTTGATGGAGATAAAGAGGGATGAAGCTCTGTTGGTGTCCCGTCGAGCAGGTGTTGTCCTCTGTAGGTTCGTCTCCTCATTAGCACTTATCCCGCACCATCATCAGGACTGGTCCGAATGTGGCCCACCATGGCAGGAATAATTATTATTCACATTCTCAATTGGGATTAATTGCTCCATCTGGCTCTCATTTAAACAATACGGCGGAAACTCCTCCAACACCTCTTTCTCGTTCTTCTAGCCTGGTTTCTTTCATTCATTCAGCACGCTAATGCCTCAAATCGGCTCGTTTTTCTCGCAGCCTGTCACGAGCCACGGGCGAGATCATTTATCTACCCACGATCCTTTGTTTTCCCCCTTCTCAGCTCCTCCACCAAAACACAAACTCTCAGCGTGTTGTTTGACTAAATAATCATGATTATTTGCAGTATGTAAGTGAATCTAACATTATTTCCATCCAGTGAGTCCAGTGAGCTGCTGAAACGGCAGTATATACACGGCTGTGTTGGTTTGACCGTGTCGGACTGTAAATGGCGAGATTCACTGGACTATTTCATCATGATTGTTCTCTCCGCGGGCCAATTACTGAGCTAAACGAAGCCTTTCCTCGTCTGTACATATGCAGAACAAACGCACGCTTCATTCACATTCAGTCAGCAAACGCACGCTTGAGTCGTTCCAACCGTGAGTCTGATGAAATCATCAATATTATATGACGTCAAACAGCGTCTCATCTGCATTGAAACAGTCATGTCCCAGCGGCGCACGTTCATCTGTAATTTATAGCGTTTGTAATTGCTCTATTATTCAGAAAGCTGCTTTAGCAAGGATTTTCTCTGACATGGATACGATTTGCATGGGGATTTAGGGTGTATGTTTAATTTTGAAATTATTATGAATGTATACATTTAAAGGGGAAGTGTTTCTGCACCACTAAATACATTGACCACACCCCCTGTCTGTCATTGGCCAGATAGCCCCGCCCCACTCTCGCTCCATTGGCTACTTCAGAAGTTGAGCGGCTCAAACGGATCAGAGTCAAGAAGTTTAGTTGTTATTTTCAGAGTATGAACTCTTTGAAATGATCCAATAAAATATAGATGAATCTAACCAGTGTCGAGATCAAACTCACGCAATCATCTGATCGCTCTTCAGCGTGATGGATTCAGACACTCTCATGTATGATTTACTGTAGATTGAGAGATGCACAGCTCTCCAGATCACATCTAAATGATGCTTTGAAAGGTTTCTCAGCGGCCGCCGGATGATATAATGTGTGTCATTAATAGCCAATCAGTGTCCTGTGAGACTCAATCTGCTCAATTCATTCCCTGAGAGTTTAATTACAGATTACTGATGAACGGACAGGCAGTCGCTCTGGACCGTATCTGTGTTTGTGTAAAGATATAGTTTCGTGCGTGAATATATTTAGGAATTTAAGAATTACGCAGTTTAGATCTTCTCTCTAGTGACACTTCATTTATAAAGTGATACGTTTTCATGGTTTCTCGCAGGTGAACGGGAGGGATCTGTCCAGAGCGAGCCATGAGGAGGCGGTCGAAGCCTTCCGCAGTGCCAAAGATCCCATCGTGGTGCAGGTGCTCCGGCGGACGCCTTTACCCCGGGGTCAGGGGTCATGCCAGGACGTGCAGGTGGTGGACGTGTGCACGCAGACGGAAATCACCTTCGAGCACATCATGGCTTTGGCCAAACTCCGTCCTGTCACACCACCCGTGCCGGACATCTGCCCGTTCCTGCTGTCGGACAGGTAAAAACCACATCATGGGGTTTCCTCGAAAACAGAGCAGAAATCTCTTTGTTGTTGTGGAGTTCATCTCTCCAGAGATCCAGAGCAGGAACAAGATAAAGTTTAGAGTGAGAGTATCTGGGTTTCTCCCCTGGAGACGGAGGAACTGCAAAACAAGCTGAGCAGGGGATGCTGGGAAGTTAATTGAAAGCGTCTGAGGCGCAGAGAGGGGGTTAGGGAGGTAATTAATGCTGCACAATGGCCCATTGATAATTCATAGACTAAAATTTGTCACCCGCTCAAGATCCGTGTTTTGTTTCTAAACTCCCTCGGTGAGTCGTGTGCTGATTTGGATATTTTAAATCCCTTTGTCCTTCTGAGGAAAAGCGTGAGGGATTCTCAGTGAAGGTTGCTGCTGTGATGGATGTGTGGGTCAGTAACTGATGTAGTCTCATCTGGACTGTTGGTCAGTTATGAACCAGCTGACCGTCCTCAACGCCTCTGAGGATTTGATCGGCGAATGCCTTTTAAATTTCAGTTCATGAATTTGCATTCAGGTTTCAAACAGAATGCAGAATTGCAATTCAAAAATATTAATTTAAGGAGGTAGAATTAAAATTCTGAATTGAAAAGACCTCGAAGTTTGAAGGAGCAGAGATGGATAGATGGAGTGATGGATGGAGTGATAGATGGATGGATGGATGGATGGATAGATGGAGTGATGGATGGATGGATGGATGGATGGAGTGATAGATGGAGTGATGGATGGATGGATGGATGGATGGATGGATGGATAGATGGAGTGATGGATGGATGGATGGATGGATGGATGGAGTGATAGATGGATGGATAGATGGAGTGATAGATGGATGGATGGATAGATGGAGTGATGGATGGATGGGTGGATGGATGGATGGATGGAGTGATAGATGGATGGATGAATGGATGGAGTGATAGATGGATGGATGGAGTGATAGATGGATGGATGGAGTGATAGATGGAGTGATGGATGGATGGATGGAGTGATAGATGGAAGGATGGATGGATGGAGTGATAGATGGATGGATGGATGGATAGATGGAGTGATAGATGGATGGATGGATAGATGGAGTGATGGATGGATGGGTGGATGGATGGATGGATGGATGGAGTGATAGATGGATGGATGAATGGATGGAGTGATAGATGGATGGATGGACGGATGGAGTGATGGATGGATGGATGGAGTGATAGATGGATGGATGGAGTGATAGATGGATGGATGGATGGATGGATGGATATGGCGATGGATGGAGGGATGCATGATAGATAGAGCGATGGAAGGATAGATGGATGGATGGATGGATGGAGTGATGGATGGATGGATATGGCGATGGATGGAGGGATGCATGATAGATAGATAGAGCGATGGATGGATGGAGTGATGGATGGATGGATATGGCGATGGATGGAGGGATGCATGATAGATAGAGCGATGGAAGGATAGATGATAGAGTGATAGATGGATGGATGATAGGGCAATGGATGGAGGGATGCATGGATAGATGGATAAAGCGATAGATGGATGGATGATAGGGCAATGGATGGAGGGATGGATGGATGGATACAGCGATGGATGGATGGATGCATGGATAGATGGATAAAGCGATAGATGGATGGATGATTGGGCAATGGATGGAGGGATGGATGGATGGATACAGCGATGGATGATAAGGCGATAGATAGAGCGATAGATGGATGGATGATGGAGCGATGGATGGAGGAATGCATGATAGATGGATAGAGTGATGGATGGATAAATAGAGTGATAAACAGATGGATGGATGTATGGATGGATGGAGTGATGGGTGGATGGAGTGATGGGTATGTGGATCATACGTCCAGATGTTTGAAATGTTGCCCATATAAATTCATATTTATTTATATTTCAGCATATTTTTAATAAATGGACGTTTGTGCAGCAGGACGGAAGAACACACATTTCCCAGCATGCATCACCTCTTCCGCAGATTCCTATTACAGTCATTTCAGTTCCAATTCTCCCGACTGGATCTGAATGAGATCAGATCTGCCGCTCCGCCAGAGAAACAGATCTGAAGCTCTGAAAGAATCACACACACACACACACACACACACACAGAGAGAGCAGACGTGATTCATGAAGATCAATTCACTCTCGTCACATTATCAGCAGCTGCACATGACGGAGATTCATTTCAGCAACACAATTCAATTCTCATCTCTACTGAAGATGCAGAGTGAGTGTGTGTGTGTGTGTGTGAGTGTATGTGTGTGTGTGTGTGTGTGTGTGTGTGTGTGTGCAGTCTCTGCTCTCGTCCCTGTGCTCTACATGAGGATATCATGGAACCAGATGTTTAATGTCATTTTATTCATGATATAGTGTTACTGTATGACATGTGTGTGAGTGTGTGTGTGTGTGTGTGAGTGTGTGTGTGTGTGTTGAGGAGTTTGTTAGCTGCTCTACAGAATTAACGCCGGTCATGTGACTCTGTCTGCAGCTGTCACTCTCTGCACACGATGGATCAGGAGTTCTTCGAGGGCAGCGAGTATCTCTCCAACATGGCAGCAGACGGCGAGAGGACCGATGACTTTGAGTACGAGGTGAGACGTTCTCCCGACGCTCTCCGTTAATAACCGCTGACACGCCGTCCGTTATCATGGACCCGTCCCGATCCGAGGAGCCGTCCCGCCTGACCCCAGCGCTGATCTCTCTTCTCCAGTAAATGTATCTTGATTTGAGAACGTTTAGATGTTTGCGCTGGAAAACGAGAGTGTATTTAGTCTGTTAATGAAATCCAAACTACAGTTTTGATGACTGTCCTGTCGAGCGGCTTCTTTTGTCCCATGACAGATGATGTCATCAACCTCCTCATGTCAGGGCAGAGGCATTGTGGGAAGGATCAGTGTGTGTGTGTGTGTGTATTCTAACAGATGAAATATACAGCTTGAACGCAGTGCGAGTCTCTCCGGATAAAAGCTCCGTGTTCTCCTCGCGGGAGATTTGCGCGTGTGTTTGTGTTCTCTGTCTGTGCCCATTAACGCAGAGCAAATGTAATATATTAGACGCGTCGTGCGCTTCATTCTCCAGCTCTAATGCCATTACAGCCCCTGCGCTTGTGATTTCATGCTTGGGGAAGTGAACGCAGGACTGAGTTACCGCCACTTAACACTCGCCTGTAAAATATCTCCACGCGGCGGGAGAGAGCTGAGCGCGCAGAACACACGGGATTATTCACACACTTCATGTGGATTCTCTCTGTGTTTTCATGGAAAATAGTGTTTTATTACATTTCCAAGTCAGCTACAGATTTTGACAAAGAGTTTATGAAGAACATGTGATGTTTGCCCATGCAGAAGCGTTTTGTGGTAACCAAGGCGTTGCTATGTGGATGCTGGGATGTCATGCCGTTGCTCCGCTGTTCTGAGTGGTTGCTATGAAGTTGCTATAGTGTTCTAAGTTCTTAGGAAGTAGTCATGCAGTGGTTATAGTGCTCTGATTGGTTGCCAGGGAGTTGCTATGCAGTTGATATGGTGTTCTGGGTAGTTGCTAGGGAGTTGTCATGCAGTCTGCTCTTCTGGGTGGTTGCTAGGAAGTTGCTATAGTGTTCTAAGTTCTTAGGAAGTAGTCATGCAGTGGTTATAGTGCTCTGATTGGTTGCCAGGGAGTTGCTATGCAGTTGATATGGTGTTCTGGGTAGTTGCTAGGGAGTTGCCATGCAGTTTCTATGCAGATATGAAGTAGCTATAATGCTCTGATTGGTTGCCAGGGAGTTGCTATGCCGTTATGAAGTTGCTTTGGTATTCTTGGTGGTTCTCTAGGAAGTAGCCATGCAGTTGTTATAGTGCTCTGATTGGTTGCCAGGGAGTTGCTATGCATTTGATATGGTGTTCTGGGTAGTTGCTAGGGAGTTGTCATGCAGTCTGCTCTTCTGGGTGGTTGCTAGGAAGTTGCTATAGTGTTCTAAGTGGTTCCTTAGGAAGTAGCCATGCAGTTGCTATAGTGCTCTGGTTGGTTGTCAGGAAGTAGCTGTAGTGCTGTAGTTGGTTGTTAGGGGGTTGCCATGCAGTTGAAAATAATTTGTGAGTGGTCGCTAGGGTGTTTCAGATATATTCTAGGGTCTTCTGAGTGGTTGTTCTTTCATGACAGCTATGCATTGCTATGTGATTGATAGGATGTTATTGACTGTCGCTAAGGAGTTGCTAGGCAGATGCTATGGTGTTTATAGGTGGTTGCTAGGGAGTTGCCATCCAGCTGCTATAGTGCTATGGAATTCTGGGTGGCTGTTACTGTCTTGTGTCTCTACATGGTTAATTAAATATTCTTGTTTTTTCTAGGGAGTTGCTATGGTGTTTCTAGGTGGTTGCTAGGGAGTTGCCGTGCTGTTCTGTCTTGTTTACTCTCTTGTGTCTATATGTGGTTGATAGGATGTTTTTGGTCGTTGCTGCTGTGGCATTCTCAGTTCTCCAGTTTCTGTGGTGTTCTAGGTGGTTGTCAGGGAGTTGCTATGTGTGTGTGTGTGTGTGTGTGTGTGTGTGTGTGTGTGTGTGTGTGTGTGGATCTCATCAGTGATTTTGCTCTCGACTCCTTCTGAAACACTAAAGATGTAAGCGCTGGTCTGGATGAGAGTGTCAGACGTCAGTTTCCCTCCGGAGGATCTCTGGGCGTCGCACGTTTCTCCTCTTTTGTTCTTGAGGTTGTCGTGACACTCAGGCGTGTAATCAGTCAGTCGCTGGACGTCTGTGGATGAAGTATGGAATCTCTGACCTCTCCGTGACCCTGAGCACCAGCCATGCGTGCGTTTCACCTGCTGGGATGTTCGGATGGTGTGCCTGAAATGCACAGCAGAAAAACCATTTTCTCACTCAGTATTTTTCTCTTGTTTTCCAGTACAAATATCTAAACAGTCATATTATTAGATATTAAGTCTTGTTTTCTGAAAAATGTATCCAAACGGACGGATTTAATCATCTAAATTCAAAGGCAAAACAAGATTATTCTTGTTCTTGATATATTCTTTATATCTCAGTAAAAGTATCTTGGATTAAAAGAACTTGATCGCGACTCCATGAAGAGGTTTATTGTCGTCGTGTTGAGAAACATGAAAACGGCACATGAATTTTTCATCCCTATCGCCGGGATTCACAGCGACCGCCTGAATGACTGAATAAATTAATGCTCATTAACATAATTACAGACTTATTCACAAAATAAACATCAGCTTTGGTGAAAACAGAAACGCACTGATTTCCTCGGAAGAGGCTTCAAAGCGCTAATCAATATTTGACGTGTTGGGAAACTGGGATTAACTGTCACACGGATCTATTTTCGCTCTTATTTTGGTTTTTGTTATCATGAAATTTACTAGCAATTCCTGTGTCAATATTGTCATTTATTTTCAGTGCTGATGCACATAAAGTCCATATGAACATCAGCAGCTCTTGTGTCTGGAGTCTCTTTACGGCGTGTTTGTTCCCGCAGGAGGTTGAGCTGTGTCGGATGAGCAGTCAGGAGAAGCTCGGACTCACGCTGTGTTACAGGACGGATGATGAGGACGACATCGCCATCTACGTCAGCGAGGTGAGTCCGTTCGCAGAGACGCTTCAGACACGAAACGACCAGCCAATGAGGAGCGTAATCGATCAACACGCACACAAGGAATTATGGGAGAGCAAACATGAGTTCATAAAGAGTTATGCGCCTTTGTTTTGCTCACTTTAATATTAGAAGTGTTTGTTTTCATGGTACAGGAAGTGAAAATTAGTGACTTAGATGAGATTTAGACACAGGTGATCTTCAGAAACACTGAAAATCTAACCGGGGCTAGTTGTCACGCTTCACTCCAGTGAATATTGAAGTCTTAACACTGGTGTTACACTGGTTTTGAGGTCATTTAAGCCATTTAACACCCTACACCGGGGCATGTTGTCACATATATGGGGTAAGTTGTCGTAAATAACACAAAATCTGAGATAAACTCGACTGTGACAACTAGCCCCGGTGTATTTGTACACCCACACAACCATGTTATCCTGTGCACAGAGTGAGATCTGTGAAACTGGTGTTTGTGAGCAGAGCTGACGTGTGTTCAGTTCTGGGCTTCATTAGAAGTCGTCTCAGATTCATCAGGTCTCAGCGGCCGCGTGTGCGTTTGAATACAGATCCGTCAGCGCTTACAGGCTTATTAAAATCTCCACTCCATAAAATTGAAGAGCAGAGAGCCGTGGCATCAGCGATATTACAGCGCGGCGGTGATGAACGGCGCCGTTATACTGGGAAAGAAAGAAAAGCTGTAACAGAATTATGAGATCTGAGAGAAACACAGCGAGAGATTCGCATTCATTCATGCGCTTTATTTTATTAGTTAGTAGATGTTCACTGTGATAAATCCTCAGTTAGTGTCGGGAGCAGAGGCACGTTCAACCGGAGGGGTTTTGTGATCTAATGAAGACAGATAAACTCTAGCCTGTGATTGGACGCTGTCTGACGGCCATTGATTGATTGGATGTTAAAAACGGCCAACAGAAGTAAAACTAACATTCATTTTTTTTATTGATTTTGAACTTTTAAACCATTAAAAGCAGACGGACTGTGAGATATGAGGTTGTTAATTGATGTTGGAAACATTATTTAAACAAGAATTGTGTTAAACGGCAGAATTCCTGGTGAAAACTACATTACCCATGATGCTGTTCAAAAAATCCACCAATCAGAGAGTTGGGGGGGAGGGGAAATGATTCTTCCTCAGTATTTTTCACTTGTTTTCCAATACAAATATCTAATATATCAAAGCAAAAGATAGTCTTGTTTACTAAAATATTGATTCGTTTTTAAAACTCGAACAAATATGTGCCAATGGAGTCAGAAAAATAATTTTGTTTTTCCTTTGAATTAAGTATATTTTTCTGACTCCATATTTTTAGCAAAAACTTAAAACTGAACTTCAGTCATTTTTCATCTCCAGTAAATGTATTTTGATTTAAGAATGTTTATATATTTGTGCTGGAAAACGAGACAAACACTGATTTCTGTGCTGTAAATAATTCATATATATATATGCATATTTTGCAATAAATGTAATATATATTATCCATAATATAATATATAATATCTCTAAATCATTTTGCAATTACTGTTATTATTTTTTTGTATTTTGTTTGCTGTGATTCACCTTGTAACTGGTTGGTTTGAAAAGACTTTTTGGGAAAAATTATTGGAAAAAAGTGGGCGGGCACTAAAGCGCTCCATCACAGAGGAGCACAGGATTGGCTAGAGTCTTGAAGAACTAGCCAATCAGATTTAAATTCCGAATGACATCACTAATCTGAACGATATTTGCTTTCGTTCTCAGATCGAGCCGAACAGCATCGCCGCTCGAGACGGTCGAATCCGAGAAGGAGACCGTATTTTACAGGTAACTTCACCTCTGGCTCGTCAAACGTCTGTTTCTGCACGGCTGCTGTCGTCTCATCAATTTTTAACAGCGGCACATTAGACCTCGGAGAAACGGGCCCGGGGCGGAGAACGAGCTTCTGATGAGACCCGAGGGGAAGATCGACCCGCAGACCCTCCTACAGGACCTGAAGGAAAGCAGGGGTCCGGTCGGGTCATTACTCTGATGGAATCCGCTGGCGTATTTTTAGCTGCAGTCCGTCAGGAAAACATGCTGGAGGTGTTTCCTAATAAATTCATCCACAAACTCACAAGCTTCAGGATGAATCGGGTTGTTTCTGCATCGCTGCCGGCGCCAAATGAAAACGAAAAACTAAATAGATTCTAGTAGGAGAGATGCTGAAAAAATGAGGTTCTTGTTTTCCAGGACAAACATCTGAACATTCTTAAATCAAGACACATTTACTGGAGAAACAAAGTCTTTTTAATGAAAAATGTTTAAAACAAGAAATAATATCTGCTAATGCTTCATTCATTTTGTGTCTCCAGTAAATGTGTCTTGAGTTAAAAATGTTTAGATATTTTTTGCAGTGTATTTTCTCTAATAAACCAAACGCTGCTTCTCATTGGATGATGTGTGTGATTGACAGATCAATGGGCAGGACGTTCAGGACCGACAGGAAGCTGTGGCCGTTCTCACTAATGAAGAGAGCAGGAATATTGTTCTGCTCGTCGCCAGGCCGGAAACGCAGGTACACACACACACACACACACACACACACACACACACACACACACACACACGTTGTGTTTTCATGGTTTATGGGGTCATTCCATAGGCGTAATGCTTTTTCTACTGTACAAACTGTACATTCTGCCCCCCCCACCCCTAAACCTACCCATCACACAAAATGTTCTGCTATTTTACATTTTCAAAAAAGATCATTCTGTATGATTTATAAGCTTGTTTCCTCATGGGGACCAACAAAATGTCCCCACAATGTCAAAATTTACTAGTATTACTGTAACTGTGGGGACATTTGGGTCCCCATAACGTAGGGAATACCCACACACACACACACACACACACACGTTGTGTTTTCATGGTTTATGGGGACATTCCATAGTAATAATGGTTTTTCTACTGTATAAACTGTACATTCTGTCCCCCCCCCCCACCCCTAAACCTACCCATCACACAAAATGTTCTGCTATTTTACATTTTCAAAAAAGATCATTCTGTGTGATTTATAAGCTTGTTTCCTCATGGGGACCAACAAAATGTCCCCACAAGATCAACATTTACTAGTATTACTGTAACTGTGGGGACATTTGGGTCCCCATAACGTAGGGAATACCCACACACACACACACACACACATCTACAGAGATATGACTTAACTTTACTTGAGTAACACCCTGAAGTCCTCGTGAAGACGCCTCGACAGAACACAAAAACGTTTTGACGTTTACTGTGATCCAGACAGACGTCCAGCACATTCACATCAACACGCTCGTCTCTTGTGTGAACATCAGCGGCTCTAATTAAACACATCTGTGCAGATGAACGGATGATGTTTGTTGTGTCCGTCCGCTGACCGCTGCGCTTCATTACGCCTTCAAAGATCTGCAGAGAACATTACCTCCCATAATGTGTGTGATGTAGACGTCATAAAATGTGACACAAACGTAATGTGTTTCTCACACCAGAGCCGTAAAAACACGATGAGCCGCTGAGTGAATTTAATTAAGAAACGTCAGCTCATAATTCAGTGGAAAAGACAGAAACGCAGCCTATTTTTAGGCCGTTTTATTCTGCGGAATCTGAATGGATT
Organism: Zacco platypus; assembly: GCA_038088235.1. Lineage (NCBI taxonomy): Eukaryota > Metazoa > Chordata > Actinopteri > Cypriniformes > Xenocyprididae > Zacco > Zacco platypus. Next base: position 366,636 of record CM076063.1, read on the forward strand.
TTCATATTGGAGTGAGGAAATAAAAATCATTACAGTACTATGAGAATTTTTGGGTAATTTTCATGAAAATTATTGTTATAATTTCAATGTTTCTGTCTTGTTTTCCAGCACAAGCATCTAAACATTCATAAATCAAGATACATTTACTGGAGAAGAGAGATGAGTGAAGATATGAAGATATCAAAATCAAGCTTTTGCTTAATATCCGCCAGTGGGGTCAGAAAAATAATATTGTTTTTCCTTTGAAGTAAAATTATTTTTCTGACTCCATTGACATATTTTTGTTCTTAATCTAACATAATTTTTCAGTAATTTTAAGGTTTTTTCGCCTCTCCAGTAAACGTATCTTGATTTAAGAATTTTAGATATTTTTAGTGGAAAACAAGCCAGAAACACTGAGGAAGAACAGTCTACAGTCTTTTATATATATATGTATAGATGTGTGTGTGTGTGTGTATATATGATTAAATCAACAACAACGATGAGAATAAAAAACAACAATTGAACTAAAGTGTGTAAGAGAAGTTTATTGCAAATATTCAGGTGAATACAGTGTTGGACAGTTTTATGAACCTTCATACGCAGTGCATCATGGCACTGTTCATTCAGATTCCCATTTCCATAGTAACATTGACGGATTGGTGCTTCAGGATAATGAGTTGTGTATTTCTTCACTATAAATCGTGTTTGGTTTGTTGAGATGAAGTTGAATTCACTCTGACTTCAGGCTTGTGCTGAGACATTTACTTTATGCAGAATGTAGTGAAATCAGTGATCTGCGGTTTGTTGAGATTCACGTCTTCTGCTGTTTCAGGAGGAGCCGTGGCTGGATGACGAACACAGCGAATTCTTAGAGGAGCTGAAGATGGAAATGCTGGAGGAACAGAGGAGAGAAGAGGAGGAGGAGATGAACAGAGCGGCCAGAGAGGAGGAAGAGAAGGTGAGACAAACCAGAAAACATCTCATTGTTAAACATGATTTAAGCTTTCTTTTAAAGAGCACCTATAATGCTCCTTCCACAGGATGTGATATCAGTCTCTGGTGTCTCCAGTGAAGTTTCAGCTCAGATCATTTATTATCGCTTGTCAAATTCGCCTCTATTTGGGTTTGAGCAAAAACACGCCGTTTTTGTGTGTGTCCCTTTAAATGCAAATGAGCTGCTGCTCCAGAAGAGGGCGGAGCTTCAACAGCTCAACAACAACAAAGCTGGAGAATCTCACGCAGACAAAATGAGGATTGTCCGTGATGTTTTCTGGGTTGGCAGATGCACCGGGGACCAGATTATAGCACTTAAACATGATTTGTCCCCTTTAAAATGTTCACACGGATGTTCTTCCTCGGTAGTTTTGTCGTTTTCCACTACAAATATCTAAACATTTGTTACTGGAGAAGCAAAATGACTTAAGATGTTAAGACTTACTGGAAAACAAGACAGAAATACTGAGGAAGAACATCATTTTTGCAGTGCATTGCTTGTGTTAGTAAATAAAGCATGATCACTTCTTGTTCTATATGTGCCAGTTCAAACAAAGCAGATGAACATGCACCATCTCCCAAATTAACTCAAAATCTCATTAATGAAGTCTCAGTAGATTCTAGTTCCGCTTGAATAATTCTTATTCAAAATGTCCCTGCAGGCCAGAGGAGCTCCAGAAGAAAACATCACGGCGTCCTGCTCCTACAATCACCAGAAGATCAGTCCGCCGGACGGTTCGGAGAAGAACGTCCTCGCTCAGATCCAGAAGAGACTGTCGCGGTGTCTGCGCCAGCGGCGAGAACCCGCCGGTCAGAGCCGCGACGGCTCGGCGTCCGAATGCGGTCTGGAGAAGGACGCTCCCGAAGGAGACCGATATCAGCAGCTGCTGGAGCTCAAGTGTCAGATCCGCAACAGCGGCGAGTACGACCTCTTCTACACGCGCAGCAGCACCATCGAGTGCAGCGGCGTGGAGCACGAGCTCCGGCTGCTCAACGAGGAGCTGCGCAGCATCGAGCTGGAGTGCCAGAACATCATGCGGGCGCATCAGCGGCAACCGAAGAAGCTGGCGGACATCAGCGAGCACCCGGAGAAGTCGGACAAGGACAGCTCGAGCGCGTACAACACGGCCGAGAGCTCGCGCAGCACGCCGCTCGCGATGGACCGTTCGCCGGAGCACAGGAGGATCAGCCTCACCAACCAGAGGAACCTTCAGGGCTCGTCCGTCAGGAGCGGCAGTCCCGACCACAGCAACCCTTCGGAGTCGCCCGCGGAGGACGAGGGATCCCTGAGGACCCGGATCGCCGCCTTATCGAAAGCGTCTGACGTCCACACGCGACAGTACCAGAGCTACATGCACCTGGTCCAGCAGCAGTCGGCCGTGGAGTTCGCTCACGGTCTGCTGGGAATGAGTCCGCAGGTCGCCCGGCCTTCCGAACCCAAGATGGAGTGGAAGGTGAAAGTCCGGAGCGACGGAACCAGGTACATCACGAAACGCCCGGTCCGCGATCGTCTGCTCCGGGAGCGAGCCCTTAAAATCAAGGAGGAGCGCAGCGGCGGAATGACGACCGATGACGACGCCATGAGCGAGATGAAGATGGGACGCTACTGGAGCAAGGAGGAGCGCAAACAGCATCTCCTGCGGGCCAAGGAGCAGCGGCGGCGGCGGGAGTTCATGCAGCGGAGCCGCTTGGAAAGCCTGCGGGAGAATCCGCTCAGCAGCGGAGAGGGACGCAAGGAGGTGAGCATCATCGAACTCAGCCAGCGCAAGATGATGAAGAAGAGGAACAAGAAAATTCTGGACAACTGGATGACGATTCAGGAGTTGATGACGCACGGGGAGAAAGCGCCAGAAGGATCCAAAGTGCACAACGCCTTCCTGTCGGTTACAACTGTATAGATTCACACGCAAGCTGTCAAACTTTACCATTTACCCATGTGGTACGATCTACTCTTGCCTCGTTCAATGTGGCAATTTTTATGAGAAAAGACCTGAAGAATATTTTTCACACTTTGTTAATGTTTTCTAAGCAATTAAACAAGTTTCATTGCATTTTTTACGATTTTTTTTTACTGTAATATTTCAAGGAAGGTACCTAAAGAAATATCTCACTCAAACATTACTGTCATAAGTCACTTATTCAACCCAAACCGGTGACTTTCTAAGTGGACATGATGGAAAAAATATTACATTGGGAAAAAAAACTATTTCAGTGTTTTTTTATTTACACAATATTTTCAACGTTTTGAATAGTTTCACTCACTCATGTTTGTTTTTGCCTAAGAAAATTTCTAGTCCATGTTTCTGTCCATTAAATTGCATTCGCCCATTTGCTCACTAAGGTTTTACTTTCATCCAATATTTTTTTTTTTAACATTTTGCATTTGAACTTTCCATTCATGCATTAACTGACTGAAGTTTTGCTTTTGTCCAGTAAAATTTGGAAAAAAAATGTGATTTTGAACTTAGCATTAACTTGTTAAATCACTAAAGTTTTGCTTTCTTCCAGAAAATATTGCAAAATTTAGAATTTTAACTCTACATTAGCCAGTTAACTCACTACAGTTTTGCTTTCGCCCCAATTTTTTTTCTCAAAATTTAGAATTTTAACTCTACATTAGCCCGTTAACTCACTAAAGTTTTGCTTTCTTCCAGAAAATATTGCAAAATTTAGAATTTTAACTCTACATTAGCCTGTTAACTCACTACAGTTGTGCTTTTGTCCAATAAAATTTTTCAAAATTTAGAATTTTAACTCTACATTAGCCCGTTAACTCACTAAAGTTTTGCTTTTGTCCAATAAAATTTTTCAAAATTTAGAATTTTAACTCTACATTAGCCTGTTAACTCACTAAAGTTTTGCTTTTGTCCAATAAAATTTTTCAAAATTTAGAATTTTAACTCTACATTAGCCCGTTAACTCACTAAAGTTTTGCTTTTGTCCAATAAAATTTTTCAAAATTTAGAATTTTAACTCTACATTAGCCCGTTAACTCACTAAAGTTTTGCTTTTGTCCAATAAAATTTTTCAAAATTTAGAATTTTAACTCTACATTAGCCCGTTAACTCACTAAAGTTTTGCTTTTGCAAGAAAACAAACCTTTTCTTTACTTATTCACCCAAAAAAAAAAAGCTAATATTTTGCACGTTTCTTGGGGTAACAAAACTTTTGCAAGAGAACGTAAATGCGTTAATTTAAAAAAAATAAAATCTCATTTTTTTTTAAGTCTCTTTTCTCACACGGAAGACAAAAGGTGAATTATTAAAGCGTATCCTCTCCTGTTTTCCATAAACAAGCTTCACTTCAGCTTTGACATCAGTGACATTTGACCAATGCCATGATGGTTAATAAACGAATTTATTTTTAAGTGAATTATTCCCATAACGTTTTATTTATTTGTCATTCCTCACTGGATCTGAAGTATTTTTCAAATAATGTTTACATTTCAGCAAAATGTGAATTATTGTGCAATCTCCTGCCTTTAATCAAGCTTGCTGAGTCAGTTTTCAGACGTCGTAGGATTTTTACTGTTTGTTTTTCAACTCTCTGCACCAAACCAGCTCTCGAGGACTCAACCGGGCCGGCTCTACCTCTACCTCAGACACACATGCTTCCCGAATCCAGATAAAACCAGCCAACCTTACTGAGAAATGCCCGATCGTGATCATGTGACCAGCAACTGTCTCTTGGTAATCAAAGTGCAGAAAGGAAACCTGACGGCGATGAAGTTCTTCCTGAAGTGGGAAGTGTCTGAATCCACGCTTGGGTTGAGAGGTACTGGTTAACAGAAAACCAGCGCAAACCTGAAAACACGCTTCCTCTGGTTACAATGCTTTCCGAACAATACTGTCGATCAATTGTTTCTGATCTGTCCTGCTCAGTGGACCGTATAGTTAATGTCCATTAACTATTTCAAAAGCTTTTCAGATTCATTCACACAGTTTGTACAAGGAACCAGTTTCAGTTTTTCTCCGTCTGGTTTTATTTCCAGTCATTTGGAGTAACAGTTGTACATCTGAATTGTAAATTTCTGTGGTTTAGTGTTTAGTCTTATTTGAATAAGCTGTAGTCGTCTCTGTTGGCCAGGTGAATGTGTGGTCATTGTGATACTTTGACTGAATAAATCTTTTCTTGGAAACCTCTGTCGTTACTGTAGCGCTCATGTTGGTCCGAAAACCGGACTCCAATCCATCCGGTAGTTTTTCCTGTTCACAAACGAGTTCACTTCATTCTTCCCTAAAACTCCATTCCCATCCATCAAGCTCACTTCTTCATCACTGTGGATTGTGTCTGTGGTGTAATTAAAGCGATTCAGTGACAGCGCTGGCATTTGTCAGCAGCGTCCAGAGCATCAGACCGCAGAAATGTCAGCCAGATAACGGCACTCGACGCTCACCTCGTCCTGCGCTCCATCGATAACCTTCAGCGCTCCTGAGCGGACAGAACTCCCTGTGAGGGAGACTCCGTCTTTAATGAGTCTGGCGGTGTCACTTCGTGTATTTATGGAGCAGATGATCTTTGATATGCTAATTGAAGTGCGAGTTAATGGCTCTCCGTGATGCCGGACGCCACATTATCTTGGCAGATTATCGGAGCTGATGTCTTCATCAAGCCAAGCAGAAGAACATCTATTTTTATCATCTGAAGCTCTGAGCAGATTAACACACCGAATAAACATTCAGCAGCTGCTCCAAATCAAGAGAATCTGTCTTCATGTTCTTCCTCCTCGGAGCGGCACACAGTCCAAATCATGACATAAAAACTGGACATTATTACAGAAAGTCAAAATTATGAGGTCAAAATTATGTCAAAAAGTAGAAATTATATATAAACAGAAAGTGGAAATTATGATATAATTATGACATACAAGTGGAAATTTTTACATATAAACTGAAAGTGGGAATTAAACTAAAAAAGTGTAAATTATTGCAGTCATAATTATGACATTAATCAAAATTATGACAAAAAAAGTGAAAAATGAGTCAAAATTATGACACAAAAAGTGAAAATTATGGCAGTCATAAAAAGTGGAAATTTTTACATATAAACAGAAAGTGGGAATTAAAACTTAAAAAGTGAAAATTATTACAGTCATAATTATGACAATCAAAATTATGACACAAAAAGTGAAAAATGAGTCAAAATTATGACAAAAAGTGAAAAATGAGTCAAAATTATGACACAAAAAGTGAAAATTATGACAGTCATAATTATGACATTAATCAAAATTATGACAAAAAAGTGGAAAATGAGTCAAAATTATGACACAAAAAGTGAAAAATGAGTCAAAATTATGACAAAGTGAACAATGAGTCAAAATGACAAAAAGTGAAAAATGAGTCAAAATTATGACACAAAAAGTGAAAATTATGACAGTCATAATTATGACATAAATCAAAATTATGACATAAAAGTGGAAATTATTACATATAAACTGAAAGTGGGAATTAAAACTTAAAAAGTGAAAATTATTACAGTCATAATTATGACATAAATCAAAATTAATGATATAAAAAAGTGAAAATCATGAGTAAAAATTATAAAATGAAAAGTCAAAATTATGACAAGATTGGAAAATATTACATAAACGTGGAAATTATTTCATTAAAACTTAAAAGGTGGGAATTATTACTTAAAGTCATAAATATGAGAAGTCAAAATAATGACATCAAAAGTTAAAATTGAGTCCAAATTATGACACAAAATGTGGAAATTATGACTTACTAAGTCAAAATTATTACATAAAACATGAAAATTATTACATGTCAATTAAGACAAGTCATAATTATGACAAAAAGTTGAACTTGACACACTAGATCATAATTGTTATACTAATTCATAACTGAGATTAAAAAGTATAAATGAACTAATCGAAATTATGACGTACTAAATTATAATTATGAGGTTAAAATGATGATTTTCTGTCATAATTATAACTTTTTTTTCCCATTTTTTTGACTTTTTAATGTAATAAATAGTCATAATTTCAACTTACTATATCATAATTGAGTTTTTGAGACATAATTTTGACTTTTCATCATGATTTTACACTTTTTATACCCTAATTCTGATTAACAAAAGCATTTTTTTTCTTCTATGGCAGAAATGGGCTTCATACTAACAGACGTTCATCGAAACCGAAAAAAGTCAAATAAAAGCACCAAGAAGGTCGAGCAGGACGCTGCGATCAGAGCTCAGGAAATACTCGTGTGTGATCGAGGCACTGAGTGATGATCTCTGGACGTGACCTCAGAAAACACGGTCAGTGCTCATTCATTCCCACCCAAATCAAATTATAACATTTAAAAAAAAGCTAAATATGATATTCATAATTTCAACAATTATCACTTTGAATTGACTTTTTATTTCATAGTTTTCACTTTTCGTCAACTTCAAACTTTTAAACTCATAATTTTGATTTTGCATGTTATAATTTTAATCTCATGACTTTGTCGTAATTTTAACTTTATCTCAGTTTCGACTTTTGTCATAACTTCATGTTTCTGATCATAATTTTGACATTTTATCTCACAGTTTTGACTTTTTGTCAACTTCAAATTTTTTTTGTGTTATAATTTCAACTCATTTCTTCACATTTATAATCATAATTTTGACTTTTTTATGTCAAATTCCATTTTTCATGTTATAATTTCAACATTTATGACTTATTATGTCATAATGTGTACTTTATATTGTAATATTGACTTTTTACTATCATAGAATCTAGAATTTTAATCTCACAATTATGATTCTACTGTCATCACTTCAAAATCTTGATCAAAATTTTGACTTTTTGACTTTCAATGTCTTAGTATGTCATAATTTCTCATTTTTATATCATAATTTTACCTTTAATCTCATAATGACAATAATCTCATTCTCATTTCTCAGTAGAATAACTTTGAATGTCATAATTTAACTTTTTATCTCATAGTTTTGACTTTTTGTCAACTTCAATTTTTTTTTGTGTTATAATAATATAATTCAACTAATTTCTTCACATTTATAATCATAATTTTGACTTTTTTATGTCAAATTCCATTTTTCATGTTATAATTTCAACATTTATGACTTATGTCATAATGTGTACTTTATATTGTAATATTGACTTTTTAATATCATAGAATCTAGAATTTTAATCTCATAATTATGATTCTACTGTCATAACTATGTCATAATTTCTCATTTTTATATCATAATTTTACCTTTAATCTCATAATGACAATAATCTCAGTAGAATAACTTTGAATGTCATAATTTAACTTTTTATCTCATACTCATAACTCAAGATGTCACAATTTGTTGTGATAATTTTGTCATAATTATGATTTAGTCTGTCATGATTTCCACTGTAAGCTTCATCTTCCTCCACGAACAGTCTGATCTCAGATCAGCGTGGACGGGAGCATCAAAGCCTGACAGTAGATGAAGCCGGACGGGTCAGAAACTGTATTAATCTCATTAAAGGAATAATTTCCCTGAGAATGAAAGCGCCTCGCCCGTGTCGAACCCCAGCGTCGTTCAGTCTTCGGCTCGACACAAAGGCAGATGTTTAGCAGAATATTAAAGCACTGAAGCTCCACTTTCATTGATTTTCTCTGCGGTGAAAGTGAAGAGAGAATCTGAGAGAATCGATACGATCTGGACATTCATATGCAGTTATTATCACTGTCTGCTTTTAATTCTTATACAACATTATTATTATTATTATGGAGGTATTGTTCTTTTATCTCTTTGCGATACAATTGATCTGTTTTATTATTTCCTCTTCTTTCAGGAGAGTACGGAGCAGAGGAGAGTTAATGAAGGCTCGCTGTTATGACTGATCTGGGATCAGCTGCTCTCGCTGTAATGCTGTTTCTGCGTCTCATTTCCGTCTCTATTGTCGTTCGTGACAGAGACGCATTTCAAACAGCGTCTCAGAAATGATATTTTACTCACTGTATTATGATGCAAATACGCCTGAGTGACATCCTGAAAACCCTGAACAAGACAAGACAAAATATTCAATCTAATTTATTTCTATACATGCGGTTAATATTGTATATGTACAGTTTTGTTCTGTAACAAGCCAGTTTTGCTTCGTTAAGAGACGTTAATGTTGGACGGTTTTGTTTTTGTTTTGCTCCATTACGAAATTTGAATATTGTTCAATTTTGAATATTACGAAATTTTGAATATTTGAATAAAATTGGTTCATTAAGACATTTAAATGTCGGGCGTTTTTGTTCCGTTACGAGATTTAAATGTCAGTCGGTTTACTTCAGTTACACGATTTAAATATCGGAAGTTTTTGTTCTGTTACGAAATTTGAACATCGGTCAGTTTTGTTCCATTAAGAGATTTAAATGTTGGACGTTTTTGTTGCGTTACGAAATTTGAAAATTGGTCACTTTCGGTTCGTTAAGAGGTTTAAATGTTGGGCGGTTTTGTTTCGTTAAGCGATTAAATTTTCGAACGTTTTTGCTTCATTACGAAATTTGAGTATCGGCCAGTTTTGGTTCATTAAGACATTTAAATGTCGGACGTTTTTGTTGCGTTATGAAATTTGAAAATTGGTCACTTTTGCTTCGTCAAGAGATTTAAATGTTGGGCGGTTTTGTTCCATTAGGAAATTTGAATATCGGTCAGATTCGGATGTTTTTGCTCCGTTATGATATTTAAATGTCGGACGTTTTTGTTGCGTTACGAAATTTGAAAATTGGTCACTTTTGTTTCGTTAAGAGATTTAAATGTCGGATGGTTTTGTTCCGTCAAGGGATTTTTTTCCGCAACAAGATTTAAATGTCAGACGTTTTTTTTGTTCCGTGACGAAATTTAAACATCAGTAGTTTTGTTGAGATACAAAATATCAATATTAGTCAGTTTTGTTGCATCATGAGATTTAAATATTGGTCAGAATTGATTTTAAGGACAGTTTCTATTTACTTTTGCATGACAAACCATTCAGACTCTGTGTTTGGTGGCCTGAAGCACGGATCTACATCAGTCCTAATCCAGCTGTAACAGTCAGTCAGATGAATCACACTGAAAATATAACAATCAAATCCCGCTGAGGCTGCTGGGAGTTTATGAACACGCTCACAGATCTCCTGACCTTCTGCGCTGCAGGACGCCGGCGGTCATTTGCATGCAGCGCTTTTATTGAGGTTATATTTGGGAGCGTGTGGAAACCCCTCAGGAACATGAAAACAAACACGTTATCATGCTAGTTAGTGACAGCTTCAGGAGGATTCCTCACAGCGGAGGCTGCGCCGCTCCGATCTGTTCACGAGCCGAGAGATTAAACGGGTCAAACGCCTCAGGCGCAGGAACGGAGGGCGGGAGGAACGGCGAGGACTTTCATGTCAGAAAACACATTTCTTGTCTCGAGGTTTGTGAGAGGCTGTGAAATAAGCAATATAGATGAGAACGTGCTGACAGTTTCACTGGAACTATTTACTGATCAAACAACAACAAAACCAGTCTAAAGAACACCAGAACTGACCAGGTGACCACATTAGTCTGGTTTAAGCTGGTTTTTCAACAAAGATGGTGTGGCTTTTACAATTACTCATTTCATACGACACAACACACGAGAACAGCTGAACAAGGTGAATCATGTTGGTGGACCAGCGAAAAACCTTAGGCTGGTTTAAGCCGGTTTTGCAACAAAGTTGTGCAACATATACAATATCAGCATATCATTTTATGTCAAATCATTTTTGCCAGATGTTTGGGTTTGCATCGCTGGTCTCTCAGTAAACATTTACATTTAAATGTCGTAAGTTTTTGTTCCATTAAGAGATTTAAATGTTGGATGTTTTTGTTCAGTTACGAATTTTAAACATCAGTCAGTTTTCTTCCGTTACGAAATTTAAATTTCAGTCGGTTTTGTTCCATTAAGAGATTTAAATGTTGGTAGTTTTTGTCCGGTTACGTATTTTAAACATCACTCAGTTTTCTTCCATTAGAGACTTAAATTTCAGTCAGTTTTGTTCCATTTAAGAGATTTAAATGTCGTAAGTTTTTGTTCCGTTACGAATTTTAAATTTCAGACGGTTTTGTTCCGTTAAGAGATTTAAATGTCGTAAGTTTTTGTTCCGTTACGAATTTTAAATATCAGTAAATATTGTTCTGTTAAGACATTTAAATGTTGGTAGTTTTTGTCCCGTTACGTATTTTAAACATCAGTCAGTTTTGTTCCATTACGAGACTTAAATTTCAGTCGGTTTTGTTCCATTTAAGAGATTTAATGTCACATGGTTTACAGGTACAGACACAAGACTTGTTGACAAAAACACAAATTAAACCAGTCTAAGACGGATTGCTGGTCCTAAATGTGCCCAAAAACCATGAAAACTGACTTATCCAGACCAGCTAACCACATTAGTCTGGTTTCAAATGGTTTTTCAACAAAGTTGTGTGGCATTTACAATAACTAATTTCAAACGTTAACACAAATGTTCACCAGGACTTAAACTGTTCCTGATGACATAAACACAACTTAAACCAGTCTAAAATGTTTTCATGGTCCCAAATGTGCCCAAAAACTGGACTAGTCAAACCAGCTGGTAGACCAGCGAACCTCCTCAGGCTGGTTTAAGCCGGTTTTGCAACGAAGTTGTGCAACATATACAATATCAGCATATCATTTTATGTCAAATCATTTTTGTCAAATGTTTGGGTTTGCATCGCTGGTCTCTCAATAAACATTTACATTTAAATGTCGTAAGTTCCATTGTTCCATTAAGAGATTTAAATGTTGGATGTTTTTGTTCCATTACAAATTTTAAATATCAATCTGTTTTCTTCTGTTACGAAATTTAAATTTCAGTCGATTTTGTTCCATTAGAGACTTAAATTTCAGTCGGTTTTGTTCCGTTTAAGAGATTTAAATGTCACATGGTTTACAGGTACAGACACAAGACTTGTTGACAAAAACACAAATTAAACCAGTCTAAGACAGATTGCTGGTCCTAAATGTGCCCAAAAACTATGAAAACTGACTTTTCCAGACCAGCCAACCACATTAGTCTGGTTTCAAATGGTTTTTCAACTACTAATTTTAAACGTTAACACAAATGCGAACAGTTCAGCAGGACTTAAACTGTTCCTGATGACATAAACACAACTTAAACCAGTCTAAAATGGTCCCAAATGTGCCCAAAAACCGGACTAGTCAAACCTCCTTTTTCCAACAAACAGTGTGGCATTTACAATTTCTCACTTCACAGAACACTATTTGCCAGATGTTTGGACACGCATGGCGGGGTAAAGCAGTAAACAGGTCGGTCGTGGTGTTTTCCAGCATGTGTGCCGTATATTAAAGCGCTGACGGAGGTGATTCCACCACATCCCACTGTTATTGTCTGGATCATCTCCTCCAGCTGTCAGATCAAATCCTCCGTCAGTCTTTCCTGACAGTGAGAGAGATGTTATAGGCTCCTGAATCATAGATCAATAGTCACGCTCAGGCTCTCTATGGGAGGCCATCATAACACAGCTCATTAAAACGGGTTACGGTTGCCGCCATATGCCGAACACACGGGCGTGACGGCGTGGCGTCGGGCGTTCGCGGCGTTCAGACTGCCAGGCTGTTCGCGGCGCACTTTGATGGAGGCCCATCAAATATTGATATGCTCCCAGCTGTCGTTATTTGACATGTCGCCGGCGTCGTCGCTCTTTTAATAACCTTCCCGTGTTTTGTCTTGTTTGTCCCTTCGAGGTGTCTGTAATCTTTTTCCGAGATTAATCTGGCGGAACGGAAATGTCACTCCTGAAGGATCTCGCGCGCCGTGTTTAATGCGAGCGCTCTCAGCGGGAACAGGTTTAGTCTCCACACAATCAGGAATTACCATACGAAATCACGACGAACTACCAGAGAAGAATCAGACGTCTGCTGCGACTCTTCAGAGGAATCATCAGATTACCTCAGAAAACGCTTCACACTCGCACCTTGAGCTTTGTTTTGTTCACACTCACAATGAAAGTGTCTCAAAGAACATTAAAACAGACACAGACTCAAGACTCCATGACAAAAACACAGCTAAAACCAGTCTAAACCAGTCTAAACCAGTCTAAGATGGTGTGCTGGACCCAAATGTGGCCAAAACCGAACAAACAGACCAGATGATTGGGCCAGTTCAAGCTGTTTTTGTTTAGCAAAGTTGAGTGGCATTTACAATCTACTACTTTACACAACATAAATGAGAACAAACTGATGGTTTACCAGTAACTGAACTGTTTCTGACCACAAAAACACAGCTTAAACCAGTCTAAACCAGTCTAAACCAGTCTAAACCAGTCTAAACCAGTCTAAGATGGTGTGCTGGGCCCAAATGTGGCCAAAACCGAACAAACAGACCAGTCTATATTCGAAAGATAGAGCAATATTCGTCCTAATTATACACTATATACAAAAACAACACAATTTTAAGCATTTTAATGTTTACAAAACTATAAACTATAAGTGAATCTTTCACTCTGTGAGGTCACTTGTGTTCAGTGAGTGAATCGTTAGATTGATTCAAACTGATGGAGTTCAAGAAGGAATCGCGAATCATTTTGATTCAGAGAATTGGCTCATTTGTGATCGATTTATAAACTACAAAGGACGGACAATTCTCAAGCATGTTCATCAGAAATCCTGAATCTTTTGAGTCTCACATGTTCATTATCCAACATCCACCCGAACGCACAAAAGCTCAGCGGTGAAGGAGCGAGTCCATACAGCCTTAACTAAAGCCCTACAGCATGTGAGAGCCTGAAGGGAAATGAGAAAGAAACACGTGTCCTGACTGATCCGAGCGTTTACCACAGTGAGAACGGAGTGATATAACCCGAGGAAAGGCCTTCATCACGCCACAGTCTTCAGAGGAACCTGGAGCACGTCCGACTCTTTTAAGGGAACTGGATTCTCGTTCAGGATGGTAAAGAGAAGCAGCCGAGCCGAAAACAGCTGAGCAAACCTTCCTGCATACAGATGGAGGTTAAAACAGACGTCTGGAGGAATCACAGACTGTTTCAAGCTTCAAAGTCCACGATCTTCGGCTGAGATCCACCGCGGAATAATGATGAGGCTCGACTCAAGAGTCTGAGAACTTTTAATTGCTTCAACATGACGGAGCTTAAAGTTTTCTGAAGTTAAAGTGAGAACTTCATAATAAAGAAACTTTGGATACAAGCATCTGCCAAATAAAATAAAATAAAATAAAATAAATTAAATAAAATAATAAAATAAATAAATTAAATAAAGTAAAGTAAAATAAATTAATTAATTAATTAATTAATTAATAAAAAAAAGTATCACTTTGGATCAAAGCATCCACCAAATGCATAAAATAAAATAAAATAAAATAAATAAAATAATGAAAAGTCACTTTGGATAAAGTCATTTGTCAAATTCATAAGAAATAAAATAAAATAAAATAAAATAAAATATCACTTTGCATAAAAGCATCCGCCAAATGCATAATAAAATAAAATAAAATAAAATAAACATGAATGCAATGTAAGTTTGGATAAAAGCATATGCCAAATAAATATAATCTAAAATAAACTAAATAAAATAAAATATAAAATAAAAGCACAAGCCTGGAGGAAGTGTGGGAAATGTGGGAAAACACTGGAATCTAGGAAGAGTTTTGTAAAAGAGAGGAAAAACAGTGATAAAATAATAGCAGAATTTTAATTGAACCGTTTGTTTGTTTGTTCTAAATACTCTTTTGACATTTTATTGTTTGTGTCAGAAACTGCCGACAGGCTCCTGGATACGTCTGTAAATGCCAGCGAGGAAAATACATATTTTGTGTTGTGATAAAAGAGTGTCCTGATTGATATTCCCTCTATCGTTCTTTAACTCGCGCGGCAGCCCGTCCGATTCATTTTCCATTTTGTTAATGGGGTCACGAGAACGACAGCAAAAGACCTTCTGTAATCCTCACGAGGGCCGCAGGGAATATTTCAGGCGTGTTTGTCCGCCACATTCTCTCCGCGGCTCCAGGAAAACACCTGACAGAAAACATGGCATCATCCAATTATGAGATTTCTCCATTCTGACAGAAGCATGTTCAGAGACGCGAGGAGTCTGCGCAGGTTTAGCAGTCACGCATAATCTATATGCAAATGCAGAATTATCCCGTCTCTTCCCCGCAGCCTGTCCTTGGGCGGCTCTCTCCGGCATAATAGGCAGCATGCTGTTATTAGGCTGCCAGAATTGGATAATGATGAACCGTGATCAAATCATTTTAAATTGCATTACAACAAAGACCCACATTTCCCTAAAGCCCAGACCCGCGGGGCAGGAGGACACCGTCCCGCCGCGTGTCGCTCCGCAGAATTAAATCACGCGCATTCTGGATCTACAAGATCCTCAAACTCACAAGCACCGCAATGCATGATGGGAGCCCGCACACTTACAATACAGCATCGGCATCGGCTCACGACAGGACGACTGTGACGCCTGCGGAGAGAAGAAAACTAAATTAATGTTTATCTGGAATGAAGTTTAAGTTACTTTGAATAAAAGCCAAATCCACGGCATACAATTAAAAATAAATAAATAAATACATAAAAAATAAAATAAATAAAATAAAAAATAAATAAAATAATGTAAATCTTGTTGCGTTGCGTTGGATAAAAGCAAAAGCAAAATAAAATAACACAAAATAAAAAAATTAATAAAAAATTAAATAAAATAAATAATGTCAATCATAAATAAATTACTTTGAATAAAAGCATCTGCCAAATCCACTGCATAAAATTAAAAATAAATAAATAAAATAAAAAATAAAATAAAATAAAATAATGTAAATCTTGAATAAGTTGCTTTGGATAAAAGCATCTACTAAAAGCATAAAAATAAATAAAATAAAATAATAAATGTATATCTTGAATGCAATATAAGTTGCTTTGAATAAAAGCCAAATCCACAGCATAAAATTAAAAATAAATAAACAAATAAAAATAAAATAAACTAAAATAAAAATAAATGTATATCTTGAATGCAATATAAGTTTTTTCGAATAAAAGCATCTGCCAAATCCACTGTATAAAATAAAATAAAATAAAATAAATAAAAGATAAATAAAATAATGTAAATCTTGTTGCGTTGGATAAAAGCAAAACAAAAAATAACACAAAACAAAAAAATTTATAAAAAATTAAATAAAATAAATAATGTCAATCATAAATAAGTTACTTTGAATAAAAGCATCTGCCAAATCCACTGCATAAAATTAAAAATAAAAAAATTAAAAAATAAAATAAAAAATAAAGTAAAATAAAATAATGTAAATCTTAAATAAGTTGCTTTGGATAAAAGCATCTACTAAAAGCATAAAAATAAAATAAAATAAAATAAAAAAATGTATATCTTGAATGCAATATAAGTTGCTTTGGATAGCAGCATCTGCCAAATCCACTGCATAAAATAAAATAAAATAAAATTAAATTAAAAATTAAAATAAATAAATAATGTCAATCTTGAATAAGTTGCTTTGGATAAAAGCATCTACTAAATGCATAAAAATAAAATAAATAAAAAATAAAGGTATATCTTGAATGCAGTATAAGTTTCTTCAGATAAAAGCATCTGCCAAATGCATAAAATAAAATGACTGATATATTCCAGAGCATGAATCTGGAGGAACAGTGAGATTATGGGAAAACACTGGAATCTAGGAAGAGACTGAGAGGAAGTTAAAACAAAAGAGTTTCTCTTAGTAAGTGAGTCTCGTGTGAGAACTTCTCAGGAGAAATCACACCATAAAACAGCAATTACACCGACTCAGCGCTCAGATCTGTGAAGACTTTCATCGCTGAAGGTTTTCGAGCTCCAGAACAGTCTGGAAAACATCCTCAAATCATCCGGGAGCCGAAGAACTACAGCGAACCTGAACAGCGCCGCTGTTATTCCTTCAGTTGTGTTCAGAGCAAACATCTCACAAATCTCCAAACTGAAGGACGCGTCGGGTCCCGGCGGAGCGGGTTCGGCTCTTTGAAGCTCTTCGGCGCTGCGAGCGTCGCACTCACTCCACAACACTCTCTCGTCGCTGTAAATGAGGGAGTTAATGAAGGTTTGATGTTTAATGATCCGCTGCTAAATGCCACTCGTTACAGCTGCGCGAGTTAATTAGTCTGACGGATCAATACCTGTGTTTGACCTCTGCTGACCTCCACACGAGCTCTGGAAATCACACTGAGCTTCGTTACCGTCACATGATGCACATCAATGCCTGGAATTGTTGCATTTCATTTGGTCGAGATTGTTGCTGATGAACACTAAACACACACTGGAAAATCATGTTCTTCCGCAGATTCTGTGTCGTTTTCCAGCACAAAAACTCTCTGAAATGAACAAACAGATACTGGATGACTGAAGATTAGTGTTGTTTACTGAAAAATGTATTAAAATGAAGTTGTTTTGTGCTTAAAACAAGAATATCTGTCAATGGAATTCACACGGAAAACAAGAGAACATTCCGTTACGTTATGAAAACATAATTTCTGAATGTTCAAAACATCCAGACTTTCAAACGTCTAAAAAAACGTTATGTGAATGTTCTATTGTATCATTCCTCAAACGTTATGTGAACGTTACTTTTGAACGTTCTCTGAACAAGTAGAAACATTTAAAAAGCGTTAGAAGAACTGAAACGTTCCATCAACGATGTGTAAATAATGTTTTTGATAAGTTTTGCAGAAAACAAGAGAACATTCCGTTAATAGAACATAATATGAAAACATTATTCCTGAATGTTCAAAACTTTTAAACGTCTAAAAAAACGTTTTTTCTTGGTTATGTGAACGTTATGTGAACGTTACTTTTGAACGTTCTCTGAACAAGTAGGAACATTTAAAAAGCGTTAGAAGAACATCCGACTGAAACGTTCCATCAACGATGTGTAAATAATGTTTTTAAAGACCAGATTACGTTGAATTCATGAGTTCATAATGTTGAGAGAACCTTGCCAGAACGTTCTGATAACGTTCCTCGTGATCTGGGATTTGTTTTGATAAGTTTCGCGGAAAACAAGACTTAATATCTGAAGTTTCTCGAGTAAATTAATGTTGATTTAACCCGTGTAATGCATTATAAAACTGAATAAGCTGTTTCTTTTCCAGGTTTCTTATAAAACAGACATAACTCAATATTTTCCAACTAAAATCATAATTTAACTTCACATTGATAAGAGAACATGCAAAGATTTGACTGTTACCGTGTTTTTAGTATTACATTCCCCCCCTTTTACTTTTTATTAGAAAAATTGAGAATTTCTTTGAAATTTTAAACTTTGAAAGAACAAATATGATACAAAAAATATATATATTTTTATCATTATTTACGAGAAATTTTATTCGAATATATCGTTCGATTGAATTTATAAGAACATATAATATGACAATTACCGGTGTAAATGCGTGCATCTAATTAAATTCATTTGAACGGTATATTTTGACAGTCTTAACACATATTCCCTAAATATGATGTATTTTTTTTTAATTTGTTTATGTACTTCTTCCGGAGGAGGAACATTATTTTTCTCAAAACACACTCAAACTTTTCCCATCAAACATTATGAGCTGATATTTTACAGCTCTATAGACTCAGATCTGCCGGTTTGTGTAAATCCCGCTGGATGAACAACAGTAATTATGGACAAACAGAGGAGAATCAATCCTCTATCTGTGGCTTTATTGTTCTTGCTGCACTTTAGAAATAATTGGCCGTCCGTCATGGAGGGCAAACGGCGCTGTAGATATCTTTATTAAGATCGTTAAACAGATATATCTGTGATATGACAGGTCGTTTGCTAGTGTAATTAGCCTCCGAACATCGCGAGCGTAAACAAGCGACGGACCTGTAGCCTCACCGGAGCGTCTGAGGCGTTTCAGGGATCAAAATCACTCAATCCAAATATTAATAATAAATCAAGCAGTATTTCTTCAGAGGAAGTGCCTGTAAAACACAAGAACGATGCTTTACGTAAAATTCATGAGCTCTTAATGACCCATATTCAGTTTTCCACAGACAGATTGTGTGCTTATGAATGTTTAAACAGACGATTAAAGTTTCAGATCCACAAGCTTCTGGACAAAAGAAGAAGTCTGTAGATTCAGCAGAAAAATTCAGCGCTTTAAAGTACAATGAATATTCATAAAATATGTGCAAAATTGTGATTATTTAGCATATCTGATTTTAACTTTGGTAGTAGGAGCTGATTGATTCGTTTCACTGAATCGTGTCCGTTTCAAAGAATCAATTCAAAACTTTGATACATTTTGGTACTTGATTTCAAGCATTTTATGCAAAATAGAATAAAATAAAAAAATAAATAAAGGTATATTTTGAATGCAATATAACTTAATGCATAAAAATAAAATAATATAATATATAATAATATAATATATTAATATTATAATGTAATAATATAAAAAATATATATTTTCTATATAAAAATACACAAATCCACGGTTTAAAATAATTTTGGATAAAATTTGGCTTTGGATAAAAACATCTGCCAAATAAATAAATAAATAAATTATATATATATATATATAAAATTATTATATATATATATAATTACATTTTGGTACTTGTTTTCAAGCATTTTATGCAAAATAAAATAAAATAAAAATAAATAAAGGTATATCTTGAATGCACTATAAGTTGCTTTGGATAAAAGCATCTGCCAAATGCATAAAAATAAAATAATATAATATGTAATAATATATATAATTATATATATTAAATTATATAATATAAAAAATATATTTTTCTTCATAAAAATACACAAATCCACCGTTTAAAATAATTTTGGATAAAAACATCTGCCAAATAAATAAATAAAATTATTTATATAATTATTATATATATATATAATTATATACATATATAATATATATAATTATAATATATAATAATTATATATATTATATATGTATATAATTATATATATATAATAATTATATAAATATATATATATATATAATATAAATATATTATATATTTATATTATATATATATATATATATATATAATTATTATATATTATATATTTATATTTTATATATATATATATATATATATATATATATATATATATATAGTGTATAAATATATAATATATATATTATATATTTCTATATTTCACCGTATATAGAATAATAGTATATCTTAAATGCTTTGTTATCTTATATATCTTGTCTTACACTTAATTTACGTTGTTTTCCAGCACAAATATTTAAACGTTCCTAAATCAAGATTTACTGGAGGAGCAAAAATGACTGAAGATCTTCAAATGGCAGATATTTGTTCGTGTTTGAAGCACAAACTCACTTCATTTTGATGCATTTTTCACTAAACAAGTCTTAATATCTTCAGTCACTCGGCTTCTCCAGAACGTTCAGATGTTTGTACTGAGAAACACAGAGGTGTGGACGACTCCAGAGGTCCGGCGGTTGATTCTGAACAACATTCGCTCCCTGAAGACGAGCCGTTTAAACGTCGTCTGGAGTTTTCGTAACCGTTGAAGGAAAACATGTTTCCATCCTCCAGAGGAATTTGATGAAAGAACATGAACTCAGAGCCTCGCCGTCAGAAATGAACTCGGACGCGGCGTCACCAGAGAACGGCCACATTATGAGATTTTCCTTGAGTAAATCCGATGAAATGTCAGAGCGAGCGACGGCACGAGAGTAAACTGGGAGGAGGAACGCGATGATTTCTCCAGAGACGTCGCCTAAACGCGCTGGAGAGCTTCTGATGAGATGTTTCTCTCGCAGGTCAGCGCAGATGTTTCTATTCCCAGGTCAGTTCACGCCGGCCGCTTTATCAACCGGGTAAATATCAAAGACTGGACTGAGCGGAGACTGAGATCTGCACACGCTCAACACCATTTCAGCTCGATTACACAGTTTCAGCATTTTCTAACTGACCGACTTACAATTTACGTTAAACAAACGATCAAAACTACGAAAAGACTTTCATTGAGAGGGTCAAGATTTTTGTAGAATAAGACTTGGAGAATTTTTAAGCTGTCCATCTCTAGCAAAGCTTGACCACTACTTCAGGAAAACATACTAGTTAGTAACATGCTAATTCATGCTAGCAAAATGCTAATTAATGCTAGCAATGTGCTAATGATGCTAGCAATAGTCTAACAAAATGCTAAAACATGTTAGTAACATGCTAATTAATGTTAGCAAAATGCTAATTAATGCTAGCAATGTGCTAATGATGCTAGCAATAGTCTAACAAAATGCTAAAACATGTTAGTAACATGCTAATTAATGTTAGCAAAATGCTAATTCATACTAGCAATGTGCTAATGATGCTAGCAATAGTCTAACAAAATGCTAAAGCATGTTAGTAACATGCTAATTAATGCTAGCAATGTGCTAATGATGCTAGCAATAGTCTAACAAAATGCTAAAACATGTTAGTAACATGCTAATTAATGCTAGCAAAATGCTAATTAATGCTAGCAATATGCTAATGATGTTAGCAATAGCCTAATAAAATGCTAAAACATGCTAGTAATATGCTAATTAATGTTAGCAAAATGCTAATTCATGCTAGCAATGTGCTAATGATACTAGCAATAGTCTAACAAAATGCTAAAACATGTTAGGAACATGCTAATTCATGCTAGCAAAATGCTAATTAATGCTAGCAATGTGCTAAATCATGCTAACAACATGTTAGCAATGTCCTAGAACATGCTACCAATGTGCCAATCGAAGCTAGCAATGTAGTAAATTATGTTAATGTTAAAACATGTCAACAGCAACAGGCTGACTCATGTTAGCATCATGCTAAATCATATTCAAAATTCAACCATTCAAAATTTATTCAAAAAATAAATCAAATCAAATTCTAACAAAATGCTATGATAATCATTTTAGCAAAGACAAGTTAAACATGCTAGCAGTGTGTTAAATCGTTTTATCAACATGTTAAATCATGTTAACTCGTGTTATCATCATGCTAAATGATGCTAGCCAAATGTTAACATGTTTATCGTATTAGCAAAAAACACGCTAAAATGTGCTAGCAGCGTTAAACAATATTAGCAACATATTAATCATGTTAACAATAGTCTAGCAAAACATGCTAAGCTAGTAACATGTTAATCATGTTAACAACCTGTTAGCAAACATGTTAATCATGCTAACAATATGTCAATAATGCTAGCAACATGCTAAAACATGATAGGAATGTGTTGAATCATGCTAACAACAAGTTAATCATGTAACCAACATGCTAGCAAAATGCTAATACGCTAGCAACATGTTAAAATGTGCTGTCAATGTGTTAAAACATGCTAATGACATGTAAAAACATGCTAGCAATGTTATAAATGTGTTAAATCATGCTAGCAAACTTCAAGCTTTTCAAAATCATTTTAAGCTTTCAGCTAAACATCAAAATTTATCATCAAACTTTCATCTAATTAACAATTTGTATTTTTTGATTGTATTTACATACTCATATTTTCAAAATGCATGTATTCAGACTGCTTTGAATTAGCATAAATCTGTGTAAATTGTGAAAACAATAACATTTGCTCAGTATGAAGAGGGTTAAACAATGACTCGCTGTGGAACAAACAATATTCAGTCAGTTCAAATGAATAAGATCAGATTTACTGATGATAAATATATAAAGCTGGTGATTGTGTTTATGTTATTTCTTGTCATTTCAGGCCTTTCTCATGCAAACTCACTGTAAGCGACACGAGTAACAGACGGAACGAACCGTTCATGACGATTGTTGCGTCGGTTCTGATCGTCCGCGCGCGTTCACGACACACACAAGGTCCGGCAGACATGAATAATGGAGGACGGCGGCGCGTGTCGCGGTCACTAGAGCAACAGGAGGGGCCCGGTTGTGCGACGGTAAACGGGGTCGCTTACATTTCTCATGAATATTCAATGAGCATCTGACAGATTGCTTAAATAAACATGATGCAAAGCCTTGTGGGAGAAATATTGTGTGCGATCTGGAAATGAGAGTCTGAATACTTCATGTCTGGGAGGAAGAGACATGTTTGTGTCTAGCTTTTAATTCGATTGTGAATATATTAATTGCGGATGTGCTCGCCGTCTCTCAGTTCATGCTCGGCGTAACTTCATTTGTGTATTTTAAGGTCTCTGATATCATTAACTAAACAACCTGAACCTGACCCGATCACGTATAAAGTCTCTTCATTTGATCTCACTGCATTCTAGAAGAAACAAACACATGATGGAATGATGAGAACGATAACTATAAAGATAACTATATTTATTATGTCGCAATAAACACGGAATTGTGAGTTTACATTTTGCGATTCTGAGTTTTTTTCTTGCAATTCTATTTTTTTTGTTTCCATCATGAAATAAAAAATAAAAATATAAAAGGTAATTGCAACTTTTTTATCTCAAAGTTTTTGTTTGTTTGTTTCCACCACAGTAAAAATTAAAAAAGGTAACCGAGTTTATCTCACAATTCACACTTTTTTCTTAGAATTGCGAGTTTATATCTCGCAACTTCAAGTTTTTTTCTCACGTTTGTTTTTTTTTTTCACCTCGGAATAAAAAGTAAAAGGTAATTGCAACATTTTATTCTCAGAATTCAGACTTTTTTCTCACAATTGCAAGTTTAAATTTTGCGATTCTGACTTTCTCTGTATTCTGAGTTTACCTCTCGCGATTCAGTTTTTGTTTGTTTGTTTCCACCACAGTAAAAATTCAAAAAGGTAAAGAGTTTATCTCACAATTCACACTTTTTTCTTAGAATTGCGAGTTTATATCTCGCAACTTCAAGTTTTTTTCTCACATTTGTTTTTTGTTTCACCTCGAAATAAAAATATAAAAGGTAATTGCGACTTTTTTATCTCACAAAAAACTTTAAACACAATTGCGAGAAAAAAGTTTAAGTTTTTGTTTGTTTGTTTCCACCACAGTAAAAATTAAAAAAGGTAACCGAGTTTATCTCACAATTCACACTTTTTTCTTAGAATTGAGAGTTTATATCTCGCAACTTCAAGTTTTTTTCTCACATTTGTTTTTTTTTTTCACCTCGAAATAAAAAGTAAAAGGTAATTGCGACATTTTATTCTCAGAATTCAGACTTTTTTCTCGCAATTGCAAGTTTAAATTTTGCAAGATTGTTAAACGGATGATCGAAACTACGAAAAGACTTTCATTGAGAGGGTCGAGATTTTTGTCGAATAAATCTTGGAGAATTTTTAATCTGTCTGACTTTCTCTGTAAACTGAATTTACATCTTGCAATTCACTTTTTTTTGTTTGTGCCACAGAAAAAATAAAAAAGTAATTGTGACTTATCTGAAAATACACTTTTTTCCTTGCAGTTGCAAGTTTATATCTCACAATTCACACTTTTTTTGCAGAATTGAGAGTCATTTTCATTCCACAATTTTGAGAAAAAAAACTCTAAATTGTGAGATAAAAAGTGGCAACTACCTTTGATTTATTCGGTGGCGTAAATAAGTTTGCACATATATCATTAAAGCTCTCTCTGTTGGTGATCTGTGATGTTTCTGCTGAGCACGAGATAAAACACTCGCTGCTCTCCACTGTGAACACGAGTCTCTTCACAACAGCTCATTGCGCTCGTCTCGCTCTCCTTCAGCTCAATGTCCGGCTCTGAATGAGTTGCGTCACTATCAGACGGCGGTAAATGTCAGCTGTGATATGGGAGAATGTCAGAACGTCTCAGATGTTAATTAAATCAGAGATGAAACGGTCGCCTTGAGAAAAATGGGCCCGATTTCACTGAACAGGCGAGCGCTGCGAACTTTAATTTCACTTTGATTTGCTAACAGCCCTGACAAGTTATTTTACGTCCCTGAAGTCTTATTGTAAAATGAACCCTGTTAATTTTATTTGATGGTGTGACTCTATTTCATGTGAACTTTAGAAACACTGAAGCAGTAACAGACATCACTATACTGGTATATAAACATTCCATACATTGTGAAATTGTGATAAAACTTTACAATAAGGTCGTATGAGTTCATGCTGGTTAATGCATTAATCAGTGTTATTTTATGCTTTATTTTAGTTTTATTAATATTTTGATTTATATTTAAACTTATTTTAATTTTCATTTAAGGTTTTAAACTAATATTAATATTGTATTTTATTTAATCTTTATTTCAATTAATGGAAATGTTTTTAATAGTTTTAGTTTTAACATTTACATTAACTAAGATTAATAAATGTTTTAGAAGTCGTTTGTCCAACTAACCATGACTAATGTTAACAAATGGAACCTTATTGTAAAGTGAAATTTGTAGTCATTGTATTTTTCAGATTCAAAATATGACATTTCTTGACATCTCTACTGGTCTTAGTTGGTTTATATTGGTTTAGTTTGTCTCACAGTTGGTTTATATTGGTTTAGTTTGACTCACAGTTGGTTTATATTGGTTTAGTTTGTCTCACAGTTGGTTTATATTGGTTTAGTTTGACTCACAGTTGGTTTATATTGGTTTAGTTTGTCTCACAGCTGGTTTATATTGGTTTAGTTTGTCTCACAGCTGGTTGAGTTGGTTTAGTTTGACTCACAGTTGGTTTATATTGGTTTAGTTTGACTCACAGTTGGTTTATATTGGTTTAGTTTGTCTCACAGCTGGTTTAGTTGGTTTAGTTTGTCTCACAGCTGGTTTAGTTGGTTTAGTTTGACTCACAGTTGGTTTATATTGGTTTAGTTTGACTCACAGTTGGTTTATATTGGTTTAGTTTGTCTCACAGCTGGTTTAGTTGGTTTAGTTTGACTCACAGCTGGTTTATTTGGTTTAGTTTGTCTCACAGCTGGTTTAGTTGGTTTAGTTTGACTCACAGCTGGTTGAGTTGGTTTAGTTTGACTCACAGTTGGTTTATATTGGTTTAGTTTGACTCACAGTTGGTTTATATTGGTTTAGTTTGTCTCACAGCTAGTTTATATTGGTTTAGTTTGACTCACAGCTGGTTTAGTTGGTTTAGTTTGACTCACAGCTGGTTTATTTGGTTTAGTTTGTCTCACAGCTGGTTTAGTTGGTTTAGTTTGACTCACAGCTGGTTGAGTTGGTTTAGTTTGACTCACAGTTGGTTTATATTGGTTTAGTTTGACTCACAGTTGGTTTATATTGGTTTAGTTTGTCTCACAGCTAGTTTATATTGGTTTAGTTTGACTCACAGCTGGTTTAGTTGGTTTAGTTTGACTCACAGCTGGTTTAGTTGGTTTAGTTTGTCTCACAGCTGGTTGAGTTGGTTTAGTTTGACTCACAGCTGGTTTAGTTGGTTTAGTTTGACTCACAGCTGGTTTAGTTGGTTTAGTTTGTCTCACAGTTGGTTTATATTGGTTTAGTTTGACTCACAGTTGGTTTATATTGGTTTAGTTTGTCTCACAGCTGGTTTATATTGGTTTAGTTTGACTCACAGCTGGTTTAGTTGGTTTAGTTTGACTCACAGCTGGTTTAGTTGGTTTAGTTTGTCTCACAGCTGGTTGAGTTGGTTTAGTTTGACTCACAGTTGGTTTATATTGGTTTAGTTTGACTCACAGTTGGTTTATATTGGTTTAGTTTGACTCACAGCTGGTTTATTTGGTTTAGTTTGACTCACAGCTGGTTTAGTTGGTTTAGTTTGTCTCACAGCTGGTTGAGTTGGTTTAGTTTGACTCACAGTTGGTTTATATGGGTTTAGTTTGACTCACAGTTGGTTTATATTGGTTTAGTTTGACTCACAGCTGGTTTAGTTGGTTTAGTTTGACTCACAGTTGGTTTAGTTGGTTTAGTTTGACTCACAGCTGGTTTATATTGGTTTAGTTTGTCTCACAGTTGGTTTAGTTGGTTTAGTTTGTCTCACAGCTGGTTGAGTTGGTTTAGTTTGACTCACAGTTGGTTTATATTGGTTTAGTTTGACTCACAGTTGGTTTATATTGGTTTAGTTTGACTCACAGTTGGTTTATATTGGTTTAGTTTGACTCACAGCTGGTTTAGTTGGTTTAGTTTGACTCACAGTTGGTTTAGTTGGTTTAGTTTGTCTCACAGCTGGTTGAGTTGGTTTAGTTTGACTCACAGTTGGTTTATATTGGTTTAGTTTGACTCACAGTTGGTTTATATTGGTTTAGTTTGACTCACAGTTGGTTTATATTGGTTTAGTTTGACTCACAGCTGGTTTAGTTTGTCTCACAGTTGGTTTATATTGGTTTAGTTTGACTCACAGTTGGTTTATATTGGTTTAGTTTGACTCACAGTTGGTTTATATTGGTTTAGTTTGACTCACAGCTGGTTTAGTTGGTTTAGTTTGTCTCACAGTTGGTTTATATTGGTTTAGTTTGTCTCACAGCTAGTTTATATTGGTTTAGTTTGACTCACAGCTGGTTTAGTTGGTTTAGTTTGACTCACAGCTGGTTTAGTTGGTTTAGTTTGTCTCACAGCTGGTTGAGTTGGTTTAGTTTGACTCACAGTTGGTTTATATTGGTTTAGTTTGTCTCACAGCTGGTTTATATTGGTTTAGTTTGACTCACAGCTGGTTTAGTTGGTTTAGTTTGTCTCACAGTTGGTTTATATTGGTTTAGTTTGTCTCACAGCTAGTTTATATTGGTTTAGTTTGTCTCACAGCTGGTTTATTTTAACATTAAAGCTGGTGTTTTTTATTAACTGACACGTCAAAATCAGCTGTCATTACAATATTTCTTCCAGCACCTGACTGAAGGAATCAATTACACCCTGATTCCCCTCAAACGCTCGCTGTCTACGGTCGTCAAAGGCTCTTCCTACGCCATCGATTCCTCAATATCTCAGAGGGAAGTTTAAGTGGAGACCAGTTTTCAATTAAAACAGGAGATGCTATCGCCATGGGAACCTCCGGCATTGCCCGGAGGCTGTGATTCCATTTGGGAATTAAATACCTCTCCTGTGTGCATCGACGCGCCTCTGTGCGAATCTGAGACGCTCAGAGAGAATCAGACCTAGGAAAAGAGTTTAATGCTTGAGTTCTGAATATAATAGATAATAGTTAACATTAGTGTGCCGTTCACATGTGCCATTACTTTATTAAGTGATCAGATGCACCATTTTCACCTGCTGGACTTTGCAAAAGCAATTTAAAAGCGTATGTCATATTTGCAGCACCAAGCGGAATGGTAAAATGAATGTTAATATCACTGGCATCAAACTGACATTCACAGCCCAAACTCACACTACTGGTTTGAGAAAATCAAAATCAATCAAATTCTACAGTCACAATCAACTGGTGGAAATAGAGCTTTCAGTCCGGTGGATGTATTTCCATCTCACAGCGTCTCAGACCGAGCGAGGACGAGTCCTGGAGCGGACATAAATAACGCTGATGGTTCTGTGAGGAGGACGGATGGAGAGAGAAGTGGGTTGAGGGGACGCCGTGGTGAAATTAGCTGCGAAACGTCTTTGAAATGAAAAGGATGTTTGACTAATGACGCTCCTGAGGTGGTTCACCGGCCGGAGACGCACATCACAGACGCCTGCGCTCAGAAACAACCCTGAGAAACACATCAAGACTGAATATGGCTGATGTTACAGCCACGTTTGACTAGTTGAGCTGCGTTTATTTATCACACGTCCTGGAAAGATCCGATCGTAACAGTATCATAAATATACTGTTTTAGTTTTCATTAATGCTTTGAATTAGTTTTAATTTTTATATTTTAGTTTAAGTTTTAGTATTTTTTGTCATTTTTATTAGTTTTAGTACTTTTTTAAAAATGTATATTTGTATTTCCATTTATATTTTAATTTATGTTAATATATTTTATTTTAAGCTTTAGTATTTTTTGTCACTTTTATTAGTTTTTTGTTTGTTTTAGTACTTTTTTTTAATTTATATTTGTATTTCCATTTATATTTTAATTCATGTTAATATATTTTATTTTAAGTTTTAGTATTTTTATTTTTGCCATTATTAGTTTGTTTTTAAAGTGTATAGTTATATTTTAATTTTTGTTCAAGCTTTAGTATTTTTTTAAGTGTTTTTTTAGTTCAGTTTTTTTGTTTTAGTATTTTTTTAAATTTATATTTATATTTTTCAAATTATGTTTTAATTTTAGTTCAAGATATTTTATTTTTGTTTTGTCAATGTTCTAAAATGTATATTTGTTTATATTTTTATTTCAGTTATTTTTTAGTCGTTTTAGTATTTCTTTAAATGTATATTTATATTTCAAATTTTTATTTATAGTTCAATTTTTTTTAATTTCAAGTTTTAGTAAGTGTTGTTTTTTGTCAGTTTTTTAGTCTTTTTGTTTTTTTTGCTTTTTGTCATTTTTTAACATATATTTATATTTACAATTACATTTTCAATTTATATTTTAAATTTAGTTTAAGTTTGTCATTTTAAGTTTTGTATTTTTGTTGTTTTTATTAGTTTGTTTTGGTTGTTTTAGGTTTTTCTATTTATTTTTATATTTTCAATATATATTTTAATTTTAATGTTTTAATAATTTTTGTGTTCTAAAATAAAACACATTTACATTTTTTATATTTTATTTTATTTCAAGTAAGTAAAAATGTTTTTAATAGTTTTAGTTAACGATAATAACCCTGATGCCGGTCTTGGACATATTTACACAGTTCACTACAAATTTCTGAATTAAAACCCTGATATCTAAAACGTCTCATGAAGTAAATCATCTTGAAACTACATTTCTGCTCTTCAAACTTTGAAGAATCACTGAGAAGGTTGAGAATCAAAGATTGATCTCACACCTGTCATTTGACTTCATTAAACGAACTTACAAAGTCATGCCGAATTCAAATAAGAATCATGAACTACGTTCAACAGCCAATTAAAATAAACTGTGTCTGACGCTCGTGTATCGAATCCGCTCGGAGAATCTTTACACGTATTGACGAGAACACGAGTTTGATATTTCATCACGGATTTGAACCAATAATTGGAAAACAAACCTCCCTCCAGGCCATCCCGATCCATCATTCCAGAGACAGTCATTAGATTCACTGGAAAACAATTAAAAACAGAAGATCAGGTGAGAGCGTTTGACATGAATGATGGCTTAATTAAGTCACGCCTCAGGCCTACACATGGCAAAGCCCTGGGAAGGACGTATTTTAATGAGAAGACACAATCAAGAACATGTGCGTCACTTGAAGACTGGTTAAGGGAACTATCACCAGATGAACTGCAGGAGCTTTACAAACTTTCCTGAAGATTATTTCTCAAAGACCCGTTTCATTATGCAAGCCGTCGTCAAACTGACACCCATTGGTTGTAATTATATTAAACGCAGATTCATGTTTCTGTGAAGCAGAACAACTGCAGAGATCTAATGTGAAGCTAGTGAATTAAGATATTAAACTCATAATTAGCATCCAAACGAGAAGTGCAGACGATCTGAACTAAAAAAAGATAAGAATAACACGAGAAAACGGCAGAGAAGTAAAAAAATTTTTGGAGTACGTTTCACTTGAAAATACTATTTCAGTCTTTCAAAATCTGTAATTATTTGTGAAACTAGTAAAAATAGTTTCTACACCAACTTTTGTTTAGTGAGATGTTAGACCAGACATCATATTTGATCGAAAATACAGTAAAAATTGTGAAATATTATTTCAATGAAAAATATAGCTGCAAGCAGCGATGATGGGCACAAACCCCGACACCACCGCCATAAAAGGATTATGTCAAGATCTGAGACTCTTCCTGTTTTCCTTTTTGTCATTGCTTTAACCCCTTGCCATGGTGACAACGTTCGAGATATCCGATATCTGTTCACAATTTAACATCTTCAATGTCTAAACATCATGTTGAAAAAGTTTGGTGTGAATCATTTAAATTAGCTAGGAGTAGTAGTTTAAAATTCAGAGCCTGATTTTTCAAAAAAATCCACATTCAAACCAAAATAGCCGACTTCCTGTTGGTTGGAGCTCATGACTGTAAATTAGAAAGTTGTCCGGCTTGATGAGATGAATATATGTACCAAGTTTGGTGATTGTAGGTAAAACTAAGCGCCCCTCTTTTGTCAAAAGGTGGCGCTACTGAGCTCCTCCACCGCGCCCGTTTCTAAGGCTTTGCCAGTGTTTACTGACCGATAATTCCAATGTTTGTAATTGTTGAGTTTTATGCAATTTGAAGCATGTTAATATCCTCAAAAACACCCAATAATATTATTAAAGTTTGACGTGTTGTCATGGCAACAGTATTTAAGATATTAAGAATCCTTTCACAGCCCCACATCTGCTGTGTTTTGACATTATACGGATGAAGTTTGAAGCAAATTAGGTGAAAATAAGAGTGTGATTTCAAAACATTTTTGAAAGCGACAAAACTCAGTCAACATGAAGCCAAGACATTCATGATGCTAAATTGTGGATGGATGTTTGATATCTCAAACGGTTTGTCATGCTAATATGATGATTTGCTGCTCAAGAATCATTTATGATTATTATCATTGTTGAAAACATTAGTTAATATTTTTGTGGATCTATCTATCTATCTATCTATCTATCTATCTATCTATCTATCTATCTATCTGTCTATCTATCTATCTATCTATCCATCGGTCTATCTATCCATCTATCTATCTATCTATCTATCTATCTATCTATCTATCTATCTGTCTATCTATCCATCGGTCTATCTATCTATCTATCTATCCGTCTGTCTATCTATCCATCTATCTATCTATCCATCGGTCTATCTATCTATCTATCTATCGGTCTATCTATCTATCCATCTATCTATCTATCAATCGATCTATCTATCTATCTATCTATCTATCTATCTATCTATCTATCTATCTATCTATCTATCTATCTATCTATCTATCTGTCTATCTATCTATCCATCGGTCTATCTATCGATCTATCTATCCATCGGTCTATCTATCCATCTATCTATCCATCTATCTATCTATCTATCTATCTATCTGTCTATCTATCTATCTATCCATCGGTCTATCTATCGATCTATCTATCCATCGGTCTATCTATCTA
Source organism: Zacco platypus (assembly GCA_038088235.1). Taxonomy (NCBI): domain Eukaryota; kingdom Metazoa; phylum Chordata; class Actinopteri; order Cypriniformes; family Xenocyprididae; genus Zacco; species Zacco platypus. The sequence continues at coordinate 398,575 of CM076063.1, forward strand.
TCTATCTATCTATCTGTCTATCTATCTATCTATCTATCCATCGGTCTATCTATCTATCTATCTATCCGTCTGTCTATCTATCCATCTATCTATCTATCAATCAATCTATCTATCTATCTATCTATCTATCTATCTATCTATCTGTCTATCTATCTATCTATCTATCTATCCATCGGTCTATCTATCTATCTATCTATCCGTCTGTCTATCTATCCATCTATCTATCTATCTATCTATCTATCTGTCTATCTATCTATCTATCCATCGGTCTATCTATCTATCTATCCATCCATGGGTCTATCTATCTATCTATCTATCTATCTATCTATCTATCTATCTATCCATCCATCCATCCATGGGTCTATCTATCTATCTATCTATCTATCCATCCATCCATCCATTTGTTGTTTGATCATGTGACACTAAGGAATAAATGACACTTTAGTATATATTCATCTATAAACTGTAAACAGCTATTTTAAATCTTTCACAGTTTTACTGTATTTTTGATCAAATAAATGCAACCTTTTGACCAGTAGTAGATGTATTTTGTGAGTAAATCTCTCAGATCATAGTGAGAATACGACTGTAATTGGGTCATCGTGTCAAAAGCCAGCGACACGAGCACCAGGGCAATAAACACGATCCCGCGGCCGTCAGAAACACCAGATGCCTCGTCTGGCAGGAGCCGCGGACATATGTGCGAGAGACCCGTCCAGGCCCGGAGAACGGATGAATCCGTCTCCATATTCACACATGGGCTCGTTCATCTCAATGCAATAATAACCCGATCTACAAGCTGAAAGATGCATTTGCTCTGGGAAACGAGACAAAAACACTGAGGAAGAACATGTGGTCGTTTCAGAGCGATCCATATAAAAGACTCGATCAAAACTCAAGCATCCATAAATCAACTCAACTTCTTTAGAGCCGCGTCTCCATACGATAACAGAGTCTTGAAGAGCAGATGAAGAAGTGGCTCATTGATTAGAGCCAGAGGTCATTTTCACTGATGTTCTCCAACTAACAGTAGCTCAATTGAAATGATTGATAGTCTATTACATAACTATACTTACTGTGCATGATTGTTGCCTCAAATGAGCCATAAAGCTCAACATGAAAGTCATCTCGCTCCAATTACGGGAAGAATATGAGATCCCAACGGATGTAAACGGCAGGACAGATTCACAAAATGACTACAAACAAGTGTAATTCACAGACTTGTGCTATAAATAGTAGATTGAAACACCACTGAAGCGATCGTGCTCTGAATATAGAGCAGTTAATGCTGCATATGACAGACGAGCGTTTAATATCATTCATTTACACATCATGACATACAAAATTGAAACCTGACCAACAGAAACAAACATTTACAAGGCAATTCTATAAAAGTCTGTATGTGCAACAGGGAACAGCCAATGAAAACGCTCCAAACAGAGACACGGTTTAGTGACATCATTTCTCTCTCTGGTCAACCGTGTCGAATCGAGCCTCGAAACAATCCTGAGAGCTCACGCACATTTCTGCTGCTCGCTTCCCAGTTTTTGCTCAGATTCTGGCACCTCATCCATTACCCAAACAGCTCCTGGGTTTGCAGCGTTCGGGTCGTTTCCCGTTCATTGCTTTAATTTATGTCTGGGCTGCAGCGCCATCGATGGCGTGATTTCGCCGTGGGCAGCGTCGCTTAAAATGAAAACTCGTCGCCATCTCGACCAGCCACTCAGAAACCACAGGCCGCTTCCAGATCCAGGCAAACACTCCGGCTCGCTGGCAGTTAAGTACCTCAGTTCAGCCTCGCCGCATAATGGCTTCAGGACAGAGAAGAGGCGCTGCGTTCGGCGCGTTAAGAGCAGGTGAAGCTCCGGGCGAGAGTACTAGAGCTCTAAACCAACCAGCAGCTTCAGTGGAGAATCATAATTACTCCAAACTCATTAGAATGAGTAAAACTCTGAGGCTGTTGGAAAATAATGAGCCTTTCAGAGACACAAAAACAAGATCCTGCAGTTACAAATATTAACATGTGATTATCCACCCATTCATTCATCCACCCATTCATTCATCCACCCATTCATCCATCCATCCACCCATTCATCCATCAATCCACCCATCTATCCACCTATGTATCCACCCATCCATCCATCCACCCATCCATCCATCTATCCACCTATGTATCCACCCATCCACCCATTCATCCATCCATCCACCCATCTATCCACCTATGTATCCACCCATCCACCCATTCATCCATCCATCCACCCATCTATCCACCTATGTATCCACCCATCCACCCATTCATCCATCCATCCACCCATCTATCCACCTATGTATCCACCCATCCATCCACCCATTCATCCATCCATCTATCTACCTATGTATCCATCCATCCATCCATCCACCCATTCATCCATCCATCCATCTATCCCCCATTCATCCATCCATCCATCCATCCATCTATCCACCCATTCATCCATCCATCCATCCATCCATTCATCCACCCATCCATCCAACCATTCATCCATCCATCTATCCACCTATCCATTCATCCATCCATCCATCTATCCATCCACCTATGTATCCACCCATCCATCCATTCATCCACCTATGTATCCATCCATCCATTCATCCACCCATCCATCCATCCACCTATGTATCCACCCATTCATCCATCCATCTATCCACCTATGTATCCATCCATCCATCCATCCATCTATCCACCCATCCATCCACCCATTCATCCATCCATCCATCTATCACCCCATTCATCCATCCATCCATCCATCCATTCATCCATCCATCTATCCACCTATCCATTCATCCATCCATCTATCCACCTATGTATCCACCCATCCATCCATCCATCCACCTATGTATCCATCCATTCATCCATCCATCTATCCACCTATCCATTCATCCACCCATCCATCCATCCACCTATGTATCCACCCATTCATCCATCCATCTATCCACCTATGTATCCATCCATCCACCCATTCATCCATCCATCCATCTATCCCCCCATTCATCCATCCATCCATCCATCCATCTATCCACCCATCCATCCACCCATTCATCCATCCATCCATCTATCACCCCATTCATCCATCCATCCATCCATCCATCCATTCATCCATCCATCTATCCACCCATCCATTCATCCATCCATCCATCTATCTGTCTACTAACTGCATTTGATAAACTTTGATTTGAGTAATTTTTACAGTATTTTACTAAAACACAGTGAACCGTGTTGATTTTCTCCGCTCTTGTAATGGAGTCCCTGCATTACCTGAACTTCAGCTTCATTTCATCATGTCGAACACTTGCGTTCACCTCTCATGAATCCTCAGTGACCGTCTGCCAGTCCACTAATGAAGACGATTCAAAAGAATTCAGAGAGAAATTACTTTTATTACAAAAATATACCGTTTGATTCAGATGTCGGCATTGCAGACATATTTGGCAATACAGACACTCTTAGATTTTAACGATAGACATTTACAAATATATCTTCAACTTATGTTTTTCAAATTTCTACATTTAAATTAATCAGTAAAATTCTCATTGACACATCAGAGCACATCTATTTAATATTACACATCACCTGAATGATTAAACCCAGACATATATATATCAGTATTTCTATTGTAATATTAAAGGGTGTAGGGGATGAGAAAATAATAATAATAATTTAATTTAATTTACTTATTTTTTCTGGGTAAAATGTGACCCATGATTTTCAGCCACAGAAATAAAATCTTACTATGACAGACACTGTTTCACACAGGATCGTCGCCAAAGTTGTCAAAAAATAACCTGAATAAAAAATAATAATTTGAATAACTACAATTAAAATATGAAATCATTTTCAAATGGCATTAAGAATCACAAACAATCATAAAATCCCACATTTATATTATAAAGAACAATTAAAATACAAACATATCAAGTTTTTGTATAAAACACAGATTTGTGTAAATCTGACAAATCTGAACTGATTTTCACATTCATAATAGCTTTAATATTCTGAAAAAACACTGAATATCATGGAGAAATAGAAATAAAGATGAGCGTGGGCGTCACGGAGGTTATGAAAAAGTCAAATAATAATAAGTAGAACTTATAATTGAGAGCTGGTCTGGAATCACTTCATATCCCATGAGTCTCATAGAGAAGTTCTTATTAATATATAATATATATATATATATCTGTCCTATCCAGACACCTCATGACGTTCTTCCTCAGGATTTCTGTCCTGTTTTCCAGGACAAAGATGATCAAATCAACATATTCAGTTTGTGCTTAAAATAACAATTATCTGCCAATGGGGGTCAGAAAAAGAATCTTGTTTTCTCTTTGAGTTTATTTTTCTGACTCCACTGGCAGAGATTTAGTATTTGCAGCGGTCAGTGAGGACGCGTGCGTGTGTGTGTGTGTGTGTGTGTGTGTGTGAGAGAGTGTGTGTGTGTGTGTGTGTGTGTGTGTGTGTGTGTGTGTGTGTGTGTCTGTGTGTGTGTGTCTGTGTGTGTGTGTGTGTGTGTGAGCACTGATTGTCAGCAGCTGATCGAGTGGATGTGGAAACGCCGGCCCGTCGTCACAGAGGAACAGGGACTCAAACCTCCAGCACGTGTCGTGTTTTGCCGGTCTCTCTCTGAAGCTCTGAGACAGTCTGCCGCAGGCGTTTGGTGAAGACGTGTCGGGCTCTGCCGCAGTACGTGTGTCCGGCGCTCTCCAGCTTCTCCTCCAGCGGGACGAGCAAACCCCCGACTGGATCTTCCTCAAACGGAAACTGAAAACCAGGCAGAAGAACGTCAGACGAGCCACAAACTCAATTAACATCAATCTGACTAATTCAAGAACAAATCCATCAGTATTGATCATAATAATATAATTATCAAACATATTTTTATATTTATGTGAACTTGATGGACTTTGCAACACTGACACTGTAATTGAACTGAATCAACATTGAGTTGAGCTGAATCAACATTGAATTGAACGGAATTAACACTGAACTGAACTGAATCAACATTGAACCAAACTGAACTGAATCAACATTGAACTGAGCTGAATCAACAGTGAACTGAACTGAATCAACACTGAACCGAACTGAATCAACATTGAACTGAACTGAATCAACATTGAACCGAACTGAACTGAATCAACATTGAATTGAGCTGAATCAACATTGAACTGAACTGAATCAACATTAAACCGAACTGAACTGAATCAACATTGAATTGAGCTGAATCAACATTGAATTGAACAGAATTAACATTGAACCGAACTGAATCAACATTGAACTGAGCTGAATCAACACTGAACTGAACTGAATCAACACTGAACCGAACTGAATCAACATTGAACTGAACTGAATCAACATTGAACTGAGCTGAATCAACATTGAACTGAGCTGAATCAACATTGAACCGAACTGAACTGAATCAACACTGTACAGAACTGAACTGAATCAACATTGAACTGAACTGAATCAACATTGAACCGAACTGAACTGAATCAACACTGTACAGAACTGAACTGAATCAACATTAAACTGAACTGAATCAACAGTTTATTGATTATCAGAAAATTACATTCACAGATTGCGTAAATATGATTTTTTTTATGTGCTGGCACTGAGTATTCAGTATAGCAGTTATATATTTCTGCAGTTTATTGTTTTAAGCGATATGTCATACATCACGATATGATTTCTTCACACACACTGTACATGATTTGAATGTGAATGTGTCTCTCAGGGGGACAGAAAACATGTTCTTTTTTTATGTAAAACAGAATCACTCATCGCAGGGAAATCAAAGCAGAAAAGCGACAGATGAGATGAACGGAGAGCAGGAGAGAGCGGGAACATCGAATCATGTTTCTGGAGGGAATAACACACTCCTGACGGACACGGAGCGACTCCGGCGTGTGTTTGGGCTGTTGATCTGGACATGAACTCGTGGGCGCAGAAACCATGAGACGTCCAGCCAGCTGAATCATGGGCCGGCACTAATGGCTGCTCTCATTTAGCTAATGGTGCAAGATACTTCCTGTGATAGGAGCGCAACACTGACCGTAATGACCACACACACACACACACACACTCACACACTCACACACTCACACTCACACACACACACACACACACTCACACACACACACACACACACACACACACTCACACACACTCACACACTCACACACACTTATATTTAAAATGTATTATTTTAATATATTCTTATTATTTTTCTCTTTACTTATTTTAATCTAGTTGTTCATGCATTTATTTTAATGTTTTTATTTTTATTATTTAATTATTTTAATATATTTTTATTATTTTTTTAAATCTAATTATTAATGTATCGTTTTAATACAATTTAATATTATTTTATTTTTATCTTTATTTAAAATTGTAATATATATTTATTACAATATATTTATTTTCTTAATGTTTATTTACTTTTTGATTTTTATTTATTTATTCATTTCAATCTAATTATGAATGCAATTACTTTAATATAATTTTAATTAATATATTTATTTTAATCTATTTTATTATTTATTTGCACAGCTCTCTCTAAACGTTCCTCCAGACTCCAGTTTGAGAAGGAAAATGCAACAGTCTATATTATCTGTAGATTATTTCACATCACTCACAACAGCACAGGAACACAGCGACTGTGAACTGTGAGGGAAAAAAAGACTCCACACACCCCGCAAACAAATCCTGAACAAATTCCAACGTTGCCAGTTGGATTCGGAAAAATCACTGGCAACCTAAAAGCGTCCAGACGTGGAAAAACCGGCGAGAGAGGAGTGCCAGCGCGCGCAAGCAGACATCTGAGCTCATTAGAGCGTTTGGAGCGGCAGACGGAGCGCCGAGAGTCCCGAGACCGTCACGGAGCACCAGAGCACCTGCGCAGGTGTCGATCCGGACGCACGGCGAGCGCCGGGTGAATGTGTGTCGGCACGCACCCCAAGGAACCTTCTCAAATTAACAGCGTCTAATTAGATTTTATGGGTTACGCAAACGCGCCTAATGAAATCACACCATCAGGATATTAAACTCTCACGGCGGGAGACGGACCGTCAGACAAGACACGAGCCCAAAACAGCCACAAAACATGACGATATATATATATATATAAATAAAACCTTGGCATGGATCACAGCCAGTGTTATTTTTATTAATATTTTTAATTTATTTTAATTTTCTGTCATTTTAATTTTAGCTAAAGTTTTAGTCATTTTTGAGTGTTTTTGTCATATTATTTATTAATAAATATGCCAAAAGCAGCATTTTTTTTTTAATAAATATTTTTTATTAAATATTTATATTTAAAATTTTTAATAATTTTTTATTTGATCACAAAATACAGTAAAAATACTGAAATATTATTCCAGTGTAAATCATCAGTTTTCTATGTGAATATATAGTAGAGTGTAATTTATATCCTGAATTTTCAGCATCATTTCTCCAGTCTTCAGAGTCACATGACCCTTGATTGGATGATTTGTGCTCATACCTGCTGAATGACGTCATACACGGCTCTGAACGCCGGTTGCTTGTCGTCGTGGTAAACCCCTCGGTTGCCGTGGAGAATGTAAATGCCGTGCTGGTCGGCGCCGGCGCAGTTGCTGCCGTAAATACAGTGATCCGGCCGGTAATTCCACTGACACGGGAACACAAACAAACTCTCTGTGCGGAGAGAGAGAGAGAGAGAGAGAGAGAGAGAGTGATCTACTGAAGTTCAAGTATTCTTGAGCAAATCTGGGTATTTTATGCATGATGCGGTGATCACGTGACCTGGTGTACCTGGGTTATGGTGGAATATGATGTTGAGCAGGTCTTGGTCGCCCCAGGTGATGTTGAGCTTGTATTTGTGCAGCAGAGGCATCAGCAGATCGGCCCACTTCAGATCCACTGCCGTCATGTCGTTCTGTTCAACACACACACACACACACACACACACACTCGTTTTCTTCCTGTTTTCCTGTTTGTTCGTGTTTTTCAGTAATTACTCTTGCGCAGGCTCTTGTATGAGAAACAGATGAATGAAAACACTGAAGAAATCATTGGATCTGAGCAACAGAAGAACGACGCTGACATCTGCTGGCGGGACACAAAACGTCAAATGTATATATTTATATTTAAAAAAATGCATCTTTTCTTCAGGATTGTCATCAGTTTTTTATTAGATGCAAGTAAAAATACTCTATTAAAACTTTATCATATATTTTTTTGAGGTTAGAATTTAGATTTTTATCATAAGAGAAAGTGTGTGCATTGAGATACTGGTTATTAAATCAAGTTTTTCATCATTTTCATGATTGCTTTAACTCTCCAGTGTCACTTTAAGAAGTTGTTTTCACTTTGAATTAAGAATTTTTTCCATTTGCAGATATTAGTTCACAAACTCACACACACACACTCACACACTCTCACACACTCACACACTCACACACACTCACCCACACACACTCACTCACACACACACTCACACACACACACACACTCACACACACACTCACACACACTCACTCACACACACACTCACACACACTCACTCACACACACACTCACACACACTCACACACACACTCACACACACACTCACACACACACACACTCACACATACTCACACACTCACACACACACTCACACACACTCACTCACACACACACTCATACTCACACTCACACACTCACTCACACACTCACTCACACACTCACTCACACACAGTCACACACACACACTCACACACACTCACTCACACTCATACTCACACTCATACTCACACACACACACTCACACACACACACTCACACACACACACTCACACTCACACACACTCACACACACACTCACACACACTCACTCACACACACACTCATACTCACACACACACTCACACACACACTCACACTCTCACACACTCACACACTCACACACACTCACCCACACACACTCACTCACACACACACTCACACACACACACACACTCACACACACACTCACACACACTCACTCACACACACACTCACACACACTCACTCACACACACACTCACACACACTCACACACACACTCACACACACACTCACACACACACACACTCACACATACTCACACACTCACACACACACTCACACACTCACACACACTCACACACACACTCACACACACTCACTCACACACACACTCATACTCACACTCACACACTCACTCACACACTCACTCACACACTCACTCACACACAGTCACACACACACACTCACACACACTCACTCACACTCATACTCACACTCATACTCACACACACACACTCACACACACACACTCACACACACACACTCACACTCACACACACTCACACACACACTCACACACACTCACTCACACACACACTCATACTCACACACACACTCACACACACACTCACACTCACACACTCACTCACACACTCACTCACACACAGTCACACACACACTCACACACACTCACTCACACTCATACTCACACTCATACTCACACACACACACTCACACACACACACTCACACACACACACACACTCACACACACACACTCACACACACACACACACTCTCACACACACTCACACACTCTCACACACACTCACACACTCACTCACACACACACACTCTCACACACACTCACACACTCACTCACACACAGTCACACACACTCACACACACTCACACACACACACACACTCACACACACACACTCACACACACACACTCACACACACACACTCACATTTCAGTAAAAAAGTCTTTTTGCACCTTCAGTAAATGTATCAGAAAACATCATTTTTAAAGTGAGTTACAGTTTATCATTAGTTTGGTGCTTTTTTACACTAAAATGCACATCTGTATTAGAGGAATGATATTTTTATTGGGTCTAAGCAATAACACTTGTGTTTTGTCAGTATTTCACAGCAGTTTCTCACCCTGAAGAGTTTGGCTCTGATGCGTGTCATGTTCATCAGCATGACTCCCGAGTTCACGCCGGTCTTGCCGTAGTACGGGTGTCGCGCGAAGCGGTTGTACCAGCCGATCCGCGGCTCCTCGTGCTCGGGTGCCATCGCGGCCACGTGACTGCGGTTGAACTCCGACAGGAAGCTCCAGACGTCCTCCACCGGCCGCAGGAACAGGATATCCGTGTCCACGTACAGCACGGAGTCCACCTGCTTCAAAATCAGCTGAGAAACGAGTGCGGTCACTTCAAAGACACACGGCGAGGGGGAAAATGACAAAGTTCTGCTCTGGATTGGAAACGGGAACTTCAAAGGGTCGCAGCCCAATCGGTTTCAGGACTCCCGCTCGCGTGAAACGGCAATTATCAGAAATTGACTTCAGGTGAAGTGACGTGTTTCCAGACCACAGACTAATCAAGGAAGTAGACAGAGTAAAGTTTACTTCACTTTGACTTTAAACCCTGTTTTACACTCTCTGAACCTGCAGAGCATTCCTGCTTCATATCAGCTTTATTATTAAACACATAATCGTACAGTATAATACGATATATAGTGCACAAAATCAACTCAAACCTCAAAGTACGCTAAAAAACTCACTTAAATCGCCTGGATTTATTGAAAGTAAGGATGCACAATATGACCAGCCACCATATCGGTATCGACCAAAACATATTCATTTTTAATGTTATCGTTATCGGTTTGAGAAGAAAATTTGGCCGATATCATAAAGCTGTAAAATACTGTATTATTTCCTTCAGCTGACACACTTCAGATGAGCTCTGTTCACCATGATGGTGACGAATCGCTTGAAATATGTTAGTTATCGGCTTTCAAACGTTAAGAATTATCGGTTATTGGTATCGGTTGTTATATGATCAGTTTTAATGTTATCATTATCAATTTTGTGTGATATATTAAAGACTCTGAGACACTTCAGATGAGCTCTGTTCACCATGATGGTGATGAATCGCTTCAAAAAGAAAATACAGTAAATGTACGGCACAAGTCCGTCATGTAGGCTATATAATATTATAATCGTGTGTTTGAGACACGCTTTTAATGGTGAGACTTTTGTCTTTGTCATCAGGCTCTCAAAAATGATTTGGATTTCGATTTATCTGCCAATATATTGAAATTTCATATGAAATGAAATTCAAAATTCAATTTCATTTAAAACTTATCGATTATCGGGATCGGTAAAGCGGTAAATAATAAATAAATAAACGCTATATTTGCGTCTAACGGAGCATCATGACCCCGGCTGGGTCGGGTCAGTTACTCACAGGAAGGAAGAGTCTCTGTGAAGCGCAGGGCTTGAACAGCTTCTTCCACTCTCTGGCGTTGTCGCTGGGGAAGGTGATGGGATAAACGCTGTAGCTGAACCTGGAGCGAAACCTCCGCGGCCACGACTCCAGCTGCTCCAGACGCGCGGGACCCACAAACAAAAGTGCAAATAAGATTCGGATTATGGTTCGGAAACATTGAGTTCACATAATATTCTGACGATCTTCACCACAGATCTCGATCTACCCCGATAACAAAAGTTACAATGAACGTTCTCTGAATGTTTTTTCTTGGTTAAACTAACGTTAATGGAACATTTCGTTCAAGACCGCGAGTGTTTAAGGTGCCGTGTGGGGCAGGAGGCGTGCTCATGAATATTAATCAGCTGCTTTGAAAACTTCAGTCATGTGACCATGTTTTGTCCAGTAAGGGCCAACCAATGAAAAGTTCCCAGCATGAATATGATTAAAACTCACTAACTCTGCAGCATATGCTACATATAAACACACCACTTTCATTATATATAGAGAAACTAACTTATATATGACAATATGCATCGAATGTTAAAGAGAAAAGCGGAGACTAAAGTGTGTAACCACTGCACAGGAAGTGTGCAGCTTATATAGGAACAAATCAAAGTCGCTGATCCAGACTAATGATCTTTCCTTTATGGGTTTATACAAATGATGATCGGTCTGATCACATGATTGTGTGAAATGTGCAACCATCTGTTACGAGTGAGCACACTGACCATCTGATCCAATAAACCGGTTAGTTATGAACAAGATAAATCATTAACTATAAAAAATATAACATGAAGAATCGCTTGTTTGTTTTCCTCACTTATAAGTTGCTTTGGATAAAAGCGTCTGCTAAATATAAATATGAGTAGAATGATATATAAAAGTTAAGTTAAAAAACTTAGTTTTTCTTTTTATCCAGTGTAAATATTAAGCTTCTAATTTTTTGTTCTGCAAAAACACTTTTTTCTCTCTTTGGACTTTTTCTTCTCTTTAAAAACTTTGAGTAACGAACCTTTGAAATTTAAACTTATCAATTTACTCAAATGACATTTTTGCTTCTTAAAGGAATAATTCACCCCCAAAAAAATGGAAATGATGTTATAATTTATTCACTCTCAAGTTGATCCAAATCTGTTGAATTAAAAAGATCAAAACAAACACTCACTTTTATAGTATAGAACAAAATCCTATGGAAGGACCAAAAACTGTTTAATTTCCAACATTCTTGAAAATATTTTTTTTGTGTGTGTTTGTGGTGAGAAAATGACTGAATTGTCATTTTTGCATGAAATATTCCTTTAAGTTTAAATCGGAAACACATCGAAATCAAAAAGAGCTGTTGCTTCATTTTATTCTGTATATTCTCAGCGGTGAAGCTCACCGCCTGTCTGAAGCCGGCGTGCAGCTCGTCTTCTGCGAAGATATGAAAGTGCAGATCCCTGCGGCTGAAGAGGACGGCAGATTTCAGCATGGTGAGCGTTTCCTCCAGCCTGGACCCGCAGGCCACCACCGCCAGCCCGACCGGCTCCGAACCAGACCTGCACACAGGTGAACCATCGCTGGGAATGAAAACACCGTCAACAGAAGCTGTGTGTGAGCGCGAACATGTAATGACAAACGTGAGCGCTCAACAGCTAAACATCACACACAGACGGGGCTAGAACTACAGCGGCAGGTCCGTCAGCGCAGCCTACCTAAGAGCCGAGTCCGTAAAGCAGTCGATTCGGCACACGGCAGCCGGGAATCTCCAATACGGCTCCCAACGAGAGACTGAGGCTGAATTACACCTGACGGGAGACAAACAGGCTCTACGTGAACATCTGGAGCTCAGGACCAATCAGAGACGCCTTGAACAATCGTCGCCAGGTGAGCACGATAATAATGCGTTTTCACACTGATAAATAAAAATATTCTAACATAAGAGATTATAAACCGGAGTCCCGGGAAGAGCTGAGAGAGAAAAAAATTGTGTAAAAATGCCTATAAATAAATAAAAATAATACAATAATATAAAAAATAAATACATATTAAAAAGGATTGACATAAGTAAACAAAAGTTACATTAAAATAAATATAATATATAACAGTAGGCTATAGTACTAGAGTATGAAAAAAAATCATGTAATTTAATATTTTCCAAATAATATTTTAAATCGGTGCAGTATTTAAAATTAGATATTTATAAATGAAAATATATAACTGTTTTTAATCATATTAGGGGGTCAATAAACGATTGAAAACTCCTAAAAACAAAAAGAAAGTCGAATTTACAGAAATAATAATGATGATGATAATAAAAGGGAACCCGTTTCATCAATGAACTCGAGATGACCCGAATCGTGAATATTAATTACGTAACGTGACGATCGCCCTCGCTGATTGGCTGAAAGCCTGACTGGAAGGCGGGCGCAAGTCAGCGGGGGAATTAACGGCTACTACTACGGAGGAAGCTTATGAATATTAATTTAATATTAGCCAAAAATAAAACCGAGCAACGTCAGCGTGATCAAATTAATATCTATTGGTACACACACTAAATGACCATAAATCCGTCTGTTAAATTGACAAAACGGCCTGAAATTCACTGAATTACTCATAAAAGCAGCATTCGTTAAGATTTCCCTCATTTATAACGCCTGTCCTGTCACAACTCGAGTCCGGTATTAACGAGCTCAGTTCTGTGTGATGGTGAGGCGGTTCGTGCAGTGAATGAGCGCGCTGTGTTTGTGAGGTTGATGTTGTATTTCGTCTGTGGTTTTGTTTACATACCTGTCATCGTGCGCGCGCTCACTCAGGCCTGGCGCCGCTGCGCGTGTCCGCTGCGCTCGCGCCTGATGATTCGCGCTCTCCAGCGACGACACCAGCTGATTGAATATGTAGAGCCCCGAGCAGAAGACTAGGAGCGTGCAGACGAACAAGACACGAAGATACCGCCGCATTTTCTAGCTAAAAAAGCAGCCATGGAGATTAATCACGCGGCTCGGTTCAGCGCCCGCGACTAACCTACTATGGCGGAGGCGTGCTCATGAATATTAATCAGGTGCTTCGAAAACTTCCTGGAGCCTTTAGTCACGTGTTCACATTTTGTCCAGTAAGGGTTAAGGAGCCGACCAATGAACAGTTCCCAGCATGCTCCTCGCCTGAATATGATTAAATACTCGCTAACGCGGCAGTATATGGCACATATATACACACTACTGTAATTATATATAAATAAACTGACTTATATTACTTATATATGACAACATGCATCGAATATTAAAAAGAAAAGCAGAAACTGAAGTGTGTAACCACCGCGCAGAAAGCGTGTAGCTCGAATAGGAACAAGTCCAAAACATTGGCTGGCTAATGATTCTTCTAACGAGGTTTATGCAAATGATGATTGGTCTGATCACGTGATTACGTGACGTGTGCTGCCACCTCTTGTTACGATTGAGCACATTGACCATCTGATCCAATATGTTAAATGTAGAATATACTGAAAAATTAATGAAGTGATATATTATATGATCATTTTTCTGGGCTAAATGGTGTAATGCATATCACATGGGTTAAATAAAGTGTTTGTTTATTAATATTTACATGATTTTTTTAGGTCTTTGACCTTCATTATCTCATCGGATTTTTTTTCTTTTCAAAAACTTATTCTCCTCTAAAAACTTATTTCCTCATCAGAACTTTTTACTTTCATTTCATTCTCCGCTTAAAAAAAAAAAAAAAGATGGCTAGCTAACATTAGCATGTACGGTGCCCAGGAAGGGACATACCCGATTTGCGTAACGCAAAGGGACGTGATGGTCGTGGCTACGAGTTTAACAAATCTCCATCCGACCATAACAAACCTTATCAGAAACCTTATATAATTAATAAATTATATTTTATAATATATATATTATATAATATATAAATATAATAAATATATATATAAATATATAATATATATAATTATAATTAATAAATTATAATTAAACATTTTATTTTGAATTAAGAATGACAGAAAGTGCGGAAAATATATTAACGTGTATATTATATTATCTTGTGTTTATGCAGTCTATAACTGACACTTGTTTATAGTAACAGCTATAAAAAAATGACATAAAATAATCCAAAATATGAAGTTTAGTTGAATATAACAGCACTTCCAGAGAGAAAACAAGCATTAGTTCAATTTCAAAACTGTAAATGGATCATTTATATTTATAAATACATCCTTCAACACACAGTCCATCTGGAAAAATCACTAATAAGAGTTTCAGAAGAGGATTTCTCTGGATCTACTGTCCATTAAACTCACGTCACTGAAATATTTTACTGTAAGAGGTAGTAAATCTGAATATCACACTTTACCTGATCAGATCACAGTATGAATATATTTATGATGATTACTGTGTCCTGAACTACAATAAACAACGGAAAAAATTCCAGCTTTTAGATCTTCCATGGACTAGCGCTCGGAGAATCCTTCATCCTCGTTTTCATCTGCAAGAGGAACTGCTGCTGTGAGTCGATGTGGAGCAGAACAACAAAACATCCGTCAGGAATCGTGTCTTGAATCTGTACTTGTATAATTCAAGATGTTTTACACTCAGTTTACATGTATATTATGTGGCGGATCTGCTGTTCCTGTGTAGTTTTATGGTCTAACGGCTATAAAAACGGTAAAAACGAGAGCAGAATTCACTACAGAATTACTAATATAAAAGACTAAACGTTACCTGGAACATCACATGGAATTTCCAGCACAAAAACAGTAGATCCTTTTCTTATGCCGTAATATCCAAGCGTTCGATCATAATTGGTTATTTCAGAAAGCCCTATGAAAAACAACAAATGCGTAAGAAACAAGTTTCCTGTATGCTAATTAGCAACATTTTTACTAGAGATGCACCGATCGCAATTTTCTTGGCCGATTCCGGTTTCCGATTTGTTTGTTAGTGCGACCTGACACCGATTTTATTTCTAAAAACCACAAATGACAGCATATACAAACAAAATATACTTTTCTTCAACAGAAAGTTGAAAAAAACAAGTAAACAAATAAATTCAATAGAATAAAGAGAGCTAAGAAATACGACAGAAATTAAACTAATGAAATATGAAATAACACTGGATAGTCTTCAATGTAAAAATGAAAGAATTAAAGTTATAAAACATATTCAGTCAGGAGCAGAAAGTGATTTTCTTTGTCTTTTGTTCAGGTTTATTTGGCTGCTGTCCCTTTAAGAGTTTACGCACGGCTCCAATATCCTGTTACACAACATACGTTATCTTTCTCAACTATTTAACGCTCCAGAACTTACTAGCTGCGTCCGAAATCGAATACTTCACTACTATATAGTACGCGAAAAAACAGAGTAGTAACTCCGAATTCATAGCATTCGAAAAACAGTAGGCGAAGTGTTCGCTGAGGAAACAATCAACGTGTTTTACGCTCGTTGGGAACGATATTTTACTATGTCAAAACTAGTTTGTTTATAAGATTAATGAATTAAACATGTATAAGTTTTTAGTGTACTCTTAAATGTGGCTTAACGCGCCCTGAGGTGAACTTTGCGTATAATCGAGATATTCCCGCTCTTTTTTTTCCACTCAGTAAAGCACATTCCACAAACAATGCAGTCCTACCACACATTTATAAATTATCCAACAGATATAAGACTAAATATAACATTTATTCACAAGACCAGCACGCTAATCCACAACAAACTGATTACCTTAAACTTCGAACGCGGTTAATGACGTCACTGCCACTCCACTATAGGCTGAGGAGCCGCACGTGATCCAAGTTAACCGTTACACTTTCCCCAATGGTGAGAGACAACTTTCGAAGGCTACATACGTCATCAAGGATGTCTAATTTAAGACAATTAACTGACTTATTCGCCGTGAGGTGTAAAATCCTGTCATTTCTTTCTCACTTTGCAATCTAGCGGTTACTTTTCTTAAATGAGACCGCCTCGATGACCTCCGGAGGCGCGCAATTCTCTGGAGAGCGGGAGCGCGCAGCTGACGTTATTACCTGTGACGCTGGCAACAAAATGGCGGGTCGATCGATCGATCGGTGCGTCTCTAATATTCACACATCTCCACGTTTAAACTCATGAATAGTAGATTCATGTTTTATGACAAAATCACCAGTGTCATCATCCTCCATTTCCTTGAATAAAAAGTGTAGACTGCGCCTGCGCCCTGTGAAAACAACAACATTTCATCATGAAGAGGATTTCATTTTACTACAAATATAACGGTTAAAATATGGTTATACTGAGGGTTCATTTTTCTGAGGGTCAATCAGACTTTCATCGACATTCAGACGTTTCTGCACTTTTGTTTAAATCACACTTCTGATGTTTGTTTATGAATGCTTACGATCATCATCAGGACAGACTCTTCTCATGAGCTCTTCAACGGTCATGTGCTTCAGTTCCTCCTCTGAATCCACATATACTCTTCTGTCCAGTTCTTCTCCATCTTTTATAATAACGCTGCAACTCATTTTGAACTAATTCTGAATTAATCTAGACTTTAAAATGAATATGGAATCAGTAGAGCAGTCAGTCGAGCTCCGCCCACTTCCCAAAGGTGTTGATCTTCTTCTTCTTCGTTGGTGTTTCACGGCGGTTGGCATCGGATTTGCGGCAGTACTGCCACCTTCTGTTGTAGATTCCGTTTATTTTACAGTCGCTTGTCCAGTTCGGTTATTTTTTTTTTAAGAAAAGTAAATAAATATTTGCTCCCTTGTCTGCTTTCTGTTCTCTTAAATACTTTTAACATTGTTCTCTATTTTCCGTGACGGAAGCATTTATCTCCGCGTGTATTGCACGCACCAGTTCTTACTCCTGAACAAACTGCTAACATAGTCACCCTTAATCTAATCTTGACTTTATTAAAGCTACCTTATAAAAATATACCTCAAAGCTTAACATATCTTATCCTGAAAGGCACGAATCACTTTGTTTCGGCGCGTTTTTCGAACTGCTAAAGTCACGTGATTTCAGGAACGGCTTCGTGACGCCATTACTGATTCGAAATTGACATTTATTACATTTATCAACCGTCAAAATATAGTCCGAGGATCTTTTTTTTTCACAGATTTCGATACACTAACTCTATAAAACTATTCTGTAATTATACAAAAAAATGAACAAGATCAGTGCATTTATTTCCATTCAAAGGGATGTAATTCATTAATAATTAAACGAGTCTAGTCCTGTGAGCTTAAAGCATTTTTATTCAGTTTAATGGTAATAAAGACTGATATTTCTGTATAAACACAAGCTTGTATGTGCGTCTCACATTCTAACACACACGTGTTCACACTGAAAATACCAAAAACACAAAGACGGATGACGAACTTGATACATGAAAAGTGTGTAAAGTTGGAGTAGATAGAGTATAAGCACACAGAGTAGAGTATCGGTGTATAGTACGTCACTTGAGTCGCAACTTTTCATCAGAAAGAAAACTTTATTATTAAACAGTATTAATGCTCAAGACAGAAGAGAACTGTCAATCATACAGCATGTGTCAATCATACTGCATGTGTCAATCATAGACAGCATGATTATGTGTCAATCATACAGAGAAAGTTCAACAATAACACAATTATGAAGCACAAAACTTGACCAACATTCTGTAAATCACATGTACAGTATGTTTATGTTTATGTACAGTATGTTTATGTATGATTATACAGTATATGATGATAACGGCATAATGTCTTGTACCTTTGACAGTGGTGTCACAATCCTCCACCCACAGGGATTAATAAAGGCATTATTGCGCAGGTTCTGGATATGGTTTTATAGATCTGAAAACTTTTAGCTTTTGTGCGTTCGAACACTTTTAGGATGAAATTTATGACAGTTTAATAAATGAGGTCCCTTTAATGTTTGGGACGTTTGTTCATAACGTTGAGAGAATGTTGACAGAACGTTCTGTTATCTGGTTAGATAAAAGTTAAAGCTTTGATTATATAACACTGTCTATAGAGTGCTTTATCGCGTAACAGCTATAAAAAATGATATAAAATCATGCAAAATATGAAGTTTAGTTGAATATAAAGCAGTTCCAGAGAGAAAACAAGCGTTTGGTTAGTTTTAAAACTATAAATAGATCCTTAAATCCTTTATACACACTTTACCAACTAACAATCACGTAATAATCATAAATATATTCATACTTTGATGTGATCAGGTAAGTGTGATCTCTCTTCATATTCTCTTCTGATTTCAGCCTCTTACAGTAAAATATTTCAGTGCAGTGAATTAATAATGGACACCCAAATATAAGAAATGTTTCTTTTATTAATTTCGACCCATCAGTTATTATAAAGAAGCACAATGTTTGTTTTCATAATCTTTCATTATACAGTAATAACGTGCTTCACCTCAGAAACTCTTTTCTCCTCAGTCTGTGAACTCTATTGCATTAAAATTCACAGTAACACTTTATTTTGATTCTTCACACATTTTTCTGACTGTAAGTTACTGTTAATCTACAGGTCAACTTATTACTGACCCTCACAGTCTATTAATATCTGCTGAGAGTCAGTTTACATGTAGTTGTGAACTTCCTCAGTAGCAGAATGACTAAAGAAATTAAGTTTTCTGCTGTTGGAATATATTCTCATAACTTTATAGACGCTGCATTCAATGTTTAATATTAATGACAGTTCAGATAAATACTGTTTTTGGTACAGGGAAGTGGATCAGTGTGATCTACTGTCCATTATAAACTCACTTCACTGAAATATTTTACTGTCAGAGGCTGAACTCAGAATATAGTGAATGTGATGGTAGTAGATCTTTACCTGATCAGATCACAGTATATGATATATGATCACAGATCACAGTAAATGATCACAGATCACAGTAAATGATATATGATCACAGATCACAGTATATTCACATATATGAATATATTTATAAATACATACTTTTTTTTTTTTTTACTGAACTACAGTATGGAACACCAGGATTCATCCTGCTGCATTTCAGCCAGTTTTTCCATAGATTCAGTCCTGGAAACTCCTTTATCTTCATCTGCAGATGGATCCGGTCCTGTGCGCTCTGATGTGCGGCAGAACAACAAAACATCCGTCAGAAATTGTGTCTTGAATCTGTACTTGTATGAAGGATCAATAATTCAAGATGTTTTACACTCATCATAATACAGTTTACATGTATATTATGTAGGGGATCTGTGGGATAATCAGTCAGTGAAAGTTGAAGCAATTATGAAGCACAAAAAATGTAAATGAATTGACCAAATGACTTTAAACACTGTTGTACCTCCACCACATAACCGCAGAGTCTCTTGAAGAGTAGATCCATCTCTTATGTTGTAAGAACCGAGTGTTTGATCATCCTCCAGATACCTGCTTCCGAAGATTAGTCTGCATTGGTTCCCTATGAAAAACAACAAATATCATGGAGGTCATTTAGTTACTGTAAAATAACGGTTAATTTTTGTAAGGGTAAATCCAGCAGACGCTTCTTGTAGGTTCTAGTTCAAGTGTTTCAGTTGAGCAGAGCTGATGAATCTACATTCAAATGTTCATACAGTTTTTTCTCATTTTTGTGTCATCTTCGCATATGACAGTTATTGGTGTTTTAAACGAGTTCCAGAACCACACGAACATAACAAAGTTCTGAGTTCGACTTACATGCGTCTTCATAGACTCTTCTTTTGATCTCTCCAACAGTGTCCTCTGAATCCACACAATGTTCACTAATCCCTCCGGACAAGTGTTTGATAACAATGGAAAGCCGCATTTTGAAGAATTAATGGAGAATTTAAAATGAATATCGCGATGTGTTTAGTTTTACTTTCACTGTTGAGGCTCACTTTCTCTGACGCAGTGACGTACGCTGAGGCGTTTGGAATCGATTCCATGAATAGGAATCGACTCCTCATTTAGAGCCTTTATCTATTCAACAAAGCTATCATTAATTTGCCTATTGCTTGTTAATAGTGATTGGAAATCTGATTCATTTCATCAAAAAAGAAGCACACATTTCCGATCATTGTGCGGCATAAGACTGTTCAATTCCTAAATTTTGGGAATGGAGTCCTGATTCCGGAAGCGACTGGAGTCGATTGATTCAAAGAATCGATTCCTCCTTCTGTTTTCGATTCTTTTTATTTTCTTGTTTTTTAGATTGAAGGAAGCTTCAGGGTATTGACAGTCGTAGAAAGGAGCCTTTTCATAATATGAAGCTGAATTACTAATATAAAGTACATTTCTATCGCTGTGATTGATTTTAAATGGTAATTGTGGCTGAAATGTCCAGCAGTATCACTACAAAACAAACAACTGAGACACTGAAGATGAGATTCACTTCTTGAATGAAGTTTCAGAGACGTTGTCGAGTCTGTGATCAAACTACGGATTGTTTCACCTCACCTGTGTCTCATTTGGTGCTTCATTTCTGTATTCATTTCCTTTGTTCAAGTTCATAAAAAGCTAAATTCCCATTAAACGACCATTTCACAGATTTATATAAAACTATTCTGTAAAAATGAACAAGATCAATTTCCATTCAAAGGAATGTAAATTGGTTTATGAATAATTAAGCGAGTCTAGTTCTACTCCTGAGAATAAAACACACATCAGTTACTGTTGAGATTAAAGCATCAGTCATTTTTATTCAGTTTCATGGTGATAGTCGAACGTTTACTGAAAATACCAACAAGAAAAAGTGCAGTTTAAACACTCGCTGTAAATAAACGGAAGAACTGAAGCTTCATTCACTCGACTGTCACAGATTTCAGTATGCAAATGAGGGGGCGGAGCTTCAGACGCCGATGACCAATGACAAAATAACACTATTAAACTCCGACACTACACAGATGATGACACGGTGTTTTGAGACGCAATTTTCAATCAAAAAAACAACGTTCTGCAGTTAAGGCTCAGGAAAGAGGAGAAATGTCAATCACACAGCATCTGTCCCACAGACAATAATAACACAATTATGAAGCATAAAATCATAACATGCAAAAAAAACAAAAAAACAATGATTTGACCAACATTCTAAAAATTTTATAAAATTACATATAAATGATATGATTCTGAGAACATTATTATGAGACCAGATAACTGAACAAACGTCTGAATGTTTCTGGAGGAACGTTGAGAGAATGTTGACAGAACGTTCTGTTATCGGGTTAGATAAAAGTTAAAGCTTTGATTATATAACACTGTCTATAGAGTGCTTTATCACGTAACAGCTATAAAAAATGACATAAAATCATACAAAATATGAAGTTCAGTTGAATATAAAGCTCTTCCAGAGAGAAAACAAGCGTTTGGTTAGTTTTAAAACTATAAACCTTAAACCCTTCATACACTCTAAAAACTCCTGGGTTATTTCTTCAACCCATTTTCTGGGTTATAGGGCTAATATTTTGACCCAATTCCTGGGTTGTTTGGGTTTCTGGGTAATTTTTCAAAGAGTAACCCGTGTTCTGGAAGTGACCGTCACGTCACGCTCGACCCGTTTCTCTCCTGACTGAAGCAGAGAGAGTTAGAGAAGCGGGTCAAGTGTCCAACTTGTTGCTGACCTCTGACCTCTATATTGCTCTGTTTGGTCCAGGTCATGTTAAATGGACAGCTCTGTCGCTGACCACTGATAGAGAGTTGAGCTTTTTACTCTCACTGCCCTCATATCATCTAAAAAATGTTTGAGTTGTTTATTTTTCTATTTTTTGACCTAAAATAAATAGGAAACTGAATAGGTCCAAGTGTGTTTTTATACAGAGTTTAATTTAATTTAATGCAATAAAAATGTAAAAGTGCCTAATTATTATTATTATTAATAATCTCAACCCAGATATTGGGGTTGTTCTTTTGACCCAGAAGTTATATTAACTACAACATTGGGTTATTTTAACCCAACATTTGGGTCAGGTATTTAACCCAGAAGTTTGATCAAAAAGAATAACCCATTTTTCTGGGTTGAAATAACGCAGAAATTAGTTGGTCCTTTTTTAACCCAGGATTTGGGTTATTTTTGACCCAGGAGTTTTTAGTGTGTACACACTTCACCAACTAACAATCACAAAATCATCATAAATATATTCATTCTGTGATCTGATCAGATTAAGGGTGACATTCAGATTTAACATAAGAAATGTTATTGATAATGATCCGTCAGATCATCAGTTATTGTACAGAAGCTCGATGTTCATCTTCATAATCAGACAGTCATAATGTGCTTTACTTCTGAAACTCTAGTGTAACTCTTATTGTGTAAAACACAGTAACACTTTATTTTGATGCTCCACATGTAAGTTACTGTTAATCTACAGGTCAACTTATCACTGACCCTCACAGTCTATTAATATCTACTGAGAGTCAGTTTACATGAACTTTTATTGATTTAACACTAATATTCAGTTTCATACGAAACGTCCATTAATTCACTTCACTGGAATATTTCACTGTAAGAAGAGAATATGAAGAGATGTCACTCTTACCGGATCACATCTCAGTATGAATATATTTATGTTGATCATGTGAGACTGAACTACAGTAAACAACATTATTCACTGGACTTCAGTTGAGGCTGATGCATATCAAACAATAGATTATCCATAGAGCGGGAT
>CM076063.1:427500-432500 GCA_038088235.1 Zacco platypus
GTTACAAGTCCACGTAAGTTGTTTGGCATTAAAAAAACAAACAAAAACAGACAGATATTTTAAAATCTTCAATTAATTGAACAATTTAACTAAACAGTTAAATAATAGCTTTAATCGTTGGATTTTAATTGTGTTGAATTTTATTAATAGAGCGAAAATACAGTAAATATAGTTTTATTGTATATAATTATATATTCATAAAATGCCTCTGTCCAGTTGAAGTGTGTCCAGCAGGGGGCGGCAGTGATTCGCTGATTCTCATTATTCACTTTCTGCTGAAGAACAAGAACATCGTCATAATAATCATCATCATCATCATCATCAGGTGCGCCAAGATCAGGTTAAACTGATCAATATTAAAACGAGTTTATTACACTGATGATTATTAATAATTGAGGTATATTTTATGGTATTTGTGAACTGTAAAGAAACAACAGGCCTAATGCAGAAATCACTGCACGTGTCAGTAATCAGCTAATCAAACGTCATAAGCGGCGAATAACATAATTAGTGGCTCTTTATTACATTAGTGACACTTTTAATGTGTTGAATTCACCATAGAATCTGGTTTAACACAGTAAAATTGTGAAATCTCAACCATCAGCTAAAATAACTAAGAAAAGCTTCTGACACAATCTGAAGATATTTTAATCTGTTATTGTATGACAGTAATGAACCTCTGATCAACTTTCTTGGTGATGTTTGATCTTGATGTAATTGTTAGAATTAACATGTAATAAAACCATATTTTTCTCTGTTTCAGATCAAGCTGTAGTTTACAGAATCAGTGAGTATCTGAACGCTTACGAACATCCGCTGAGTGACAGATGAACGTCTACAGGAAGTGATGTCGTTGTGAACGCGTTTCGGTGACGTACAGGAAGTGATGTCGTTGTGAACGTGTTTCAGTGACGTACAGGAAGTGATGTCGTTGTGAATGTGTTTCAGTGACGTACAGGAAGTGATGTCGTTGCGAACGTGTTTCAGTGACTTTCAGTGACGTACAGGAAGTGATGTCGTTGCGAACGTCTTTCAGTGACGTACAGGAAGTGATGTCGTTGCGAACGTGTTTCAGTGACGTACAGGAAGTGATGTCGTTGCGAACGTGTTTCAGTGACTTTCAGTGACGTACAGGAAGTGATGTCGTTGCGAACGTGTTTCAGTGACGTACAGGAAGTGATGTCGTTGTGAATGTGTTTCAGTGACGTACAGGAAGTGATGTCGTTGTGAATGTGTTTCAGTGACGTACAGGAAGTGATGTCGTTGCGAACGTGTTTCAGTGACTTTCAGTGACGTACAGGAAGTGATGTCGTTGCGAACGTGTTTCAGTGACGTACAGGAAGTGATGTCGTTGTGAATGTGTTTCAGTGACGTACAGGAAGTGATGTCGTTGCGAACGTGTTTCAGTGACGTACAGGAAGTGATGTCGTTGTGAATGTGTTTCAGTGACGTACAGGAAGTGATGTCGTTGCGAACGTGTTTCAGTGACTTTCAGTGACGTACAGGAAGTGATGTCGTTGCGAACGTCTTTCAGTGACGTACAGGAAGTGATGTCGTTGCGAACGTGTTTCAGTGACGTACAGGAAGTGATGTCGTTGCGAACGTGTTTCAGTGACGTACAGGAAGTGATGTCGTTGCGAACGTGTTTCAGTGACGTACAGGAAGTGATGTCGTTGTGAACGCGTTTCAGTGACGTACAGGAAGTGATGTCGTTGTGAACGTGTTTCAGTGACGTACAGGAAGTGATGTCGTTGTGAACGTGTTTCAGTGACGTACAGGAAGTGATGTTGTTGCGAACGTGTTTCAGTGACGTACAGGGAGTGATGTCGTTGCGAACGTGTTTCAGTGACGTACAGGAAGTGATGTCGTTGCGAACGCGTTTCAGTGACGTACAGGAAGTGATGTCGTTGCGAACGCGTTTCAGTGACGTACAGGAAGTGATGTCGTTGTGAACGCGTTTCAGTGACGTGACGTACAGGAAGTGATGTCGTTGCGAATGTGTTTCAGTGACGTACAGGAAGTGATGTCGTTGTGATTGTGTTTCAGTGACGTACAGGAAGTGATGTCGTTGCGAATGTGTTTCAGTGACGTACAGGAAGTGATGTCGTTGTGAATGTGTTTCAGTGACGTACAGGAAGTGATGTCGTTGTGAATGTGTTTCAGTGACGTACAGGAAGTGATGTCGTTGTGAATGTGTTTCAGTGACGTACAGGGATCTCAGCATCAGACAGATCTACGAGAGATACGCAGGATCAGTCGTGAGATCAAACACACACACTTCTTCTTCTACACTCATTATACAGTAATTAAAGGCACAGTATGTAAGATTGTTGGATTGAAATATCCAAAAACCACTAGAACAATATTCAATATTTTATTGACTTGTGTACTTACATTATCCTAAATGTTTACAACAATGTTTACATCGAGAAATTTTACCAGTTTAACGGCTCGTGTCGTTGCGTCGCCTGTCAGTGACATCATATCCGCGATACCCTCGATTTCCGGTTTTAAGCTATCTTTTATACTATTGTTTATGTACCGTTAAATTTCAACATACTCAAATGTTTTTTAGTAAGATTGTTTTGAGCAAATAACAGTGCCGCGTTTCCCCACAATTTTAATTTGTCGAATAAACTGAGCTGTGCGAGTAGGAATTCAGCATTAGAATGAAATAAAATAATGTGAATTTAAGTGATCAAACGCATTACGTAACTTGAGTTACGTAATCGGATTACTTTTTCAAGTAACGAGTAAAGTAACGCATTACTTTTTCAATTTACAACAAAATATCTAAGTTACTTTTTCAAAATAAGTAATGCAAGTTACTTTTTCACATTTATTTAAGCTTCGAAGCTTTACGAATCTTTTGCGTCGAATCAGTGGTTCGGAGCGCCAAAGTCACATGATTTCAGTAAACGAGGCTTCGTTACGTCACAAGTGTTTCGAAATTTCAATGGTTCACGTGAGTTTGCTGAAAGGTTTCGCCATCTACTGTTCAGGCGCAAATATGCTTTCCTTCAGCCTTAACATTTGCCAAAAATAGAACTTTTTTTGTTGTTATTAAAAAAATAAACTAGCAAGTCCGGCCTAGATGAGAAAAAGTAACGCAAAAGAAACGTATTGCATTACTTTTCATTAAAAGTAACTAATTAACGCAATTAGTTACTTTTTTAGGGAATAACGCAACATTGTAATGCGTTACTTTTAATAAAAAGTAACTAAGTAACGCAATTAGTTACTTTTTTAGGGAGTAACGCAACATTGTAATGCGTTACTTTTAATAAAAAGTAACTAAGTAACGCAATTAGTTACTTTTTTAGGGAGTAACGCAACATTGTAATGCGTTACTTTTAATAAAAAGTAACTAAGTAACGCAATTAGTTACTTTTTTAGGGAATAACGCAACATTGTAATGCAGTACTTTTAATAAAAAGTAACTAAGTAACGCAATTAGTTACTTTTTTAGGAAGTAACGCAACATTGTAATGCGTTACTTTTAATAAAAAGTAACTAAGTAACGCAATTAGTTACTTTTTTAGGAAGTAACGCAACATTGTAATGCGTTACTTTTAATAAAAAGTAACTAAGTAACGCAATTAGTTACTTTTTTAGGGAGTAACGCAACATTGTAATGCGTTACTTTTAATAAAAAGTAACTAAGTAACGCAATTAGTTACTTTTTTAGGGAATAACGCAACATTGTAATGCAGTACTTTTAATAAAAAGTAACTAAGTAACGCAATTAGTTACTTTTTTAGGAAGTAACGCAACATTGTAATGCGTTACTTTTAATAAAAAGTAACTAAGTAACGCAATTAGTTACTTTTTTAGGAAGTAACACAACATTGTAATGCGTTACTTTTAATAAAAAGTAACTAAGTAACGCAATTAGTTACTTTTTTAGGGAGTAACGCAACATTGTAATGCGTTACTTTTAATAAAAAGTAACTAAGTAACGCAATTAGTTACTTTTTTAGGGAATAACGCAACATTGTAATGCAGTACTTTTAATAAAAAGTAACTAAGTAACGCAATTAGTTACTTTTTTAGGAAGTAACGCAACATTGTAATGCGTTACTTTTAAAAGTAACACTCAACATAACTAACAAAGTTCAGGGAAAAAGCAGCTGCGAATGTTAATGGTAAAATAAACATAAACAACTAAATGAAAGGCGGGCGACTGCGACACACAAGCATAATAAAAACAGCAGCGTAAAAAGCCCTTCATTCCACAATAATACGATAATTACACTTTAATACATTCACTCATCCATGACGTCCTGTCGGATTTCTTTGGTCATCAAGCTGCGTCTTTGTTATTGTTTTGCATTAGCGACCTCTAGTGGTGAAACTTACGCACTGTGCCTTTAATGCCAGCGTTTGGGCTCTTGATGCTCAGATCTCTCTCCATCATCAGGGCTCGTATCGGAGAGTGAGAGTCGTGGCCAAACGTCCTGCCGCTCAGTATTACGGAGGAGATGGAGGATTCATCCACGGCAGCGAGAGATCCCAGGAACACAGAGACGCACCGCTGTACCGCAGGGTGAGGCCTCAGAAATTGAAAAACTTTTTCCTTTTTTTAAGCACTTTATTTTGATAGATTTGAACATTTTGCTTCTCCAGTAAATGCATCTTGATTTAAGAATGTTTGGATATTTGTTCTGGAAAAGTTTGAGCGTGACTGCAGGGTTTGTCCAGCAGGAGGTGCTGTACGTCTGCAACACGCTGCGTGAGGATCATCCGGCGGGACCACAGGCGCGTCTCAGGTCAGAGAAACAGATGCTCCACTTTAACATCCGTTCTGATCCAGAATCATCCGCTCACTGAAGAACAGACCGGAAAAACCACTTTGCTTTGTTTGAACTTGATCTGAATTAATGAACACAGACGGGCGTGAGATCCTTTTCTTGGGAATTTACGTACTTTAAATTGAAAAAATATTGAAATTAATTCCACAGCAGTGTCGGTCTGTCCACTAAAGATCCTGTTTGTAGACT
>CM076063.1:437500-497500 GCA_038088235.1 Zacco platypus
ATTATTGTCTTTTCTTTTATTTTTATATGATATTTTTTATGTATTATTATTAATATTTATTATTTCGTTTTATATCATTTGTGTCTGTTCAGGAGTGGCGGTGCAGTGACCGCTCCGCCTGGGGTCAGAGGTCAGAGGTTACCGGGTCCTCGGCCGGCGGTGAGCGGAGGAGCGGACGCGCTGCTGCAGGCCATCATGAATCTGGAGCGAGAGTGAGCGGCCCGTCACGACACCAGCAGCCGATACTGGACATGAAACTCTGAGTAAAGAATGTGCTGTTCTGTGATCAGGGCCGGCGGAGACGCCGTCAGACGCAGACACGGATCCAGACGACACCAGAACACCAGCGCCGCGGCGCCCCCGTCTGCTCGCCCGCAGATCTGCACCGAACCAGGTCTGACAGAACCGCTGCTTTAATTCACTTCATCCACCTTTACTCTGAACTCCTGAGGTTCATAAATCATCTCCAGTTCAAGCTCATTATTCACTCAAACTGCTAAAAGCATTTTATTTTTGTTACTAGGGGAAAAAAAATGTTATCTGAAATAAAATTAAACAAATATTTTAGTTCAAGTAATTGCTGAGGCGACATTCGTAATTATTTCGTTTAACTTGAAGTACTAAAATGAAATAAAAAAACTATATAGACATTATTATAATTAAATATAAATAAAAACTATAATAACTGAAAATATGGTTTATGAAACAATAAAAAAAACAAATAAAACTTACTAACGGATGCTACACATTCACATTATATTTATACATTACATTTTTTAATTACAAATACTGTTTTAGTTTAATTAAAAACTGAAAATCTATGAACAAATATATGATTTATGATAAAAGTAATAAAAATGACAAAAATACACAAAATTAATAAAAGTTCAACTACAATTAAAACAGAAAATATATAAAAAAAATCTAAATATTGTTAAAAACTATTATAGTATATTAATGAAAATAAAAAAAACTGTTAGAGTTCAAATTAAATCAGAAAAAAACCCCTGAAAAAAATTAAAATAAATAAAAACTGAAAACATTTGGACAAATCATAAATTTGATTTATGAAAAAAAAAAATTAATAAAACCAACTAAAATTAAAACAGAAAATATAAAAATTATATATATAGTATATTAATGTAACTAAAATAATCTTTCAGTTTAACTAAAGCAAATGAATATTTTCTGAATGTTCAGGGTGAAACTCGAGCTCTTCTGCGAGGCTTTGTTTGTGTTTTCTTGATCCGGTGGAGTTGAAGTTTGTGGTGTGGGATTATTTCCCATGTTTTCCTACTATAATTCCCGTGTGTTTACGGCTGGAAGCTCCCTCCAGGCCAGCGCAGCGACGGCACCGGCTGCTGATGGCTTTTCCACACGGCCTCCTCGTAAACGCTCTGAATCCGTGACTCTGGTTGGAATCGTGTGGCGTTCCGCTCATCTCCGCCGCGGTGGAGGAACTCGGAGAGCCTGTGGAACGGATCCGATGAGGTTTCGGCTCCTCGCGGTTCACCGGTCCGGTCACGAGAAACCGGAGGAGCCGCGTCCAATCGGATGCATGAAGACTCAATCCAGCTTCTTCATGGAACTGAATCCTTTAGGAGTTTGTTTCCATCAACGTCCACTAGTTAGGAAACAACCATCACCTCTTCAGAATGACTTCCACCGATGACAAAAACATTACATGATGCTTATTAGATCTTCACAAACATTCACAAACCAACTTTTAAAAGAATCTGATTTGGAGAATATTTGGGCTCTTTTTCGTTCGGTAAGCTTTGGTACTTCATGTTAGTTGGTTTAATTGGACACGTCCAGTCACGAGACGTCCCATTGAAAGTCTTTTTTTAGCCTGTGAACTTTAAAGTCATTATTTATTTGGTGTTAAGAGGGTCGGCTCACAACAGGCCTGTGTTTTGTTCCCATCATCACTCATACGGGCGGAATGTGTCGCCTCGCTTTTACACACACAATAAAAACTGGAGCAAACAGAAGCCGTTTCTCCGGCTCCGACCGCGACGCTAATGAACGGACACATGAAAGCAGGGAATGTCCGCCGCCGTCGGGATTGGCGGGACGAAGCAAAACTTCAAAAATTTCACAAATAAATGACTAAAAATATAAGGAACCTGTGCATTTAGGCTTGCAAATAATAAACTAATTATTAATTATATAAAAAAAAGAAAATAAACAAACAAAATGTAATTAAAAAAATTATATAAATGAATAAAAAAAAGTCGGTTGTAACTGGAAACCCCTGGACTCGAGCTGAACTTTCCGTGCTCCGTCATGTTTGTTGTTTTTGAGAGAAACATCTCAAACCCGCAGCGGATAAACACGCTCCTCTGATGTCGAATGATGCTCCTTCTGAGATGATGTTTGACAAGTCAGTTATACAGGGATGGCTCTGATATTGTTTTGGATTCCTTCTCCTTTCTGCTCAGTTTAAAGATTTGCATTTTTCTTCTCCTGACGTTCTTCGTTGTCTCACTGTGACCGCAGAGAAACACAGGCCATCCGGTGACCCGTCTGGAGGACCGAAAGAAGCTTCTTCACCCGCCTCTGTGTCAGCTAGCAAGGTATCGACTTCTGTTCAAACATACAATGAGCCAGAACAATGCCATGTTTTCACTTGAACTTCCACCATAAGATTCCAGCGACATGGATTTTGTCTGTCAGCACAGCCAATCGTAAGAGTGTGTGGGCGGAGTCTCACTGCAAATACACTGCACTCGAAACCAAATCAATCCAAAATCGCAGCCAATCGGAAGAGCGTGTGGGCGGAGTCTCACTGCAAATACACTGCACTCGAAACCAAATCAATCCAAAATCGCAGCCAATCGTAAGAGTGTGTGGGCGGAGTCTCACTGCAAATACACTGCACTCGAAACCAAATCAATCCAAAATCGCAGCCAATCGTAAGAGTGTGTGGGCGGAGTCTCACTGCAAATACACTGCACTCGAAACCAAATCAATCCAAAATCGCAGCCAATCGTAAGAGTGTGTGGGTGGAGTCTCACTGCAAATACACTGCACTCGAAACCAAATCAATCCAAAATCGCAGCCAATCGTAAGAGTGTGTGGGCGGAGTCTCACTGCAAATACACTGCACTCGAAACCAAATCAATCCAAAATCGCAGCCAATCGTAAGAGTGTGTGGGTGGAGTCTCACTGCAAATGCACTGCACTCGAAACCAAATCAATCCAAAATCGCAGCCAATCAGAAGAGCGTGTGGGCGGAGTCTCACTGCAAATGCACTGCACTCTAAACCAAATCAATCCAAAATCGCAGCCAATCGTAAGAGCGTGTGGGCGGAGTCTCACTGCAAATGCACTGCACTCGAAACCAAATCAATCCAAAATCGCAGCCAATCAGAAGAGCGTGTGGGCGGAGTCTCACTGCAAATGCACTGTACTCGAAACCAAATCAATCCAAAATCGCAGCCAATCAGAAGAGTGTGTGGGCGGAGTCTCACTGCAAATACACTGCACTCGAAACCAAATCAATCCAAAATCGCAGCCAATCAGAAGAGCGTGTGGGCGGAGTCTCACTGCAAATGCACTGCACTCGAAACCAAATCAATCCAAAACCGCAGCCAATCAGAAGAGTGTGTGGGCGGAGTCTCACTGCAAATACACTGCACTCGAAACCAAATCAATCCAAAACCGCAGCCAATCAGAAGAGCGTGTGGGCGGAGTCTCACTGCAAATGCACTGCACTCGAAACCAAATCAATCACAGCCAATCGGAAGCACAATCAAATTCATACATATCACACCATTATTAAAACACATACTGATTGACTGAAAGAATATTTGCTATAGAATACACTTGTTTGTTCACAGTTTGAATGTTCTTGTGCTTTACTTTATTTAAGATCTGAGGTGAATTTTCCATTGGAGCTTTCAATAAACATCAGTCAAACTGTGGTTTTACACAAATCAAGAACCCTAACAGAGAAAAACTGGTTCTTGATATGCTCAGAAATCAATAATAAATGCCGAGATGGAGGGAGTTTGGAACACGTGCACTGACCCGTTCGACAGTAGGTGGCGCTATAATAACGCAGTTTGCATTTTTGGACCGAAGGGCTATAAAGATTCTTGAGTCAAGCCCTACAAAATGTATTTCCGCCGATACGATTTTTCCACCATTTTGAATTTCCCCAGAATCCTACTTTTTCCGAACTGCTCCTCGATTGTCGGTCCGATCTTCACCAAAATTGGCACACAGCAGCCAAACGACGGTGCTCGCGAAAACTAATCAAAAGATTTTGAACAAGTCAAAGCATTGCAAAGTTATACGTTAATTATTGGTCAGGCAACGCCCATTTTTCCAAGTTGACCTACAGCTGCTGAACACGATGTCCAAGCTTAGATGAAACTTGACACACAAAGAATGATATTTGTACTGGAAATAGGAAGAATATCATTTTTTTTTGTCCTAGACACTACAAAACATTATAAACATCAGAGTGTTCACCTCACGCAATGGAACAAATCTCCTGTGTTGCAGATATTTTTTTCCGACCAGGATAAGATTCCCGGTTTGGGCGGAGAACCGGAGGAACCGACTCTTGAAGAACATTGCACCCAGGCCATCATAAACAAAGCTCGGGAGATCGAGAAGGTGCGTTCGGCATGTTTTATACGAGTTTCTCACTGGTTTGAAGATGTAAGCTAAAGCACATTACAGAGCCCAGACTTCATCCATCAACGAACACATCCACCCGGACCTATTAGTCCCTCAGTGATAAAATGCCTCCTAATATTCCCTAATGTCTCCCAGCCCTCCAATAATTGCCCCCCGCTCTGTGATTGCGACAGACCTCCGCTTGTGTTTGAGCACGACGCTTCACTTGCTGCCATAGTTGTGTGTTTTATTTGTAATGTGTTACAGACCATTGCGTTCCCACTGTGTTGTTCAGTTTGGCCTCTGTTTGTGTGGTCCTCAGTTATCGTACCTTCACATCACATCTTTCTCTCCCTGCAATTGGGGGTTGAAACAACGCAAACGCTGCCACACCAAACAAAGCACACCGGGGTCAAACCTTCCCAGCATTCACTGGTAAATATCACCACTATAAATACAGCTCCTCTCTGGGGCGGAGAACTTCCTCTGACCGTCGTGAACACGAGCTTTTGTTTTCTTTGTTATGTCATTGTTTTATTATAATTACTCGTGGCTTTACATTGTGGTTTACAAGATCCTGTAACGCCACCAGAAATGATTGTAATTTTAGCTGAGTGTTTATTATCAGCTATTTTGGGCTCGTTTGACACACATTTGAGGAGCGCTGTGGAAACGTGATGCGAACTAGTGCAGATGACAGAGTGAAGCACACAAAACACTGAACATCAGCGTGTGCCGAGGTCGAATTACACGAGCTCAGACGAGCCTCAGACGCTCTCGCACAACATTCATGGCAAGCGTGAAGATCTAATGTCGCCGCACGTGATTACGAGGGTGTGACAGAAAACGGATCGGGCTTTTTGAATGCGGTCAGGTGCCAGAACACCGAAACTCGCCCGGATTTGCGTTCGGATCTGGGAAGTGTAATAACTCTTCAGACGTCGCCGAAGGCTCCGAGAACAAATGTCCTCTAATTGAGTCTGAAGTTGTAACTGGCAGATGGGTGGAAACCTGCTCATTACGTCCTTCTGGGATGCTTGTGGGAATCTCCAGCGTTTAACCAAGTTGAGACAAGTAACTATAAGTTCCCTTGGGTTAGCGGAGAGATGTTTGCTTAGATAACTAAATTGTTAAAGAGGACTGATGATGCTTTTTTCCATCTTAAGCTTTCTTTAGTGTTGCTGTTTGAGCATGAAAATGTCCCTCCGGTGGGAGTTAACTCCATCACAATATTCCTCATTTAAATAATTCATGAGCAGAATAAAAGGGGCGGGGCCTGGTGGAGTTAGTTGAAACTGGCGGTTATGGTAAGGGGCGGGACATTTCCCAAACACCAACCACAACACACCGCTCCAGCCGACCAATCAGAGCACAGTGTGCTTTTCAGAAGGCGGGGCTTCATAGAGACCGGAAGTAAACAGAGCGTTACTGACAGACTGGGAAGAGAGGAGCTGCAATAATGGAGAATATGAGGTTTTTATAGTATTTTAGAAACATTAACTTGCTGATGCTGTCAATCCTTTTATCAAACACTTTCATATTCAAACTCTTGCCTCAACAAAGCCATGAGTAGACATCACAAAAAGTAGATTTAGAGAGAAATATATTCGATTCAGTTGAATTTATTACACAAAGTTTTACTTTTTTAAATGAGTAAGTCATTGAATCATTCATTCGATTCGTTCTAATGGATGATTCATTCGGGAATGGCTCTCTTTATGAATGGGCAATTGAATCACTTTTTCACCTGATTGATTCATTCAGAGACACACTAAAGTGTAACCTAACATGTTACTGTTCAGTGTTTGCATTTCATAAATATGAAAACAAATTGAATAGATATGAAACTCTTCAAAGTAAGTATTGTTCAGTGAATGTGCGAGACTTCTGGTTCATTAGCTGCTATAGTTAAATTACTAGAACAATAACAAAGTGCAATAAACAAAAAAAAATATTTGTGCTACAAATCAGTGTTTATGATTACTTTAAAAATGTATTTCTCTACAGATTACAAAATACATGCTTTAAAAAGTAATTTGTAACGTATTTCGTTACATTACTCAAGTTTAGTAACTTAATCTAAATACTTTAGAATACTTTGGAATACTAATAAGTGTGGAACAAACACAAAAAAAGTTATCTCACAATTATGACTTTTTCCCTCAGAATTGTGTGATATAAAGTTGCAATTGTGAGTTATAAAGTCAGAATTATGAGATATAAACTCACAATATTGAGAAAAGTCAGAATTATGAGATATAAACTCACAATATTGAGAAAAGTCAGAATTATGAGATATAAACTCGCAATATTGAGAAAAGTCAGAATTATGAGATATAAACTCGCAATATTGAGAAAAGTCAGAATTATGAGATATAAACTCACATACTAAATTCACAATTGCAAGAAAAAAAGTCAGTATTGCAAGTTTATATCTCCCAATTTTGACTTTATAATTTGCAATTGTGAGTTTAAATCTCACAATTGTGAGAAAAAGAAGTCAGAATTGTGAAACACAAACTCACAATTGTGAGGGAAAAAAAACAAATTGTGAGAAAATTTGCAGTGACGAGTGAATTATAAAATGACTCACAAAACATGAAAACAGTGGAAAACATGAAACTTAACTCTTTTTCAGACGGTCAGAGTCAGAGAATCACCAATCGCTGTTTAAATGACATTAAAACTCAAAGTAATCACTTTGGTAATCTAAAACACTTTTCAGATGTAACTGTAATCTGATTACCACCCATTTAAAATGAAATACAGTTACTCAAATTTTGTATTTTAAATGCGTAACTAAGTTACTTGTGTTTCGTTACTCCCCAACCCTGTATGATTATGATGGTAAGTTAAAATAAGATGACAAAAATAGCAATATAAAGCAGCATAATGGACTGTTCAAGCCTTAAACACTCAAGTAAATGACGGCATTCGCTCTTACATTAAAAATAAGTTGGATAGTTTCAGAGAATTCAACCTGGATGGTCTCAAACCCTGAAACCTTGTCTCGTTTCTCGTTCTCATGCCGTTTTGTTCTTCTTGGCTCACCTTTTGATTGAGCCCAGAACCCCTCCAATCTCTGCGCTGTTTTTAAACTGGACCTGACCGACTAAACGCTGTCGATAAGAGGAAACAGACCTCGTCCCCCGTTGAACCCACTTCAGTCATCTGCCGGGTCTGAGAGCGCTTCTGCTTCTCCTCTCACGTTCAGATTAACCAGCGAGACGCCGGTCAGGACCTGAACTTTGAATAAATGTCCCAGTCGCTCTGATTAGACTTGACCTTTGAACCTAAACCTCCATCTTAGATTGGTTTGTGTACCAGAGCAGGTTTATGTTTATCCTCCTCATTTCCTTTTCTCTTCTGGAGATAGTTTTGTGCTCAAACAGACTCTCTCTCTAGGAGTTATCATTAAAAATTAGGGTTGAACTTCCAGCAAAAATAATCAGTCTCATTGTCCAGCCCTTCCTCTAATGCTCCCAAATAAATGGGAACATTTTCCCCCAGTTTATATTCTTTCTCCGAGGGAATATCAAATAAACGCAGCTCTCAGACGAGCTTGTGTGGAATGATTCTGAAAGCTCTTGATTATAAAGCTGAGATGTGGCTCAAATCTGCGGATGCTTTATGATGTTGGTCAAAGAAAAACAAAAATGAGAGACTTCTGGAGGATTAACCCATCGGACCTTGTAATTTAACGCTTTTCTCATGATCTCTTACAATGAAGCGCTCGTACTTTTTTCACGGTTTAAAGATGGTTCCACATTCAATATGAAGTTCAGCTCCATCATCAGCATTTTCTCCGTTTTATTTCATTCGTTTACTCAAATAAGCTGAATTGGAAGTTTAATGTGAAAGAATATTCCAGTCAAAATGATCTGATCTGAAACGTTGATCGAAACGTTCCTTTAAACCCTGACAGGATGTGTTCATCTGCATTTATGTGCATGAACTCCAGACCTTCCCTACAGCACGGATCAAATAAAAGCCGATCGCACCTCGTCCGTTGGTCTCGGGACGTCACACTTGGGACGTAATAAACCTTTTAAGCACCATTCTTTAAACTCGGGGAGAATTTGTTGGCCTTTAAAGTCTGGTGTGAAATAACTTCGCAGTCCTAACTAGCCTCAACACTATTCCTGCCTTCAGGTCTCCATGTCACACACCTGTTGCCGGACATTTTCCCATAGTCTCCGGCCTCGAAACGCCACGGCTGTTAAGTTTACAGCCCAAATGACTTACTCGCTGGAGGTCAAAGTGTCGTTTAGTACACAGGGAAACAATGCTCAGGTTAGAAGAACCTCTTAGACACGTCATCACCTGCCAACAGTTTGTCCCATTTTCACAAGATAGATCTGCAAAATTAGTCATATATAGACCATGAAGTTTCTAGAATTTGAATTCGCCTACAACAAATTTAACCATTTTTAAATCTAAAGAATCACACAATCAGCTTCTACAACATGAAGTCTGCAGGTCTACGTCATAAACGGGTTCATCTTAAGTACCTCACTTGGTGTAAGAGCTCAGATGAGTCCAACATCTGCTCGTCTTTTCCAGTTGTACAAACAGGACTGCGAGACTTTGGGAATGGTGGTGAAGATGCTCGTATCCAAAGATTCGACTCTCGGAGAGAAGCTCGTGACGGCGCTGGAAAAGAATCTGGTTGATATCAGGGGGAAATGCTTGGAAAACCTCAGCCGATTTATCTCCGAGGTGAACGCGTTACTCAAACCAGACAAACCCAACCAGGATCCAGAACCGGACCATTGAGAGCGTCATCGCACTGCCTCAACTTAGATCAACTCACTACATACGGGTAGAGTTTGTTTGGTTTTTGCCAACCTTGTTGTCATGTTATTCACACATTTGTTCACGTTCACCTTATATTTTGTAACTATAGTAAATGTGTTTTATTGGAGTTAACTTCCAAATACTACGTACACTCTTTTAGTCTCACGTTTTCACCTTCATTTAAAATGTTGTGTTTTTGTGGTTACGTGACGGTACAGTTTTGAAAAGAATGCCTAAGAAAGCAACATGTTTGTCATTAAATTGTTATTTCCTCAATGTTTGGTGTTAACAGTGTTGTTTAGCTTACCTTACTCACAGTATATATATAGGATTAGAGCGTATATAGCAAACATAGTTAGGGATTTAAATCCATGCCACTAAAGTGATGCAACAGTGAATCAAATGTGAGCAGATGGAATGTCCCAGATTGACTGCAGAATGTAGACAAAGACATAGTAGACAAAAAATGTGCATGAATATATAATTTATATATCTCATTTTTTTTTTATTATTATTAGCCTTGCGTTCCAGTTTGCATTTATACAGATTACAGTGATCTGTCCGTATGAACCATCAGTAAAATGACACCCGGATACTTTGGATAATACGTAATGTACAATGTTTGTAGTCATTGTTTTAGTACAAACTGAGCAGCAATGCTGACCGTGGCACGTTACATACTTATTTTTAAAACCCTGATTAACAAAAGTGGAGTCGCTGCAAACCTTTCTAGTAACATTCTTTTTTAAAAAAAAAAAAAAGTCTTTTGAAACTCAGGGATATAAAAATATTAGCTTTAACTCAACATTTTACAATATATACATTCATTTTTGCAAAGTTAAATTATTCTCTCCGTTAGTCTCTAAAAGCGGCTTTATAAATATTATATTCTTCTGGTTCTTTCAAAGACTATAATCACTTATCACCTAATATGCATTATTGCAGCAAGTAAGCGTGGTTTAAATACTGCGTTGGCCAACGACATCACTGTATGGCAAGACCACTGCAATATGTCCTGGACAGAGAACACTGTGCCCAAGATGTATTCTAATTCAAAATAACAGCTTAAAGCAAGTTCCGTAACGGCATTCGATAAAAGACAAATTAAGATGCAGATCAACGGTTTCAAACTTCCTTGCCAATTCTATGAAATTATACAGTTTTTGCCCTTTCGTCCTCTCTTCTGTTTGGACTTTGTCCTTGTGCCGATGGGAAGTTCATCAGCGTAATATTGGTACCGAGGTTGTCTTGGTTGTGGAATAGGCTGGCCCAGGAAAAAGCCTTCTTCCTCTGATTCAGATGATGAAGAGGAGCAGGTAGAGCACCAGTCGTCTTCATCCCCGTAAAGACGTAAAAACCTCTCTGCCGCCTGGTTGTGCAAACCGTAGTCAGAGTCAGCGTGGGCACAGGGAGGTTGTCTGTGGTCAGCGTTAGGACCCGCCCCGAGCTGGCGATGGTCCTCCTTAAAGCACATCCGGGCCTTTTCTTTAGGCACCAAGTGAAGAGCATTGTCCGAACGAGACTTACGACTCCTCCTTCGCCTGTGGTGATGCCGGTGGCGCTGCTGGTCTTGCTCGTCAAAGTGGTACGCTCGTCTACGAGTGCGTTCGCTCATGGGAGGCTGCCGCACCTCCAGGTCGTTATATCGTCCGTTATCTATAACATCATCTGAGAACTTTACCTGCTGAGGTTTGGACTGGGACTTTGACCTTCTTAAGACGGGTAAGTGAGGTGGTTTGGGCCTCTCCTCTGGAAGGGGAACCACCTGCTCCTGTTCCTCCTCTTCAATAA
This sequence comes from Zacco platypus, assembly GCA_038088235.1. NCBI lineage: Eukaryota > Metazoa > Chordata > Actinopteri > Cypriniformes > Xenocyprididae > Zacco > Zacco platypus. The sequence continues at coordinate 448,721 of CM076063.1, forward strand.
CCTCCACACGCTCAAGCTCAGAGGTGAGGCTCTTCAGGGAGGTGGTGCTCATGTGCAGCATTGATGAATTCAGAGTTCCCATGTTGCTGGTGTTCTCACAGTGTTCAAGCCCAGAGAACTTTTGTAATGAGTAGAGCAGCTGTTTCTCTTTTATATCCCCATCAACCGAAACACCTGAAATGATCACAGAAATTCAGATTATACAAATTTACATTCAATACTCTAGAATTTTAAATGACATGGTGTGCCTGATTTTCTAGGACAACATCCCAGACATAAACCCTTCAGTCTTACCTGTGATGTTGGAGAGTGCCAAGGAGTCCATTGAGTCTCTGATGTTCTGCTCTGCTTGCTTAAGTTCATCTGTGATGCACTCCAACGAGTCATTATACCACTGTTTATCTTCAAGCTTAAAGCTGGCTCCATGCTCCAAATCGAGCTCTTGGAGCTTTCTGCTGCTTGCAGGTCCAGGGTGACTACCATATGCAGAGTCACCTAGTCCATCCTGGGACTGTGCCCAGTACATGTCTGCCTTGTACTTTTTACTCGCCAGACTGCCATTCCCACCACTGCCTGGCACCCTTGGCTCAGTCTTGTTTTTGACGTCAGAGTCAGTCGTCCAGAGGTCAGTTGGCCTAGTGTCCTCTGGCTGCTGGAACATTCCATGTTCACCAAACTTGAGGAGGAGCTGGGTCATGTAGTCCTCATGCTCGGCCCATTCCTCGTGGTCCTCTGGAGCTTCTTGCTCCTCCCTGTTCCTCCAGAAGTGGTTGTCTGCAAAGCTTAGCTGTGACAGCTTGTTGGACAAGGTGTCATCAGCATTCCCTGAGAGTCCGGGAAACTTGTAGTTGGCTGCAGGTGAAAAGAGAAGAGACTGTCGACATTGGTCCGCGGAGCGGCTGCTTTTTCCCATCTTCACACTGCGCCGTGATTCCCGAGATCTTGCGGACTGGAAGGCTGAATCGGAAGAATCGGAGGCGTGGACGTCCTCCCCTAGACTGCAGGCCTTGGAACAGTAGATCCTGCCTTGTCTGGGTAAAAAGGGACAACCGAGCAAGGAGCTCTTGCACTGAGCGCAGCTAAAACAAGCATCTGTGGCGTGCCAGTGAAGCCCATCATACGTCATTTGGGCATGGTCCACCCCTAGAGGAAAATAAACAAGAGTTAGCTCCTTGCGGGCAAAAGTGAAACGTGGTTTGTGGTAAATGACGTTAGGACATCAGAGAGACACATTTGGGCTTACCGATGTGTTCGCCGCAGGCCTCACAGTATTCCGCGTACAGAGACTCAAAACAACCGCAGCAGTAGGGCCGACCATCCTTCATGATGTACCGTTGACCACCCAGGATTGTCTCGCATTCAAAGCAGGAAAAGTGCTTCATATGCCAGTGACGACCCTCCGCCTCTGTGCACTCGTCCGCAAAAATGATCTGTGAGGACAATGACAACATGAATGAATGAATGAATAAGAGCATCTATGATGTACAGGCCTCGAACAATAAGTGTGAAAAACTAAACTCACCTCATCACAGGACGAACAGCGGGGCTTTAGCAATTCAGCATGATGCCGTCCACAATGGACCTTCCCATCCTGGTAGAAGTAAATGAGATCAACCAGGAGCTCATTGCAGGTGGAACAGGTGAAGCACGATGGATGCCAACACTGACTAGGTCCTGCTCGTGAAGCAAACACCACCATCTCCCCTCCACTGACGTTCTCTCCACACTGAAGAGGCAAGATGTTCAAATGAAACAATCAGCTTCAAACAGTCACTGTCTTCAGCACAATACTCTTGGCTTATACACCTACGTGTTCACACATGGCATGAAGCATCGTCCTTGGCAGCAGTCTTAGAGTTCCTCGCCCAAGGGCCTCTTTCTTTCTCTGCACGCTAAACATGTGAAGCTCCTTCTTCTCTTCTTCACTGAGAGACTGGCAATATCGCACCTGAGGGAGACATTTAAAACGTATTTGCTGTCAAACCATTAAGAAAGAAGCCCTTGTGGACCGCATGCATGTTCTTTTGAGCCAAGGAAGTGCTCCTTTATTGTGCTTACACACTTGAGAAAGCATTGAAGGAGAGTTTGACAAATACAAAGGCATACAATGTGTTTTGGGTGTGTGGAAAGACAGCTGGATATACAGCGAATTTAGTTTCCAAAAGCACATCTGGATCCAAGTCTACATCAGAGTGCACTGCTGCAAAAGATAAAGTTCTCTCAACTTTGGGCGATGGTTGTTCAGTTTGGCAAACCTTCTATATTCATCCCTATTAAAATCCCAGCCTTCTCTGATGCAGTGCAAAGGCACCGTTATAGATGGGCACTAAGTTTTGCTTAAACCATCCTCTTTGAGTACTTTTGTTTTAACAATACCTTAATACAAGAAAATTGATTTAAAACTGCAAAATTAAGAGTCACACATAGCATGTTTTAAGTCGTGACGCCACAGAAAACAATGAAAGAGTATGTTATGTGACCCAGAGCGATGTCTCAGATCGAGTCTCCCCAAGCAGCATCATACCATCCTCAGCTCAAAAGTCTCATTGTACAAACACCCACAGAGATATGAAGTGACAAAGCATCTTTCTGTGATGACAGAGAATGTGGTGAAGCTCTAAACCCATGAAGCTAAAAACACCCACACCACGTTGCAGTTAAAAAGCTATTTGAGGGGGTTTTGAAATGTGATGCGTGGGCATTTTGGACTGCAGCGATGCTGGGGAAACAATAGGGGCTTTCATGGCTGCTTATGAAGGTCCTACTTTCCTTTGTTTATGTAAACTCACCTCATTGTCATGAGGAGGTAGCTGGTACAGGAGCTGCTTGATGCGGTATTTCTCCCCAGGGCTGTTCACATAAGGGACTTTGTCCTCAGGTAGGCAAGAGAAGTAGAGCTGGACCTAGAGGTGATCAGATCGGGTCAGTCATTCCATGCAGAGTTCAAAAAGCGTTACGATCATGAGATCAGAGACCAATGAAATCAATCTTGCTCAGCTGAGCACTTGTGCTTGGATTTACAGTTCCAGCTTGAGTCCTATGCATCTGTAAACATTTCCATCACCTTTTCTGAAACTTGAGCAACCACTTTTACTGTACTCTATTGTGCTTCTATGACACTGTGACCTATGCCTCGTGAACGGGAACTCTTTATGTGTTGGTCGTAACAGCCCCCAGATAAATAGCTGGACTGTGCTTGTCTTCTCCTGCATAAAGAGAGTCCTGCTGCTGTCGAGTCAGTCTCCTGGAATGGCATTTAGACCTGATGATCAGCAGCACCATAAATCACCCTCATTTCAAGCTGATATTACCTCTGGTACTGAGCCTTAGGCACTTGAACAACACTATTCCTGAGTGTTTGTGTTCTTCCCCACAATGATCACCTATAATCTGCAGGGCAATTCACAGAATGGCTGCTATAAAGGCATTACAGTTGACTGTTGCATTTAACACAAAAGCTGCACTGAGATTTTAGGGGTCTCCAAATTGCTTTAGACCTTTATCCTCACCCATCACTTCAAATTTTATTCAAGGGTGCTCTTAAGGACAGCCGGGGGGAAGTGTGGGACACCGACTGGAATCAGCGCCACATCAGCGCGCCTCCAGGCACGAGAGGACCGCCTTTGCGGACAATGCCAGGAAAAAAAAGTTGTGGCTGCGAGCTTGGCTGTTAGCAAACTGCTTTTCCTCATCATTTCAAGCCCTTTTGTCTGGCAGCTTGAGATAATGACTTGCAGATTTTCCATGAAGTAGTTTGTAAATAAAAAGCAGCATTTCCTGTTCCCAAATGCCTGTGGGGTGCTTCCTTCACAGCGTTTAGCTGTGCCTGCAAAAACGCAGTAAGGTCCCCTAAATCTTAGTGACTGTGACTCGGTCTGATGACAGAATGATTGACCAAGAGTTTGGAATTTTAATAAAGATCACATCTGGTGCATTTATTGTATAACAACTTGCACATTGTGTTAAGATATGACATCTTGAACTGCATGATACTATACAAAGCAGACTCTTTTCCTGAAACCGAAAACATGCGACTGCTTTGCATTTTTGTGACATGGTTGTTATTGGACTTGCAGTTTTTCCCTCTGAAAACAATGTTGCCATTTTGGCTTCATGCTGCCTTCTAACCATTTCCTGCCTGACGTATGTACCGTTCTGACTAACACACCAAAGCATTATTGCAAGTTCTTGTGGAGACAATATTCCAATAAGTTCATAGAGATTGGTTTACCTGCTCCGGTCGAAGTCCTGGTGGCACCCAAGCGTATTCCTCCAAGGCACAGCCCGAGTCGTCGTCCGAGGTGGAGCTCCGCTGGAAGCCGAACGTGAGCTTGTTGACCTTCGGCTCCATGTCCAGCTGCCTCGCGGCGCCGTGGAAACTGCCGGAATTCTCGAGGTTCATCAGAAAGACCTCCTGGAGCGGTTAAGAGGGAACAGTGTGTCATGGATCACGAAACCACACGATAAAACGCCTCGTAAGATACATCGTATGAGGATGAGAACTGGAATAATGCAGCGCCCTAAAACATTTCATGGCAGTTACGGTGACTTCCAGCCCAGGGTGGAGGCCTGTTAAATAGATTCTGCTCATAAAACGATGGCAGTTTTATTGTTACTGCCATTGTGCTGAGTTTTGCCGTGATGTGGTCGGACATTCCCTCCAAACTTCAACCATCCTAACTCTTTTACAGTCTATTTACTTTAATGCATTTTCCTGACTCATCATCACCGTGGAAGCTTTCTGGTATTTTCCATTTCCTTCTATTGGGACTCTCTTCTGGTTAAGTTGAGCACTAATGCATGCCATATATGACTTTTCCCAACAACATAGTTTACTCGACTCTATTCAGAACTCTTTCAGACTGAAACTCCTCAAGACAAGATCTCCTGCGCTCTTCCCCGTCACTCCTTTGAAGTCCATTCAGGACACAAAGCATAACAAAGCCATATGGTAATGCTTGAATACCATGTCTTTCTTCCAGCCCCTGTGCTGTTTGTTGAGGACAGTGTTTTAGAACCTGCCATACCGCATCACGTCCTGCTGAGTGACGCATCATCTGACGCTTTGATCTCTGGAGCTGCTGTTTTTGGAATGAAAACAGGTGAGATGGATGGAATGAACCCAACGACAGGTGTTCGTGCACATGCACAGCAATTTAGACTGGTCCGAGAAGATCAAGAATCCAACACTGAAAGCGTGAATCTCACAAAAGAAATGAGAGATCATGCTTCTCAGCAAAGAGAGTGGACTTTTTTTGCATTGTAGTGCTCTTTTAAAAATAAACTCATGCAACAATGTGGAAAATTGTCCTACAAAACAGGTTTCATTCTTATTTAAAAAATTGTTTTTTGTTCATTCTCTTCAGTTGAATCCAGTGGAAATCATACAGACTCGCTGACAAACCCACTCCAACACAGGCCCAAAATGATTAAAGCAGTAACTTCTTCACCCAACTACTTAATTTTAGGTGTTCAAACCCCCAAACTCTTCTCAGAAGAACCAGATAAAGGTTCCACTCCTCAATCATTAACCTGGTTATGTGATTCTATCTGAACAGATACATTTCCTCCCATGTCACATGTGTGTTTAAGTCTTCCTTCTGGTGGGGCAAAATCCACTAGGATATGATATTTTCTTCAAAGGAAGTCACAGGAAAGGAGCTCAAAGTGGCAACACCCTTTCTGCTTAACAGTCTCCTTAAGTATGCTAATTTTTGTCTTAGATGCCATCAGCATCACTTCCTGAGCCTCCAGATCTAATCAACAACTGAAATGAAAAGAAACTGCATTAATGTTTTAATCAAAAATAAACAGCCATTTTACGATCGACTGGTTCTGAGTGAATCGCAGGGACCTCGGGGAACCGAAGGCGCTTCCTGTCTGCACTGCTCGCCCTGAAAAAGCCCTCCAGCCCTGAGTGTTTAACAGCCTGCTCTCTTGTAGAGCTGCTTGTTAACATGACTTTGGAGGTCTGAGATGCATATCTGTTAGATCCACCCACGGGAGGCCTGAATGGTCCTCGATGGGGGGTGGATATGGGTGGAGGGCGGGTTGCCCGGGGAGGGGACGGACCGCAGGTGATCACACAAGGGTAAGTGCCTCTCATATGGTAATGGACCCCCCAATTTCATCAAGACTTAAATGCATTTTAAGCACCTTTATTTCTGCATTAAATCATGCATAACTTAATGTGGCAAATCAAAATTATATAACTGTTCAGCAATGCAAATCAACGCTCATTTGCATACGCGTCCTGAGGACACCGGGTCAAGACCCAACGAACTACATCTCAGCCCATTTCCACAACTTTGAGAGGTAACTATTCTTACGGAAATATCAACTGGGTTAAACCAGATTCCACTTCTGACAGACGCTAAATGTGGCTGTTTTTAACGTAACACGGCTTTACTGCACAACTACCACATTTTTCTCAGCTAAATCGGACAGAATGACACTCATTATAGCTGCATTAAAAATTATGAATAGCGTTTGTGTGTAAAAACAAGCCCGGTAAATGTGGAAATGTTCATACTCGGATCCACTGGCACCATCAGAACCTGTTTGATTTGGCCCGGTCCAGATCCGAGTCAGTTCTGGAATTCTGTCTATGGATTTAATGTTAAGAACAGCAGAGCTGGCAGACGATGTGAGCCGATTTCTGCGCTCCACAAATGAGGAGTTTCCCTCCACGGCTGTTGAGCCAGTCATAAAACTTCCATCCAACAAATACAGACGTTTGTTATGACATGTCACTTCCAAAAACACTCGAATACAAAAGCACCTTTGAATCTTCTAAAACAAACGAGTGCAGCAAACTACAACTTAAACTACCTCAAATGTTCATATGGGCAAATAATCAGAAGTGTTTTTACTAGTGGTCAACATGTGGAGCCAAAATATTACTGATATATTATACATGATGCAATTTATGATGGCAAATTAGATGTACACAACATATCTCAATTAAAATAATATTTAACAAGCACTTAAAATATTTAGGCTAATATTTAATGCACATCAGTCCAATATTATTTTTTATCCCCCAAAAGACATTTAAAAAGCTCTAATGCGAAGATCAGGACAAGTATAGGGTTCTCAGACAAACCCTGATGAATGTTTTACTTAAAGTGATATCTAGACATTATAAACAGGAAGGACGGCAGTGTCGACTCATTTTGGAGAGTTTGGGTGATCCTCCCAAACTTTTGGCCAAACTTTGAAGAACTCTAGTGTTATTCCAGGACCAAATGGTTTCAAGGCTTGTCCCAACAGACTGAAGACATTAGAGAAAGACCACCTGCGTTCTGACCGGCTGGAGCCAGATGACTGGAAGCTTCTGATATTTACCCACAGCACACCTCTCTGACACCTTTTTCTTTTACACAAGTCTTCAAATCTGTGCTACAATTAGCCCTAGATCTGAGAAGTTTATAAAAGCTTCCAAATATAGCTAGAAGAAGTAGGACGTAACACAGCAAAATATAGGTTAAATGTGCACTCAAAGCCACCGTAGGAAAGAGTTTTACACCAAACTGATGTTTCAAAGCATACCTGCTCGCTCAGCAACGTCTTCTTTCCGAATCAAAGCGTGTTCTCCAAAAGTCCCGCGGTTCCTTGACTACATGTCCTCAGCTTGAGCCTCATCCCATCTAAATCCGAAGCAGACGTTCTCACGCTGGTGAGCTGACGGCGCAGGACGTGTACAGTAGAGTGTGTGGAGATCAACTCCAGCAGATGGCTCTTCCATTTACTGCCGTCCTGCAGAGCCACTCCCCCAACAACCCGAGCTCGGCCCTCAGCGTGAGCTCCAGACCCGCTAGACCAAACCCCCTTCTCTTCAAACACACTCCACATCACAGCCCTTCCTCGGGGTTCTTCAGCAACTTTCTTTAGGGTCTGAATACACGCATGCTCTTATACGTACAATACTGATATCAGAATCTGGTCTTTGAAATGGTCACTCAGAAATTGCAAAAAACAATGTTGAAGTGGAAAGACTGAAATAGTATTTTCCTTGCAAAACCTAGAAAAATTGTTTTATGTACATCAAAAAAAAAATGTACAGTGTAGAAATTAGTTTTATAACCCATTTTACAATTAAATACGATGTTTGTTATTTGTTGAAAGAGTAAAAAACAGAATTATATAGGGTTAAATGTATCATTCAACATTGTATTTTTGTCGTTTTCCTGTACAAATATCTAAATATTCTTAAACTTGTTTTCTCAAGAAACAATGAAGTTAAGTGATTTTATGATTACAATGAGATAAAATATCTTGTAATTAAGTTAATTTTTCTGACCCCATTGGTACATTTTCTTCTGTTTTTAATCAAACTCACCTAGTTTTTCATACATTTCTTCTGTCATTTTGCAAGAATGTTTAGATGAACTGGTTAATAAGACAAAAATACATTTTTTTTGCATTGAAAATATTTCATAAATATTGTAATATTTAAGTATTTGTTCCGAGATGATGCTTTTCAGTCCATAAATTCACCCAAAAAGCCAATATAGACTACAATATATATATATATATGTTCATGTGGCTCCATGAGCAAAAGTGGAAACACTGAAGTCAAAGTCACTCTCTCACTTCTGATGTCAGCAGATCCAGACCACAATGCCTGAAAGACTCCACATGGAACCTTACAGAGAGTTTACCATGCAAATCAAAAAGGCCGTCCCTCTCCAGCACGGGTGTTTTGCCGTTTGGGGAAATACACACTTTGTCTTTCATTGGCATCGAAACACTAGGACGGCTGAATCTGAAGTTACTTTCAGAAGCGTTCAAACCACCAGGAGACCCAAAGGAACAAGGTTTTTTTTTTTTGACAGAAAAACGCCGTACCCTATAGTACGTCCAAGTAGTGACCCCAAAAATCTCAGTGTCCTGCCTAGAAAGACCGTTTACTTCATCTCGCCTTAATTTCCTGTGGAATGTGCCAAAGGTGAAGACCTTCCTGTTGTCTAAACAAACAAAGCTCAGAGTTTGTGCTCCGTCCAGGAGGACGAGGCTGCCGGTTTCCTGAATGAAGGATGTTAGAGGAAGTTATGAAACTCAATTCTTCTACCCAGGGTGGTCTCTGTTGTAACCTCAAGCATTTCACCGCAAACCAACAACTTTGTGCTCATGAAATGCAAACGGCGTCTGCAAAGAGTGTCAGATTCAACAGCTCTGTTAACTGGCCGATGATCATCCAAACAGGATTGGCTAAAAAATCAACTCTCTTTTTTTCCAAAATCTAGTAAGCCTATAATACACGTCGAACATTCACTGAGCTTTTTACGGCTGCTGCCTTGAATAAAAGAGCTGGTAATGGGATGGAGGTTTTTTGGAGGACAACACCATTGTTGCGTTCAAGGCCACAGAGGTGCAAACACAGCAGGACTCGGACCAAAGCTCTGCCCTTTGTGTTAGAGAAACAAAGAGGAAGAGGGAATTTGTACCCCCTGCTTTTAGCGGGTTGCCGAAAGACAAACAAACCCTCCGACTCGCTTTTCACGCATCCGAACGTGGAGCGACCTCCTGAAAAATTAGGTGTGTTTTTTGAGAACTTCAAGACTCACTTTTGGCCCTGGGAAAGTCACTTCAACCACATCGTCTTTCATTCACAACCACTGAGACACCGTTTAGTTCTCATTGAGACCATCGATCTTAGTAAACCGAGCTCAATTGGTGCTTCTCAGACAATCTGGTTTTCACTTTCTCAAGCAAACGCATCTTATTCATTCATTCATTTAGCAGACGCTTTCATCCAAAGCGACGTACAAGGGGAGCAATCAGAGGTCAGGTGTCTTGCTCAAGGACACTTTAGTCATGGTATTGAAGGTGGAGAGAGTGATGTTCATTCACAATCTCCACCTTCAATTCCTGACGGTGTGGGAATCGAACCAACAACCTTCAGGTTACAAGAAGTTTCATGTCTTGCTCAAGGACACTTTAGTCATGGTATTGAAGGTGGAGAGAGTGATGTTTATTCACAATCTCCACCTTCAATTCCTGCCAGCGTGGGAATCGAACCAACAACCTTCAAGTCACAAGCCCGACTCCCTCACCATCAGGCCACGGCTTGTTTTAAGATATTTGTGCTGGAAAACGAGACAAACGCTGAGCAAAACGTGAATGAGCTGATCTCAGGACAGCGAGCGGCGCTCCCTCCAAACACTGACGGATGTGAATGAAGTCATTTACACAAACTCCCGAGCCAAAAATACCAACGCTTTCCCAAAACCCTTCAACCTGACGACTCTATCTATCCTCGTTTTCCTGAAAATAGACCAATCCATCACGCGGTTGCGGCTCTCGTTTCACAGTTCAGGGTTGAACGAGGATTCCTGCGGAATATAAAACAGGACGAGTCACACATCCCTGACCTGGGATCCTTTCTAAGCTCAAGAGGGGTCATAAATCTCGCCCCGTCCGGCCCCCTCATGGTCACCGGGATTCAAACAGCACCTCACACCTGGCTCGAACCTCCCGGCTGTAAAACCGAAAGGCCGCTTTGACCCGTACGGAAGAGCCGACGGGATCTCGAGGGCACTCGTCGGACTCCGAAGGATTGACCCATATTTAACAGCGTCCTAAATTCACACTCCTCATGTGGGCCAATTATCACACGGACGACTGTGTTCCTGTAATAGACTCCTGAACCGACACGGTTAAACATAGACATCCGCGGGTCAGGCGGTGCGTATTGCCTGGAGATATCCCAGCATGCTCTGAGGGTCAGACCGGAGCGACGGCCCTGAGTTTGGCTGCTATTTATGACCGTTAACAGCTATTGTTCCAGATAGACCTCAGTTGTGTCCACTCCTTATCATAAAAGAGGCTGTTCTGGGACTTTAATGACCTGCCGATGGCTGTTATCAGAACACAGGCCTGACAAAGCCACCGCCATAAAGAACAATAAAACGCTGTTATACTACTGTAAAAAGCAGCGGCCGCGGACCTAAAGAATGGCGAGAGGTCAACTGCTGTAGCCCTCGCTGGCCCGATATTGACTTAGAGAGACAAACGCAGGTCAGACGCCCGCAGAAAAACGTTTACAATCAGATTCTGTAGCATAGAATTGAATTCAGATGATACCTAAAGCATCTTTGAACACTTGACCTTGAAGACGGACTAGCAAAAGTTTGGAGCCGGTAAGATTTTGTAATGTTTTTGAAAGAAGTTTCTCCTGCTATTTTTATTTGAGCAAAAATGCATTACGCAAAAATGTGCTCTACTAATAAAAAGGTCAAAGTAGATTATCAGAATGATTTCTGAAGGGTCATGTGACACTGAAGACTGGAGTAATGATGCTGAAAATTCAGCTTTGATCGCTGGATATAAATTACACTTTATTATATATTCACATAGAAAACAGATGATTTACATTGTAATAATATTTCAGAATTTTTACTGTATTTTTAATTGAATAAAAGGTGCACAAAATTCCAAATTTATTGGTTAAGAAAGCATTACGTTTTGGCCAATCAAGGCCTTCACGGATGTCTGATGAAACGTCACCTTATTTTAACCAATAAAGTTTAGAGTTCTTTGCACCTTTTTCCAATTAAAAAAAAATACAGTAAAAATTCTGAAATATTATTCTAATGTAAATCATCTGTTTTCTATGTGAATATATAATAAAGTATAATTTATATCCTGTAATCAAAGCTGAATTTCCAGCATCATTACTGCAGTCTTCAGTGTCACATGATCCTTCACAAATCATTTGCTGCTCAAGAAACATTATGATTATCATGTTGAAAGCAGTCGAGCCGCTTCGTATTTTTGTGGAAATTGATGCACTTTATTTGTAAGGATTCTTTGATGAATAGAAAGGTCAAAAGAACAGCATTTATTTAAAATAAAAAATCTTTTGTCTCATTATAAATGTCACTTTTCATCAATTTGCCTTTCTGAAAAAAATGATTTAATTGACTAAAAAGGATTACAAAGACCTAAAAACTCAAACTAGTCATTAATGTTGGCTTTACCATACATACAAACTAAAGAAATCCTAAATGTCAATCATCAATATGTATATCTATAACAAAAATCACCCAGACATCATCATTTGCCTTCGTTTTCTCATCGACTCTCGCTCATAATCACCAGCATCATCACCTTCCTCCTCGTCTGGAAACTTTAGCTTACAGTGTCTCACGAGTAAATGTGGAGCACAGCCGTCATATCTCAGCCTCGCGCACACAGAGGGACGGAGCAGCACCCCGGGTGTTTAAGGACAGGAAGCGGCTTTATAGAGGCGACTATAATGACACAATGACCGTCTGCGCACACACACACACACACACACACACACACACAGAGGGCAGCGAGGTCGAGTGGGCTTTTGTGCTGCTGACGGTTTAGTGACAATGTAACGGTTTACTTACACAACAAAGACAGTGACTTACACACAATCCTACAATTTAGTTCACCTGTTGAAACAGCAGTGAGACCGTCAGAAGAACGAGAGGAACCCGCAGCTCACAGTTTACATTATTTTCATGAACATTAAGGACATTTACCTTCATTCTCACTATTATAATCAAAGACATACATTTGTGCATCATTTTTGCATTACAATAAAAATATATTTAAATGATTTTTTTTTTTTAAAGTATTTATACAGCACAGTCACATTTGTTTCACTGATTTTAAGTTAAGTTTGTCAAATTACTTAAATGTAGGCTAATAAAAAAAAGTCAAAGCAAAGATATTTTAATATATAAAATTAAATAAAAATATATAATAAAGTATTTATAAAGTATGGTCAAATTGGTTTCCTGCTTTTAATTTTGTACTTTACAGTAAAAATTACTATTACAGTAATGAAAATATTACAGAAAATATATATGTGAATTACTAAAAAATTTGTAATTAGTAATAGTAGTAATGAGGTAATAGTAATTCAATAAAAAGTCAAAGCAAAGATATTTTAATATATAAAATTAATAAGTATGTAAAAATATAGTAAAATTACAAAATAAATTAAATAAAAAGTATTTATAAAGCATGCTCAAATTGGTTTCCTGCTTTTAATTTGTGCTTGTTAATTTTAATGCCTTTAATTCATGCTCTTTTAAATTAATTGTTTTTACCGTACTGTAAAAATTACTATTAGAGCAATGAATATATTACATATGAAAATATAAATGTGAATTACTAAACAATTTAAGAGTAAAATGTGATTAGTGAAAAATAATTATTATTAATATATATATATATAAAACAAATGGAATATATATATATATATATATATATATATATATATATATATAAATGGTATATATATAAAAAATGGAACATATAAATTAAAAAATGGAATATATATATAAAAAATGGAACATATAAATTAAAAAATGGAATATATATATAAAAATGGAACATAAATTAAAAAATGGAATATATATAAAATGGAACATATAAATTAAAAAATGGAATATATATAAAAAATGGAACATATAAATTAAAAAATGGAATATATATAAAAAATGGAACATATAAATTAAAAAAAAATGGAATATATATATATAAAAAATGGAACATATAAATTAAAAAATGGAATATATATATAAAAAATGGAACATATAAATTAAAAAATTGAATATATATATATAAAAAATGGAACATATATATAAAAAATGGAATATATATAAAAATGGAATATATATATATGATTTTTGTCATCATGAAAATAATGCAGCAGGGCAAAAGAATGAAGGTTTATGAAAATGAATCACTGGATTTTGCTGTTTTCTTGAGATCTGCCACGTCCCCGAACACGTGAGGGATATCGGCCACAAACTTTGAGTACAGCATCAAAAAAAAAGGTGGAAAAGACTCAAAGCAGGAATCGAAGCCTCTTCCCAGCGTGGGATCATTAGTCTTCCCGGGAGAAGTGCTCCATCACGGCCCTTCATACGCAGATAATTGAGCACATGCTCCAGTGAACTCATTTCACTTCAAGCTGCAGTGAGACGCACTTAATTGGGCACAATTTAAATCATTAAGGGAAGCAGTAAAGTCAGGATCAGCCTCAGATCTCTGACGAGCTCGTTAACTCTGACGCAGATGTTACCTCAGGTACGGCCCAAACTTCCCACAATCCCTCTTCAAAACCAGCTCGTAACGGATCTGACCCGCAGCGGCGAACGCTGCCTGACCGTGGCATTGGTTTACAGGTACGGAGGCGTGACCTCTGACCTCTGGTCCCACAGTGGCCCCTTAAAAGCTGCTTTCATTGCCGTTTAACGGCCGCGCGTCCCTTTGTGTCGTGTTTCACTTCACTGGACCTAAAGGTCAGCCGTTCCCAACCTTCTGATCCAAATTCAAGTGTAAGTCAATGGAGAACGAGAGCAAACAGTGACAACATCACATTTATGCTCTTTTAAATGAACTGATTCAGTGTGATTGAGTGTGAGAATGACAATCACCGCTGAGAACAAACACAAATGACAAAAAAAAAGGTTAAATGTCACACTTTAAATGAATTAGTTTAGGTTTACAGTTGATAATGTTTATAATTTCTATTCAAATCTATAGTGTCGTATATCTGAGTGAAACGCTTCTCAAACAAGAACAGATGTGGGCGGGGCTTGATTGTGTCTGTGGGAGTTGATTGGATGGTTGTGGTTTGCTATTGGTGGATCTCATGTGAGTGACATGTTGCCCCGCCCTCGTCATCAGAGAAGAGAAGCTGAGGAACATAATTTATGAAATATTACAATAAAAACAAGAATTTTCCTTTTTTTTTTAAAATGCGGATGAGTGTGTGTGTGTGTGTGTATGAGTGTGTGTGTGTGGATGAGTGTGTGGATGAGTGTGTGTGGATGTGTGTGTTTGTTCATGTGTATGTGTGTGTTTGTGTGTGTGTTCATGTGTATGAGTGTGTGTGTGTGTGTTCATGTGTATGAGTGTGTGTGTGTATGTGTGTGTGTTCATGTGTATGTGTGTGTGTGGATGAGTGTGTGTGTGTTTGTGTGTGTGTGGATGAGTGTGTGTGTGTGTTCATGTGTATGTGTGTGTGTGGATGAGTGTGTGTGTGTGTTTGTGTGTGTGTTCATGTGTATGAGTGTGTGTGTGTATGAGTGTGTGTGTGTGTTTGTGTGTGTGAGTGTGTGTGTTCATGTGTATGAGTGTGTGTGAGTGTGTGTGTTTGTTTGTTTGTGTGTGTTTGTGTGGATGAGTGTGTGTGTGTGTGTTTGTGTGGATGAGTGTGTGTGTGTGTGTGTGTGTTTGTGTGGATGAGTGTGTGTGTGTGTGTTTGTGTTTGTGTGGATGAGTGTGTGTGTGTGTTTGTGTGGATGAGTGTGTGTGTGTGTGTGTTTGTGTGGATGAGTGTGTGTGTGTGTGTGTTTGTGTGGATGAGTGTGTGTTTGTGTGGATGAGTGTGTGTGTGTGTGTTTGTGTGGATGAGTGTGTGTGTGTGTGTTTGTGTGGATGAGTGTGTGTGTGTGTGTGTGTGTGTGTGTGTGGATGAGTGTGTGTGTGTGTTTGTGTGGATGAGTGTGTGTGTGTGTGTTTGTGTGGATGAGTGTGTGTGTGTGTGTGTGTGTTTGTGTGGATGAGTGTGTGTGTGTGTGTGTGTGTGTGTGTGTGTTTGTGCACATCTGGTTTTCTGCTGTTCTAATGTTTTCTTTCAGCCTTGAGCAGGAAGACAGTGTGACTCTTCCAAACAAACTCCTCTTTGATCACCTCCCCCCTCCCCCCTCCCCCCTCCCCCCTCCTCGCTCCTCTCCCCCTCTGTGTCTCTCTCTCTCTCTCTCTCTCTCTGTCTCTCTGTGTCTCTCTCTCTCTCTCTCTCTCTCTGTCTCTCTGTCTCTCTCTCTCTCTCTCTGAATCATGCTCTGTCCTCACTGTGTCATTCTGTCAATATTGACTCACCTGTAGCGTGACCTCTGACCTCAGCTCACCACATCCTCCATCAAACACATGCAGGAACACATTCAGTCCATGAACACTGAAACTGCAGCTCAAATCTGGATCGTGTTCGTGTTTCTTCACCGTCCGCAGCGAGGCCTAAATATCCACATCCGCTGCGTTATACGGCACACACTATGAAAGAAACTTCCAGCCTCCTGTAATCTGCCTGGAATAATGCGTAGCATGTGTCAGGATCACCGCGGCCAAACACAATCAGTCTGGGATTGATCCCAGCAGCCGCGTGTGCTAATGAGGCCTGAACACAAATCTGACGTCTCGCTGCCAAATAATCCTGAGAACGTCGCGGCTAATGAGGCTTTATCACTCGGTCAGCGACAGGAAACTACATCAGAGCTTGAGCTGAAGCGGCCTGATTAAAGTCAACATGAAATGCATTTTATTTCCATAATCGAACATATTTCTAAGTGAAACGGGATATTGCGCATCAGGATGAGGAATGCAAGCGTGTTTTCACTGAAGAAACATTCATTAGAAGATCAGGAACAAGGCAGGGTGAAATCAAAATGGACAATTCCTGTTTTTATTAGCATGTCTGGTCATCTTGAATCAGAATCTCTCCTCTGATGACGAGGGCGGAGCCACCTGTCACTCACACGAGATCCACCAATAGCAAACCACCACCATCCAATCAATTCCCACAGACACAATCAAGCCCCGCCTACATCTGTTCTTGTTTGAGAAGAGATTCACTCGATATAAATGACATTATAGAGAAGAAAAGACGAGCTCAACTTATTATTGCACTCAGAAATAATGTAAAATAGTGGCAAATAAAATAAAATGTGAATTTAAATCACTATAAAGATGTATTTTAGTTCCCGTCACTCCACAACAAATCCTACAAATTTAATTAATTTCCTTTAAATTTAATTCAGAACAGAATAGAAATAAAAAGTGTAAAAACAAACATGATGATTATAGAGGCGTTATAAAAAACATTATCAACGGCCTAAACAAATTCATTTAAAGTGAAACAAATTAGCGGATTAAATAAACTTGGGCTCAATGTGTTTTTTTTGAGCTTGATGTTAATTGCGTTATGGCCGTCTTGATTATGATTTGACTTTTTAGTTGGTGTGTAATTTTCTTGTACAGAAATCGCTGTTTAAGGACTACAACGAGCTTCTTCCCGGGTTAGTGACATCACAAACCCTAAAATTTACATAAACCCCGCCCCCAGAATGCTCAACAAAGGGGGCGGGGCTATGTTTAGAGAAGAGGAAGAGTTGTTGTAGTCGAGTGTTGTTGATGTCGTCATTTTACGCCGGACTGCTTCACAAACGAGGGTCGATTCAAGGAAAGAAGATGAACGTGACGACACATGATCAACTCCACAGCAACTACATCAATTTATCCACTAACCGTTCAGAAACGTCTTCCTGAGTCTCTCCATCAGTTTGAACACTTTCCTCATTTTGTCTGCGTGAGATTCTCCAGCTTTGTTGTTGTTGAGCTGTTGAAGCTCCGCCCTCTTCTGGAGCAGCAGCTCATTTGCATTTAAAGGGACACGCTCAAAAACGGCGTGTTTTTGCTCAAACCCAAATAGAGGCGAATTTGACAAGCGATAATAAATGATCTTGAGCTGAAACTTCACTGGAGACACCAGAGACTTGGGCAAAATGGGCATTATATGTTTTGAATTATAAAAAAAAACATCTGAAATATATGGTAAATCAACTTTTGAAACTCCAACCCTCATGATGAACAATCTACAACTTCTTTACATTCACTCAGTGTTTCTTGCTTTTCCAGCACAAACATCTAAACATTCTTAAATCAAGATTCATTTACTGGAGAAGAGAAACGACTGAAGAGAGTAAGTCTGAAAAATGCATTAAAATGAAGTGAGTTTGAGCTTAAAACAAGAACTTGAAAGAAAGAAAGTCTTGTTTTCCCTTTGAAGTTTTTTTTCCTGACCTCATATTTGTTTTTATTTTAAAGCACAAACTCATTCTGATGCGCCATCTTCAGAAAACAAGAGTTAACATCTTCAGCCATCTCTCTTCTCCAGCTGATTGTTTAGATATTTGTGCTGGAAAAGCAAGAAACTCAAAGTAAGAGCCTCATAAACTAACTCAAAATGAACAATTAAAGCATAAATGCTCCACACCAGTTAGTTTCCACACTCCGACTCCGAACAGAAAGCCCTCATATTCCCTGCCGTTCATCTCATAAATCCCATCATTCTGACACGATCTAAATGCATCAACAGTGCTCGCCTCGGCCATGAAAGACGCCGTTATTCGCGCGTGAGACGTTCAGTCGCCCCTCCACGCGTGCGGCTCTATAAAAGCCCGCTGGAGTGTTTGGGTTTGGAGCGTTTGACATGAACGTTCAGCCGGACACAAGCGGCGCTCTGTGAACGAGGCTTTAAATCAACAGTCGCCGGCACGAGGGCTCCACGCTCCCGTCTCACAGACTCACACATGATCTCACATGACAGGTGAAAGATGTTTCTGCCACCACTGTTATCAAAACTATCTTGATTTTAGAGCTCATTTTACTCAAGTTTGGAAGTTAAATCACTAATCTGAAGAAGAAGGGCTGCAGGACACTCTAAATATGCCACATGCATCGCCTCACGCCACCACTAGAGAGCGCCACCATCTCAAACTACTTCACTCTCATCGCTTTCAGCAGCCAAAAGATCACATATTGACCAGTAATTATTTCAAGCACACATCAACGGTGGCTCAGCCTCGGTTCAGCGGGGTGAAGAGAGGATCTGGTGCCGGTGAACGCGTCTCCATATGGAAACGGAGTCCTGTTGACACTGGCGGTCCCCCGTGGGGCCGAACTCTGCCAGCTGGCATCAGAGCAAACGGCTGTCATAGATATGAGTGAAGATAAACCCCGACTGTACCACGGTAAATCTGATTTCAACTTCCCTTCTGGCTCAGACTGCGGCTATCGCAGTAAAACATCATCTTTCACTCGCCGTCACGCCGCTCCAAACCTGTTTGACCGCCGGTCTTCGGTGGAAAACAAAAGGTGGCATTTTGAAAATTCTTCATGCAGCATTTCTGACTGTCAAGTTCCTAAGAATAACAAAACACACCACAAAAGTTGCCACATAAATACGACTCCTGCTCTGTATTTGAAGTCAAATCTTCATCTGTTCTTTCTGGAGCTGGATTGTCACAGTCACTATGAGCTGAATGAAGATCCAGCAAAAATTAATCAATTACAGCAAACAGGTTTGGAAAGTGTGGACGCTTGTTTCCACCATGGAATAAACAGTAATTGAGACATTTTAAATCTTGCAATTATGAGTTTAAATCTCGGACATCTGACTTTATACTCGGAATTCTGAGTTTAAATCTCACAATTTTGACTTTTTTCTGGGAATTCTGAGTTTAAATCTCACAATTTTTACATTTTTCCTTGGAATTCTCACTTTAAATCTCACAATTTTGACTTTTTTTTCTGGGAATTCTGAGTTTAAATCTCACAATTTTTACATTTTTCTGGGAATCCTGAGTTTAAATCTTTAAACCTCACAATTTTTAAATTTTTTCCTTGGAATTCTGAATTTAAATCTCGGAATTCTGAGTTTAAATCTTGGAAATCTGACTTTTTCCGCTAAATATAATGATAAAAATGGTATTTGCAACATTTTTTCTCTGAATTCCAAGTTTAAAACTCACAATTCCGACTTTTTTCTGGGAATTCTGAGTTTAAATCTCACAATTTTTACATTTTTCCTTGGAATTCTGAGTTTAAATCTCACAATTTTTACATTTTTCCTTGGAATTCTGAGTTTAAATCTCACAATTTTTAAATTTTTTCCTTGGAATTCTGAGTTTAAATCTTGGAAATCTGACTTTTTCCGCCAAATATAAAGATAAAAATGGTAATTGCAACATTTTTTCTCTGAATTCCAAGTTTAAATCTCACAATTCCGACTTTTTTTTCATGGAATTCCAAGTTTAAATCTCACAATTCTGACTTTTTTTTCTGGGAATTCTGAGTTTAAATCTCACAATTCTGACTTTTTTCTGGGAATTCTGAGTTTAAATCTTGGAAATCTGACTTTTTCCGCTAAATATAATGATAAAAATGGTAATTGCAACATTTTTTTCTCTGAAATTCCAAGTTTAAATCTCACAATTCCGACTTTTTTTCTGGGAATTCCAAGTTTAAATCTCACAATTCTGACATTTTTTTCCTCTGAATTCTGAGTTCATAGAACAGAACTGCGACTCCATCTCACAATGTCGGACTTTTGTCTCACAGTTGTGAGTTTACATCTCATTACTCGGAATTTTAATCTCAGTATTGCGAGTTTCTCTTGCAAAATTCTGAAGAAAATGCAAAAACTGTGAGATAAAAAGTCGCAACTACCTTTTATATTTCTGTACCCGTGGCAGAATCAAGCTGAGGACGAGTAACATAAATGATGACATAAATGTAATGTTTGAGCTGATCTATTCCCACGGTGTCCTGAAAGAGGCAGATCAATGACGTACAGCGAAGAACATGAAGAACAGCCCCTGAGGAATCTTACGGAAAACTTCGGATTAACATCGAGATCAAACCCTCCTGGAGAAGCCGGTTCTGGGAGCAGTTGTCACTGAAGTGACAGGCACAGCTGACCCAAACACACACGCAGTGACCCTTCAGCACACACAAGCACCACTTCACAGCAAACTGAGCTCTTTCTGTAAAAATGACCTGGATAATGTGGTTAGAAATAGACCAGAAGCTCATGGGACACTTTTCCTTTGAGCTTTCCCACAGAGTTTTTCCAGACTTTCACCACTAAACGCCCCTAATAACATCACACATCAGTCTCTGCATGCAAATAACACAAACATCAAAACAGATTGTGTTATATTTCAGCACCGAGGAGTCTTTCACAAACGTATGAAACGCTAAACATCAGAACTTACCCGAATAGCTACCAAAAAAAATCCGCTTTCCAGCACCGATCCTCTTTATTCTCCGAGCAGATCCGCGCTCGCGCTCATTGACGTCGGTAAAATATCCGCGAGCGTCGGTCACTGCCGATCCCGAGCTTTAAACTGCATATCTGGGGTGAAACACTCACAGATGAGGGGACGAGCGTGTTTGTGTGAGAGCTGTGTGTGTGTGTGTGTGTGTGTGTTGGGGAGGTCCGCGTACCTCCTGCGCGCAATCACACCGGTGCGCGTCCGCGTGCGTCACATGAGACAGACGCTGCAGTTCCTGAAGTTCCACACGGCAAAAAATCTTAGTATTTTTCTCTTGTTTTCCAGTATAAATATCTAAATATTCTTACATAAACATAAGCAAAATGACTGAAGAAATTAAGTCTTGTTTTATGACAAAAAAAAAAAATGGTTAAAAACAAACATGTCTGAAATTAGCCTTAGTTTATTTTTCTGTCCCTGTTGTCTTCAGTCATTTTGCAATAAAAGTATCTTGATTTAAGAGTATTTAGATATTTGTGCTGCAGAAACACTAATAAGCTGGTTTTGAGGGGTCAAGCGGAGGTTGTGACCCGTTGACCGGTCCAGTCCGCACCGGTTAAGTAAGACCAGGTTCAGCCTGTCAGTCAAACGCAGCGGCTCCACGGCTGATTTCAATCAGCTTCATCTGGACCAAATGACTTCAGCTTTAATGTCACCGTGTCTCGAGGAACTAAAACATGGAACAAGATGCACAGAATCAAACGTCCCAAATGATGGTTTGGACGTGCTAGTGTTCCTGCGACGTCTGAAAGCTTTCAGTGACTGAGCAGCAGGAGCTCTTGGAGGTGTTGGGTCAGTCGTTCTGCTCACAGATATCATATCTTCAGACCTGATTTACGTGCCTGAAGACACACTAAACCATTAGTCCTCTCGCACTCGCTCTTATCTGGGCTTATCTGCGCTTTATCTGCCCCGATATTTATGGCAGACGCTCGTAAAAATGCTTTCAACAACATGATGGAGTTGTAAACTAGCGTTGGCCTCCACTCACGGCGCTTTGTAATGGACTTTCCTTTTACTGTGTAATTTATCTTCAGATTTAGAGGCTTCAAGAGAAGGACTAGAAACAAATTTATACATGAACCACAACATTAATAACAACAACCAAACCCAGAACGTTCCCCTAACGTTAGTTTATGGTGCCATTTTTGGGGAACAAAAACAAACAACTCTTAAGGCCTGTTCACACTAACAACAACAACTATAACGATAACTATAACTAAAATAATAACTATAACGATAACTATCATGATAACTATAACGATAACTATCATGATAACTATAACGATATATATAATAGCGTTCAAACCAACGGACGATAAATTTAACGATAACTATGTTAGCGTTCACACCAACGGACGATAAATGTAACGATAACTATGTTAGCGTTCACACCAACGGACGGTAAATTTAACGATAGCTATGTTAGCGTCCCCACCAACGGACGATAAATGTAACGATAACTATGTTAGCGTTCACACCAACGGACGGTAAATTTAACGATAGCTATGTTAGCGTCCACACCAACGGACGATAAATGTAACGATAACTATGTTAGCGTTCACACCAACGGACGGTAAATTTAACGATAGCTATGTTAGCATTCACACCAACGGACGATAAATTTAACGATAGCTATGTTAGCATTCACACCAACGGACGACAACTATAACAATAACTATATTAGCATCCACACCAATGGACGATAAATATAACGACAACTACATTAGCTTCCCCACCAACGATAGCTATAACGATAACTATATTAGAATCGACATCAATGGACGATAAATATAACGACAACTACATTAGCGTCTACACCAATGGACGATAAATGTAACGATAACTATGTTAGCGTTCACACCAACGGACGATAAATGTAACGATAACTATGTTAGCGTTCACACCAACGGACGATAAATGTAACGATAACTATGTTAGCATTCACACCAACGGACGACAACTATAACAATAACTATATTAGCATCCACACCAATGGACGATAAATATAACGACAACTACATTAGCTTCCCCACCAACGATAGCTATAACGATAACTATATTAGAATCGACACCAATGGACGATAAATATAACGACAACTACATTAGCGTCTACACCAACGGACGATAAATGTAACGATAACTATGTTAGCATTCACACCAACGGACGATAAATTTAACAATACCTATGTTAGCATTCACACCAACGGACGATAAATTTAACAATACCTATGTTAGCGTTCCCACCAACGGACGACAACTATAACAATAACTATATTAGCATCCACACCAATGACTGATAAATATAACGACAACTACATTAGCTTCCCCACCAACGATAGCTATAACGATAACTATATTAGAATCGACACCAATGGACGATAAATATAACGACAACTACATTAGCGTCTACACCAATGGACGATAAATGTAACGATAACTATGTTAGCGTTCACACCAACGGACGATAAATGTAACGATAACTATGTTAGCATTCACACCAACGGACGATAAATGTAACGATAACTATATTAGCGTTCACACCAACGGACGATAAATTTAACGATAACTATGTTAGCGTTCACACCAACGGACGATAAATTTAACGATAGCTATGTTAGCGTTCCTACCAATGGACGATAAATTTAACGATAGCTATGTTAGCGTTCACACCAACGGACGATAAATTTAACGATAGCTATGTTAGCGTTCACACCAACGGACGATAAATTTAACGATAGCTATGTTAGCGTTCACACCAACGGACGATAAATTTAACGATACCTATGTTAGCGTTCACACCAACAGACGATAAATTTAACGATACCTATGTTAGCGTTCACACCAACGGACGATAAATTTAACGATAGCTATGTTAGCGTTCACACCAACGGACGATAAATTTAACGATAGCTATGTTAGCATTCACACCAACAGACGACAACTATCACAATAACTGTATTAGCATCCACACCAATGGACGATAAATATGACGACAACTACATTAGCGTCCCCACCAACGGACGATAAATTTTAACGATACCTATGTTAGCGTTCACACCAACGGACGATAAATTTAACGATACCTATGTTAGCGTTCACACCAACGGACGATAAATTTAACGATACCTATGTTAGCGTTCACACCAACGGACGATAAATTTAACGATAGCTATGTTAGCATTCACACCAACAGACGACAACTATAACAATAACTATATTAGCATCCACACCAACGGATGATAAATATAACGACAACTACATTAGCGTTCACACCAATGGACGATAAATTTAACAATAACTATATTAGCGTTCACACCAATGGACGATAAATTTAACGATAGCTATGTTAGCGTTCACACCAATGGACAATAAATTTAATGATAGCTATGTTAGCGTTCACACCAACGGACGACAACTATAACAATAACTATATTAGCATCCACACCAATGACTGATAAATATAGCGACAATTACATTAGCGTCTACACCAACGGACGATAAATTTAACGATAGCTATGTTAGCGTTCACACCAACGGACGATAAATTTAACGATAGCTATGTTAGCGTTCACACCAACGGACGATAAATTTAACGATAGCTATGTTAGCGTTCACACCAACGGACGATAAATTTAACGATAGCTATGTTAGCGTTCACACCAACGGACGACAACTATAACAATAACTATATTAGCATCCACACCAATGACTGATAAATATAGCGACAATTACATTAGCGTCTACACCAACGGACGATAAATTTAACGACAACTACATTAGTGTCCCCACCAACGGACGATAAATTTAACGATAGCTATGTTAGCGTTCACACCAACGGACGATAAATTTAATGATAGCTATGTTAGCGTTCCCACCAACGGACGACAACTATAACAATAACTATATTAGCATCGATACCAATGAACGATAAATATAACGACAACTACATTAGCGTCTACACCAACGATAGCTATAACGATAACTATATTATCGTCCACAACAGCTCATGATATCGTTCTGTTTATTATAAGTTTTGTCGTCCGCTGCGTTAAAGCAGGAAGGATTCTGATTGGTTGTCAGTGTTTTATCGTTAATCAGGTGGAGAAAATGGTTCTGATGTGATTCCAGTGATCCGTATCGACTTAATTTACATAAACGTACATTCCCAGAACTTTGCAGCAAGATTTTACGTACTAATAACAACATATACAATAATATGTTCCGTAATGGTTATTTTTAGGTTTGAATCGTAAGCAGTATTTTATTTACATGGAAGTGAAATTCCCTTTCAGACTGAAGCTCAATTAGCCGGTCAGGATTAGCACGGGCCGGTCAGCGGGAGCGCGAAACTGTCCAACACATTTTCACTAATGACACACTGGATTGTGAAAGCGTGAGCGGGAACTTCCGCCACCCTGGATTCAGGACGTGTGGACTGAAGGTTTAATCCTCTGAATGAGATTGGGAGCTCAGTGCGTCTCCCGCGGGGTAAGCGCTCCAACAAACTCTTGCTAATTAGGCAAAGATGCCGTTTTCCGTGGACCACTTCCCAACGTCCCACTGGAGAACCAGCACAAGTTCTTCATCTCCTGCCGGGATTCTCCTCCCCCCTCGTCTCCAGATGGATTTTGCTCTTTGAATGGAAATCTACAGCTTTTTTTTATCCCTTCCAATAATTAATCGCGCGGTTTCCGGTGTGAGGCTGACGGATGATGGCGGTGTCATTTGTTTAGTCACACTGCTTATTCCTAAAGTCTCGTCCTCCCAAAAATGAAGGTCACTTGATTGAGGCAGAAAAACAAACCCTCGCTCAGCCTGGGTCATTACATCAACTGCTCACTATTATTTGACATAATTGACCAAATTCTCCACCAAAATAGCGATCCTGCTGCGCGGAGTTTACTCAGGAAATCTCTAGAATAAACAAAGGAAGTAAAGCAAACAAACACATGCGCCAGTCCGGACCTCAAACCCGAGGCTGGACAGCGCCGGACGCTTGTTTGCTCGAGCCGCCGTACAGCGCCGCCGATTGACGAACGAGTTTGCATTACTAAAGCAAACATGCTAATGCAGACGCTAGTTTAGCCCTACATGAATCCCTGCAAGCTTTAACTCAATATTAGCTCACGAACGGCTGACTTTCTCTCATTTAATGCTTCAACGGCGAGTCGATCTCAGGATTGGGTCACATTTTGAGTTTTGGGCATATTTTCATGACTTTGAACCACATTTCCCTCCAAATTCTCACGCACTCGACAGCTTCCCTGAGATTTACCCAACGTAATTGACTTTTTATGTCATAATTTCAACTTTTTACGTCATAATTGACTTTTTTGAAGTATTCATTGACTTTTTAAGTCATAATTTCAACTTTTTAAAATCATAATTTGAACTTTTTACATCATAATTGACTTTTTAAGTCACAATTTAAATATTTTATGCCATAATTGACTTTTTAAGTTATAATTGACTGTTTTAGTCGTAATTGATTTTTTAAGTCATAATTTAATCTTTTTACGTCATAATTGACTTAAGTAATTTTTTCTACTTTTTGTCATGATTGACTTTTTTGAAGTATTCATTGACTTTTTAAGTCATAATTTCAACTTTTTATGTCATAATTTCAACTTTTTACATCATAATTGACTTTTTAAGTGATAATTTAAACTTTTTATGCCATAATTGACTTTTTAAGTTATCATTTCAACTTTTAGGTCATAATTTCATTTTTTAAAGTTGTAATTGACTTTTTAAATTATAATTGACTTTTTAAGTCATAATTTAATCTTTTTATGCCATAATTGACTTAAGTCATTACTAAAGCAAACATGCTAATGCAGACGCTAGTTTAGCCCTACATGAATCCCTGCAAGCTTTAACTCAATATTAGCTCACGAACGGCTGACTTTCTCTCATTTAATGCTTCAACGGCGAGTCGATCTCAGGATTGGGTCACATTTTGAGTTTTGGGCATATTTTCATGACTTTGAACCACATTTCCCTCCAAATTCTCACGCACTCGACTGCTTTCCTCAGATTTACCCAACAATCCTTGAAAAACATGTTTATCTAAAGTTCCTATTAGGTATTTCTGACTGTTCTCTGAATGTTCAGTTTTTAAAATGTGAAACATTGTATCATTCCGCAAACGTTACATTTGAATGTTCTCTGAACGTTCCAAAACGTTCCAACTGGAAAGTTTCAGAAACGAACGTTCCATGAATGATGTTTTTGTGCTGGTATAGCCCAGATGACGAATGTTCCATGAATGTTATTGGTTCCCTGTGTTCTTTAAATTGTCCCGCAGAATTTCAAAGCTCTATTTAAGGACACGAGGCCGTGAGGAACGAGCTGTTGTGACTGTCACATGTCATTTTCTGTCCGGATCAGGAATGAACAGAGAAATGTTTGCCCCGGGAGACTGAATGAACGTCTTAAATCAGCGAATAAGACAAACCTTTACGTTCTGCAGGAAGGAAATGGGGCGTTATAAACGCTGTATCGTTTTTGACGTGACGTCTCTCCTCCAGGATTCAAAATCGGCTGAAATCTGTCAGAAACAGGAAGTTTAAATGCTCAGACATTTCAGATTAAGACCTGTACGCACTTATTCAGAAAACATTTTTTTCCTCCTTTTTTGAACCGCTTAAGAACGTGACTTCAGGTTCAGTCATCACTTTACGCGTGTTTTTATGGCGAAACCGTGTAATCCAAACGGACACCTAATATTTGTTCAGTCCTGAAGAGACCACGATTTCCTCATTTCATCAGCTGAAGGTCAATTCTACTGGACAAATTTCCACAATCGCTCTGGTTCTGTTCTGCATTCCCCGCTTTGATCCCAAAGTCCCTGGCAGATTCCTGGCGCGCGGAGAGCGATCCGAGGAGGGGGAGGGGCGGAGGACACAATACCGCGCCTGTGCTTCTGCATGAGGAGCGCGAGACTCCTGATCCCACTGAACTGACTGAATCCTGACGGAAAAACATCCAAAAATACTCTAAAAAAGACAATTATTCCGTCTTCAATGTTAGTGCACCTGCAAAAAATGATGTTTTTGTTTTCCTCACGTGTTGGTCAAAAATGACACATTTTTTAAAATATTTTTTTATTTCAATCACATGAACGCAGTATATTTTAGTTTGATGATGTTTTTTATTTAATATATTGTATTTTTAGGGAATTTTATGGTACTGAACTATATTTATGCAGTAGATATAATCCATTTATTCACTTTTTGAGCAACTTAAACTTAAATCTTTGGAGCACAGAAAGTTACAGAATTGTACGTTTACTGTCATGAAAAATGCACAAAAATAGTATTTTATATGAAACATGTTTTACTCTAAATCTAAAGCCATAAATCATATCGTGTTCCAAATTTGAGGTTGATATCTCCAGAATTGAGCGTTCAGTAAGATTTAATCTGGGCGCAGTACCGAACGCTTCCACTGGGTGAAATTCACTTCCCATTCATTCCCATTCCAGTGTAACTATTTTTTCAGGACCTTTTCAAATCATGTCCATGATGTTTTTGTGTGTTCATCAAAACCTCTTCCAAGTTTCGTACATTTCCGGTGAAGTAAAAAAATTCTAAAAAAAACAAAACGTAACATTTTCAATCAAAAATGACGAGAAAAGACTAAAGATATTGTTTGAAAACTGTATCAAAATGAAGTGAAATAAAATATCCTCTTGTTTTTCCTTTGAATTAAGTTCATTTTTGTGAATTTTCAAATGTTCTGAAGCACAAACTCGCTTCATTTTGACGGTTTTCTTCAGAAAGCGTAGATGTTTGCGTGGGAAGGCTCGTGATTGTTCTCCGTGTTGTTGTTCCGAGCTCATCCGGTCATCAGCTGGTGTCTCTGCGCTCTTCCTCAGACCCTTCTGGTGTTTCTGCCATTAATTCGGAGCGCTGGAGCGACACACAGTCCCAGCAGGCCGCTGGGCTTCCTCGCGTGACTGCGATTGTCTCTTTCTTTTAAAGTCAGCATGAAATCACTTCATAAATGTATTCAAAAACACATGCGACGTGTCGTTTCTTCTCGTTCTGCGGCCTAAAAGATGAAGAGAAGAGATTGAAACGATAATTCAGTTCTCCTGATGCCACTTAAAATGTCACATGAGCCGAAATATCCATCCCATAATGACTGCAGATATATGGCAAGCTGTAAAACCGTGTCATAACTGTGTTTTGAAAGTGGGTGTATATTGTTGAAGACAGATGTGTGTGTGTGTGTGTGTGTGAGAGAGAGTGTGTGTGTGTGTGGGTGTGTGAGTGTGTGTGTGAGAGAGAGTGTGTGCGTGTGTCTGAGAGTGTGTATGTGTGTGTGTGAGTGTGAGTGTGTGTGTGTGTGTGTCTGAGAGTGTGTATGTGTGTGAGTGTGTGTGTGTGTGTGTGTGTGAGTGTGTGTGTGTGTGTGTGTGAGTGTGGGTGTTTGAGTGTGTGTGTGTGAGTGTGTGTGAGTGTGTGTGTGAGTGTGTGTGTGTGTGTGTGTGTGTGAGTGTGTGTGTGTGTGTTTAATGCTCTGAATGTGTCAGGGTTGATAAATCTCTGGTTTATTTGATGAATGGTGAAGCTGGAATTGCTGAAATGTTTCTTTCAAACATTTTTCAGGCTTTGCCGTCCACAAATAAACGTTTCCCGGTGGATTCTGAGCTGCTCTTGACGGTGTGTGTGTTGAGTAAACTCTGGGCTGTAACTTAATGGAAATTCAGCTGTGGGTGGAAGAGCTCCGTTCCGGTGTGGAGATTCCTCTGAATCAGGGACGGTTCAGCGCCGCATTCTCCCAATGTGCCGCAAAGCCAAATAACTGGATTTACTGGGAAGCGGGACGCCTCGGAGCACGCGGCGCGTGAATTATTCTGAGACCGTGAGCTGTGAATCTGAGGCCATGAAACAAGGTCCCGAGGTCCGAGCTTCATCCCATCGGCTGTGTGCCGGACAGATCCGTCTGCATCTCGTGTCCGGAGCCTCGGAGGTTGGGAAGGTGCTTCTCAGATAACAGGACATTTACTGACCTGAATGATGAGAAGAAGAAGAAGAAATTCCACTGAAAAATGTGTAAAGTTTTTCTTTAAACTGAAAACATTTAATAATAATTTAAAGTTGTATATATAATTATTGCTGGATTAATAACATTTTAATAAAATTTTAATGAATTTAATGAAGCATTAAAATTAAAAATTTGAAAGTAAAATATTTATCATAAATATATATATATATATATATATATATATATATATATATATATATATATTAAATTATGAAAAAAAATATATATATATATACATACACACACAAATCATTATCAGATTATAATTATTAAGATTTTAATTTAATACATTTAAATAAAAAAATAAACTTAAAAATTAATTTTAAAATAATATTTTATTATTTTATTTATTTATTTAAAATAATATTTAAATAATATTTAAAAGATATTAATTTATTAAAATAAAAATATTAATATTGAATACAATTACAATTTAATTTATTGGTATTTTTAATTGAAAGTAAGGGTTAAAATATTTATCTAATTATTGTACATTTAGTTAATTCATTCATTAAAATTAATTAAAATTTTATTAAAAATATTAAATGAAAATTATTACTATATTTTAATTACAGTCAAACATAATTTAATTATTTTGCTTAATTATTTGATTTATTTAATTATTTCATTTTAACAATGATAATTTTAGTAAAAGTTTATTAAAATGTATTAAATATAAATCCACCACTAATTATATATATATATGTATATAATATTTTACTTTTAATTATGTAATTGTAAGTAATTCATTAAAATTCATTTTATCATAAATATTTGTATTTAAATACATTTATATTTTATCAATATATATATTATAATTAATTAATTATACATATAAACATACAGACACATAAATCATCCAGAATCATGTAATGGTCAGATTCAGCGGTTCATGACGTCACAGAGGTCAAAGTGCATGTAAATGTAAATTTACACACGAAGCAATTTAAAAGCTAATCAGCCGATCTCAAACAATCCTGAGGGAGTTTCTGTCAATAATGTGATCAAAAGTATTGATTATGGATCACAGTGTGAATAACTGGGCAAATTATTAAGCCTGTTCATATTCATGATTTACATGAAATCAATACATGCAGGAATGGAGAAGCCGACAGTCTGTCTACCCATGATGCATCAGTTCACATCAGCGGATTCCCGTTCGGTTTCTGTAAAGATTTTTAGTGACGTACAGTTGTAAAATGAGCTGTTGGGGTACGAGGATGAACCTCCAGTGTCCTCAAACGCTCATGTGTCATTGAATCATCATCTCAGCTCTTCTGCTCCGCGTGATTCATGGACATGCGGCTCTGGCCAGGGGCATGCTGGGTAGAAGTCGGCCTTCTGCCTGTTCTTTGGACAATGAGAGAAATCGGCCGCAGCGACACAAGTCTGTGCATTAGCATGTTAATACAGCCAATCGGGATATCGATCAGAGCGAGTCCGTCATGAGAAAGCCGAGGTCAGACATCATTATCTTGAGATGCTAAAGGTGTTTGTCAGGACAAAAGGTCAGAATAATAACAATCACTAAATATGTTTCTATATATGAGCGCTTCAGATCTCAGTTTGAGAGTGTTTTGTGAAGCAGAACTGATGGTGTGTCACTCCGACAGGAACTCCGTCGACGTGTTTTATGTGTCACTGACATACTTTCCGCTCATGGCAGCGTGAGCCACGGGTCGGGGCGGGCCGGGGCGGGTCGGCTCGTATATTTAACAGTGTTGTTTATGGGCTTCGTTTCAGCGCAGGAGCGGCGGGTCAGGCCTGCGTCAGGAGCGATAGAGCAGACGTCTGTAATCCATCTGTGCTTCAACAGCTGATACAAACATGAGGAAGAGGAAATACTTCACGTGGTTTCAGGCCCAGAGGAGGATCCACTCACAGAAACAGTCAAAACAATCTGATAATCATTTGTGTATGTATATCTATATATATATATATATATATATGAAATTCTGAAAAAAAAAGAAAGAAAAAAAAAAAAGATATATATATATATATATATATATATATATATATGAAATTATGGGGAAAAAAATAAATAAATAAATAAATAAATAAATATATATATATATATGAAATTATGGAGAAAAAAAAAATATATATATATATATATACATACACAAATCATTATCAGATTATAATTATTAAGATTTTAATTTAATTTAATACATTTAAATGAAAAAATAAACTTAAAAATTAATTTTAAAATAGTATTTTATTTATTTATTTAAAATAATATTTAAATAATATTTGCTAAACATATTAATTTATTAAAATAAAAATATTAATATTGAATATTATTATTACAATTACAATTTAATTTATTGGTATTTTTAATTGAAAGTAAGGATTAAAATATTTATCTAATTATTGTACATTTAGTTAATTCATTCATTAAAATAAATTAAAATTTTACTAAAAATATTAAATGAAAATTATTACTGTATTTTAATTACAGTTAAAGATAATGTAATAATTTTTGCTTAATTATTTGAATTATTTTATTTTAACAATTATAATTTTAGTAAAAGTTTATTAAAATGTATTAAATATAAATCCACCACTAATTATATATATGTATATAATATTTTACTTTTAATTATGTAATTGTAAGTACTTCATTAAAATTCATTTCAATTGTATTAAAATGTTATTAATAAATGTAATACATAATATAAATTCACTGATATATATATATATATATATATATATATTAAAATAATAATTTATTTACAAATAATATTCTATTATTTTATTATAAATATTATATATATATATATATATATATATATATATATATATATATATACATATTTTATTATAAATATTATTAGTGAAAAGTATTTTAAAAAATACATTTAATTGTTTAATTACATATAAATCCACAAAAATTATATATAAGAATTATATATATATATATATATATATGTATCAATATTAAATATTATTAAAATGAATTAACTTCAAATTGCAATAAAAAATATTTACTTTTTTTGCTTTTATTTTATTTTAATTAATGTATTAAAATAGGTTTTTTGTGCAGTGTAACGGTGAAACTGCTCTTAAAGCCTGATCCATCATCATCGTCCTCCCTGCTTTCTTCCTCTCCATCACTGTGACCGGCTGTGGGTTGATGGATGAAGCGGCGCGGCGACGGTCAGCGGTAAGCGACGGCCGACAGACTCTTCCATCATGGAGGACACAGTCTGTCAGCAGCATAATGGAGCGGAGATTAAAACTGCTACTAAAACTCTGTTTTCACACTTTAATACGCTCAACTCTTTCGCCGAGACGGAAATGGACAGCGACACAAAGCATAATGCATGAATCAAGGGTCAAAGGTGACCAGGGGAGTGACGTCAGACGCTTTTGACACTGAAATCTCTGCTTTACTGCGTTTCTGGTGTAAGCTTGAGAACTCGAGGTGTTTTCAGAGCAGAGGCAGCTGAAGTGTGAAGTGTTTGTGTTCGTGTCCCTCTGGGTAAAGACAAAACACTGAGCAAATGTCCTCATAGCAGGAGAAGAGAAACACCAAATGGCTTATCAGACGGAGACGAGGACACGGCAGCTGAGAGAACACGGCGTGAAAAATGACGTGTCATCTGTGAGAAATGAGTCGTCACGCCGACGTGAACACGCTTCCACATCACGACTAAAACACAATCTGAAAAAAAAACACACACATGCATACAAAATATACTAAACTAAAAGTACTAAAATAAAAATATATATCATATAAAATAAACTGTCAAAAATAATATCATTGAATATCTTTACTTAATTTGGGATTTTCCTTAGTTGTCAGTTATAATAAACATTTTTTGAATGGAATTAGTGAAATAAATCAACTTTTTGATGATATTCTAATCATATGAGCAGCACCTGTGCATTTAAAATGTTTTTGTTATTATATTATTTTTATTTTAATAAAACTACATTTAATTTCCTCAATAATGTCTTATTATTACCAATGTTGAAAGTTTTTGATGCTTAATATCACTATTCAAAAATCCGGGGTGTTTAAATTAATTTAAATGAATACTTTTATATTTCAAGGAAACATTAAATTGATCAAAAGTGCCAGTTATAATGTTACAAAAGATTCTGTTTTAAATAAATGCTTTCCAGAAAAATGTGAAGTGTTTTCAACACTGATAATAATCATAAATGTTTCTTCAAATCATCATATCAGATTGATTTCTGAAGGATCATGTGACTCTGAAGACTGGAGTAATGATGCTGAAAATTCAGCTTTGATGACTGGATATAAATTATACTTTATTATGTATTCACATGGAAAACAGATGATTTACATTAGAATAATATTTCACTATTTTTACTGTATTTTTGATCAAATAAATGCAGCCTTGGCGAACAGAAGAGACTCTTTCTAAAACATCTCAAATGCCTGCACATGTAATGTTGTGTGATTCTCACATGGTTCCACTCAGTTCAGTCTCTGAGCGGCTCTTGTTTCTGGAGCCGGTGGGTGCGGTCGTGTATTTAGGTCAGAACAGATCCGCGAGTATCGAGGCGAGACGACCTCCACACGCCGCGTCACATCGCATTATCTCTCCAAACTCGCATGACCATGCATTGCCCGTGGAACGGAAAATATAATACATTATAAAATATATACACAATGTTGTTTTTACCCCAAAACATAAAATCCCAGCATTTGTTCCAAGGAGAAACAGACCACACAAACACACACCTGGACAGCGGCTGTGGATTCACTGAAATGATGATGGAGCGTTGTGAAGACGATGATAAATGTACTCAAGGAGAAACGAGCAAACAGAGTTAATTGAATATGTGTGTGAGACGACTCAACAGAGACATCATGAAGATCCAAAACCAGCAGACAAGTTCAGATGGGCATGAGGGAAAACACACGACGGATGGAGCAGATCTTGATATCATTCACAGCTCAGATTTCAGAGTGAAAATGGAGGCACCGGCGCTTTGTTGTGGAGGGATGACGAACAAAACCAGCATTCAGAGAGTCCGTGTGAGCAAACGCTGATCCCTCGCAAACACACTATCAGATCGGATCTTTCCTGCCAGCCCATATTTTTCTAGTTTATGGAGATGATTCCTCACAGATCATCGGTGACTAACGCTCGTGAAAATGTATGACATCACCTGAAAAGTCAAGAAGTCATCTTGGAGTTTTGTTTCTCTGTGAATATGAGCGCTGGAGTGCTGGATTGACAGCTATTCCCTCCTTGCCATCTGACCCACATCTGAGGTCTGTTTCTCATTTTAAATGTTACTGTTTTTAGAAGAGCAAAAGCATGAGAGAATGCCAGTGAGAAGAAAAGATGCTATAAATGCCCTAAAACTGTCAAAACAACCACCCAGAACACGCAAGAAACTGCTTAGCAACATCCTGGCAACAGCTCAGAACACCAAAGCAACCTCACAGAACACTCTAGGAACACCTTAGCAACACCCTAGCAACGAATGACCCTAGAAATTACTTAGCAACATCCTGGCAACAACTTGGAACACCGAAGCAGCCTCACAGAACACTCTACGAACAGCATAGCAACACCCTAGCAACGAATGACCTCAGAAATTACTTAGCAACATCCTGGCAACTACTTGGAACACCAAAGCAACCTCACAGAACACTCTAGGAACACCTTAGCAACACCCTAGCAACGAATGACCCTAGAAATTACTTAGCAACATCCTGGCAACAACTTGGAACACCGAAGCAACCTCACAGAACACTCTACGAACAGCATAGCAACACCCTAGCCACGAATGACCTCAGAAATTACTTAGCAACATCCTGGCAACAACTTGGAACACCGAAGCAACCTCACAGAACACTCTACGAACAGCATAGCAACACCCTAGCAACGAATGACCCTAGAAATTACTTAGCAACATCCTGGCAACAACTTGGAACACCAAAGCAACCTCACAGAACACTCTAGGAACAGCATAGCAACACCCTAGCAACGAATGACCCTAGAAATTACTTAGCAACATCCTGGCAACAACTTGGAACACCAAAGCAACCTCACAGAACACTCTAGGAACAGCATAGCAACACCCTAGCAATGAATGATCCTAGAAATTACTTAGCAACATCCTGGCAACAACTTGGAACACCAAAGCAACCTCACAGAACACTCTACGAACAGCATAGCAACACCCTAGCAACGAATGACCCTAGAAATTACTTAGCAACATCCTGGCAACAACTTGGAACACCAAAGCAACCTCACAGAACACTCTAGGAACAGCATAGCAACACCCTAGCAATGAATGATCCTAGAAATTACTTAGCAACATCCTGGCAACAACTTGGAACACCAAAGCAACCTCACAGAACACTCTACGAACAGCATAGCAACACCCTAGCAACGAATGACCCTAGAAATTACTTAGCAACATCCTGGCAACAACTTGGAACACCGAAGCAACCTCACAGAACACTCTAGGAACAGCATAGCAACACCCTAGCAATGAATGATCCTAGAAATTACTTAGCAACATCCTGGCAACAACTTGGAACACCGAAGCAACCTCACAGAACACTCTACGAACAGCATAGCAACACCCTAGCAACGAATGACCCTAGAAATTACTTAGCAACATCCTGGCAACAACTTGGAACACCGAAGCAACCTCACAGAACACTCTAGGAACAGCATAGCAACACCCTAGCAATGAATGATCCTAGAAATTACTTAGCAACATCCTGGCAACAACTTGGAACACCGAAGCAACCTCACAGAACACTCTACGAACAGCATAGCAACACCCTAGCAACGAATGACCCTAGAAATTACTTAGCAACATCCTGGCAACAACTTGGAACACCGAAGCAACCTCACAGAACACTCTAGGAACAGCATAGCAACACCCTAGCAATGAATGATCCTAGAAATTACTTAGCAACATCCGGGCAACAACTTGGAACAACGAAGTAACCTCACAGAACACTCTTGGAACAGCATAGCAACACCCTAGCAACAAATGACCATAGAAATTACTTAGCAACATCCTGGCAACAACAAGCTACCTCCCAGAATACTCTAGGAACAGCATAGAAACGCCCTGGCAACCAGTCAAAACACACTAAACAGTGCTAATCAACATCGTGGCAACAACTCAGTACACCCAAGCAACCTCCCAGAATAGGAACAACATAGCAACACCCTAGCAACCAATCAGAACAGCCTAGAAAGCAGGCATATTTTCTTTAGAAACTATTAGAATATGTATTTTTTTTATTTATTTATTTGTAATCAAAAATCCATATCCATATACAATTAACTATATAAAGGGAATGCTAATAAACATCAGGAAAAGACTGTTTGACTGTTCACTAACCTCAGAAGCGACGAGGCTGTTCAGACCAAAGGACTTTTGCTTGGATTCAGAATTCAATCATTCAGATTCATATTTTGAATCTAATATTTTAGTTTTTATGTTTACATTTTGTTTTCGCTTTCGTTTTAGGTGAAGTTTGAATAATTTTGCCTACATACCATTTACAATTTTTTATTTATCAGTTGTAGATGATCCAGTTATAATTATATATTTTATTTTATTTCATGTAACATTTTTTAATGGTTTTAGCTTTAACAATAATAACCCTGCAGTACTGTAGTAAAATTCATAACTATCATGCGAAGTACCCGAGGGCTTTAACCTCAGATGTTTAAGAGCCACTTTAGAGACTGTTTTCTAGAGCACTTGAACCTTTAACCCTCCATTTTATTCCCAGGATTCCCCTCACCCGATCGCCTGCGGGTTCAAAGCCACATGAACCCTGGGCCCGGCGGGGTCAAAGGTCACGCTCCACAGGGCAGCAGAATCCAGAGACGTTTAACAGCTCAATCAGAGAGCGAGACTCAACAGAGTTCACAAATTACTGTCACAGTATTAGATGGTGAAATACACAGAAAGATGTACTTACCATGGTAAATGAATGCTGAAGATCTATGATGAATGTTGTGCACAAAGAGAGTAACTGGCGTTTAAATGACGCGAGCTTCATGACTCACGAGTCATTACCCAGTCACCCCTGGGGCTCGCGCATCATCTGAAGAAAGATTCACCTCAGGAAAACCAAACGAACAACCGTTTTAAGATGTTCGACATGATGAAACTTTGATTTATGTTTTCAGGAACGAACTCTCTCGGTGTTAAAGGTTGAACGTTCTCTCTGAACTCAACACAAACACATTTTACAGCAGTGAGCGTCATAAAGCGTCATTCCGAACGTGCTCTACCTTTGAAAGCTGCTTTGAATCTTGACATTTTGAACCCTAAATGTGAAGAATGCTGTTCCTCACTCACATGCCACAACATCTCAGACTTACTGTCATTGAAGGAGCTGAATCTAGAGATCAGAACACGATATAGAAAAGCAAAATGAACACAAAAAAGCTTTAGTCAGAAAATCAAGCGAGGGCTGAACTAGAGTCAGTGTTATTTCTCCCACGATTCTGCCGACTTTACAGATCAAACAAGCAAACAATTAAACCCACAAAACACACTTTACTGAGCTCTCGGAGTGTGTTCAAGACATTTCACACTCACTGCTCGCTTATCAACACAACTAACAAACTTATTCAGTGCCAGACGAACATGCAATTGCTTTTTCAGACCAGATGTTTCTCCTAATATTCACGTGGAGAAATAAAAACAGTTTCATCCAGTGAAATTACCGCTCGGATCATTTGATCTGCAGACTTTCAATCTGTATTGAGTGTCACTGCAGATCTCACTGGTACAGCTCTGTTTATTTCCCTCCTTCAGTGTTCACAGAGGGCATTCTGGGAAGGCTTTAATGGCCACATGACTTGATGTGTGTGTGTGTGTGTGTGTTACGACGGCACTCCGTCTCCTGGAAGAATTACTCCATACATCACTGTAATAGAGTCCGCCGAGACTTTGACTGCCGACAATTAAACGCTAAAAGCCCCACAAACGAACCGCTTCTGGGAAACACAGCCACTCTTTAGTTACTGCTGAGGGTCAATTAGCCGGTGCTAATGAAATAATCACACACAACCGGGTCTTAACCAGCACAAAAAACGTACTCATACTTAGTATAAAGGAAGTCGTGCTTAACTTTAGCATGTAAATAACATTCATAAGAATTTTTCAACAAACTAAAGTTGAGTGCAAAATGCAACAGTTGGCTTTATCTTTCTGTTCAGAAGACCCTAGAAACCACTTTTACAACCACATGGCAACACCCTAGCAACTGGTTAAAACACCTTTGTAGCCACATACTAGCACCTTAGCCACCAGACACCTTTACAGCCACCAGAACACCCTTGCAAACAACATAGCAACATCCTAGCAACCAGTCAAAACACCTTTGTAGACACATAGCAACACCCTAACAACCAGTAAAAACACATTTGAGACCACCAGAACACCCTAGAAACAGTATAGCAGCACCTTAGCAACCTGTCAAAACACTTTTGCAGCCACATAGCAACATCTTAGCAACCAGTCAAAACACCATTGCAACCACCAGAACACCCTAGAAACACCATAGCAACCAGTCAAAACACTTTTGCAACCACCAGAACACCCTAGCAACAATATAGCAACACCTTAGCAACCAGTCAAAACACTGTTTCAACCACCAGAACACCCTTGCAACAACATAGAAACACTTTAGCAACCAGTCAAAAAATACCTTTGTAGCCACATAGCAACATCCTAGTAACCAGTCAAAACACTTTTGCAGCCACATAGCAACATCTTAGCAACCAGTCAAAACACCTTTGTAGACACATAGCAACACCCTAACAACCAGTAAAAACACATTTGTAGCCACATAGCAAGACCCTTGCATCCAGACAAAACACCTTTGAGACCACCAGAACACCCTAGAAACAATATAGCAGCACCTTAGCAACCAGTCAAAACACTTTTGCAGCCACATAGCAACATCTTAGCAACCAGTCAAAACATATTTTCTGCCACATAGCAACACCTTGGCAACCAGTCAAAACACCGTTGCAACCACCAGAACACCCTAGAAACAACATAGCAACCATTCAAAACACTTTTGCAACCACCAGAACACCCTAGCAACAATATAGCAACACCTTAGCAACCAGTCAAAACACTGTTGCAACCACCAGAACACCCTAGAAACACCATAGCAACCATTCAAAACACTGTTGCTACCACCAGAACACCCTAGAAACACCATAGCAACCATTCAAAACACTGTTGCTACCACCAGAACACCCTAGAAACACCATAGCAACCATTCAAAACACTGTTGCAACCACCAGAACACCCTTGCAACAACATAGCAATACTCTAGCAACCATTCAAAACACCTCTGCTGCCACATAGCAACATCCTAGCAGCCAGTCAAAACACCTTTGCTGCCACATAGCAACACCTTGGCAACCAGTCAAAACACCGTTGCAACCACCAGAACACCCTAGCAACAACACAGAAACACTTTAGCAACCAGTCAAAAAATACCTTTGTAGCCAGATAGCAACACCCTAGCAACCAGTCAAAACACTTTTGCAACCATCAGAACAAATGAAACAAAATTACAAAAACCCAATCTCACTCATTGTCAGTGTGTGTGTAGATGTCCTTAACTTTGCATAAAATACATAGGAATGTGGATCTGGATCTGAATGTAGAATACAACAGCTGACTTTGTCTTTCTGCTTTTCCCAGTCTCTGCTTCACTGTTAAAATATAAATATCAATCACCTCGCTGGAAAATAAGAACCCGACTGTCTTCTGTGCGGGTCTATATGAGTTCAGCGTCACGTCCAGGTCAGCGCTGGTGAACGCGTGTTGAATGAGCGCCCTGTTCCTCTAGAACAAACGTTTACACAAGGTGACGCGAGGATTTATGAAGCTTTATTTATTATTTATTTTCTTTGAGGAAGGAAAGAAAAGAAACACGACACCTCTTCCAGACTGATTAACCTTAAAACTGTAGGTCAACAACTTCATGACCAATCAAACGTATATTTGACCGTGGGGAGAGAACTGGTGGAAAAGCACTGCAGGAATGGAAGTGGACGCATACGGCGAGATTATTGCCTCGGTCCGTCATGTCGTACGGCATACGGGAGTCTAGACCGCAAACTAGTACACTAGACGCTTATTTAAACTCTAGTGTGGATAATAAAGTGTGTTCTTGAGTCACTTTCCTGTGTGCTCAGATACAGACTTCAAAAATCACAAATGAGACGTTTATCCTAGAGAGCAATGAGACTGAATGGAGAAAGTCTCAGATGTTTCTTCTGAGAAAAAGTGTGATATGAAATCAAACATTTCTCATCTAATGATCTTCTCCACATTCATTTTTATAGCTCTATATTCTTAATGGATGATGACAGGTGACTCACACGGGCCTGTTTTATTTTTATGAGGAAATTTAGGAGAAATAAAGATGTAACATAAGAAGTCCTGAGCAATGAAGTGCTCATCTGGGAACACACACACACACACACACACACTACATGTAAATACAGCAGTGGGTAAGCAGTCAAATGTGTCCTCCTGTGTTCTGCTCTCTGGCCTTATATGGACTCGGTGATGTGGACCTGTGGATATCTGATCTACAGCAGCAAATGGAAAACAGTCGCTAATCCTGAACTAACCAGGAGAAGGAAAATGAAGGCAAGAGAAACAGACCTGAACTCCTCTCAACACACTAGACAAACACTACCGCTCCGAACAAACCTGAAAGCATTTAATTACGCGTTTGTGCTCCAGACGTGAATTATTCAGTCAAAATACCTTTAACCAGCTGAACATCCTGATAACCACATAGCAACACCCTAGCAACCAGTCAAAACAACCTAGCAACCAGTCAGAAGCTCTTTGCAACAACCAGAACACCCTAGCAACCTCATAGAAACACCCTAGCAACCAGTCAAAAGCTCTTTGCAACCACCAAAACACCCTAGCAACCACATAGCAACACCCTAGCAACCAGTCAGAGCATCTTTGCAACCACCAGAATACCATAGCAACCAGTCAGAACCTCTTTGCACCAACCAGAACACTATAGCAACCACATAACAACACCCTAACAACCACTCAGAACATCTTTGCAACTACCAGAACACCCTAGTGACCAGTCAAAACACCTTGGCAACCACCAGAACATTATAGCAACCACATAGGAACACCCTAGAAACCAGTCAGAACCTCTTTGCAACCACTAGAACACCCTAGCACCCACATTGGAACACCCTAGTAACCAATCAGAATATCTTTGCAACCACCAGTACACCCTGGTAACACCCTAGCAACCAATCAGAATATCTTCGCAACCAGCAGAACACCCTAGCAACCAGTCAAAACACATTTGTAAGAAAACAATACGATTTCTTCAAACAAATGAATGATTAATTGTTGTTGTAATTGATGATGTTTACAGAATCCAGTCAAGCTGCAGTCCTGCTCTGGATGAACAGAAGACCAAGAGACGATCATGAAGGACTTTCAGAAAACTCTGTGATTCTTTCCCACAAGATGAAAGGATGGCATCTGTCCGTCCTGCAAACTGTCGACAGCATGTCTCACATCCAGGTCAAAGAGCACTGCAGACATCAGCAGAAACTGGAGCTCTGGAGCAGAGAGAGAGAGAGAGAGAGAGAGAGCGAGAGAGAGAGAGAGAGAGAGAGAGAGAGAGAGAGAGAGAGACAGAGAGAGAGAGAGAGAAAGACAGAGAGCGAGTGGTCAGTCAAAACACAGGACAGTGGTCAGAAGACATTAAATCAAATCAGGATGTGAAACTCAAGAAAAGTGCATTTCCTGTCTTGATTGAAAAACGTGAAGTGTTCAATGTTACATGGTTCTAGCAACCACTCAGAGTACCATAGCAACCACATAGCAACACCCTAACAACTGCCTAGTAACCACCCGGAAATGAATGTTTTGATGCTGTAAACATCAAGACTGTTTAACACCCTAGCAAACACCCAGAATACCCTATTAACACCCTAGCAACTACTCAGAGTACCATAGCAACCACATAGCAACACCCTAACAACTGCCTAGTAACCACCCGGAAATGAATGTTTTGATGCTGTAAACATCAAGACTGTTTAACACCCTAGCAAACACCCAGAATACCCTATTAACACCCTAGCAACTACTCAGAGTACCATAGCAACCACATAGCAACACCCTAACA
Organism: Zacco platypus; assembly: GCA_038088235.1. Classification (NCBI taxonomy): domain Eukaryota; kingdom Metazoa; phylum Chordata; class Actinopteri; order Cypriniformes; family Xenocyprididae; genus Zacco; species Zacco platypus. The sequence goes on from CM076063.1 coordinate 491,846, forward strand.
ACTGCCTAGTAACCACCCGGAAATGAATGTTTTGATGCTGTAAACATCAAGACTGTTTAACACCCTAGCAAACACCCAGAATACCCTATTAACACCCTAGCAACTACTCAGAGTACCATAGCAACCACATAGCAACACCCTAACAACTGCCTAGTAACCACCCGGAAATGTATGTTTTGATGCTGTAAACATCCAGGCTGTTTAACACTCTAGCAAACACCCAAAATACCCTAGTAACACCCTAGCAACTACTCAGAGTACCATAGCAACCACATAGCAACACCCTAACAACTGCCTAGTAACCACCCGGAAATGAATGTTTTGATGCTGTAAACATTCAGGCTGTTTAACACTCTAGCAAACACCCAAAATACCCTAGTAACACCCTAGCAACCACTCAGAGTACCATAGCAACCACATAGCAACACCCTAACAACTGCCTAGTAACCACCCGGAAATGAATGTTTTGATGCTGTAAACATCCAGGCTGTTTAATACTCTAGCAAACACCCAAAATACCCTAGCAACACCCTAGCAACCACTCCGAATACCTTAGCAGCCACATAGCAACACCATGACATCACTTCTCATCTGTAACTCTATCCGCCGCAGCAGCAGTTCTTGATTTCAGCTCGTCTATGACTTAATCAGCCTCCACTCAACAATCAATAATTTATGAGCTTGTTTGGTTGTATTTTGCGCACCACAGCAGAACTGTTCCCGCTGCAGCCCTGACCGCCTCACACTGACAGAAAACCAGTGACAGATGTGCTGAATCTTCACAGTATCTGACGAGTTGAGACGGAGCATCAGCTGGGACTGCTGGGAAAATAAAGAGCACATCAAATGAAGAAGCAGACAAAAGGTCCAAACCACGAGCAAAGCAAAAAAAACAATTGATTATTTATTTTTTTAAAAATAGAAATAATAATTTTATTCAGCAAAGATCAGATGATTTACATTGTAAAAATATTTCAGAATTGTTTCAGATTTTACTGTATTTTTGGCCCTTCAGTGAGACAGCAACAGAAGTGAAGCGTTTTTAACATTTCATTAGTGCATGAAGTTAAAATAATGAGGTTGAGAAATGCTTTTTTCTAGTTAATGTCTATTATTGTATTATGTTTCTGTCCGGTGCTGGTCAGTGCAGCTCCAGCAGCTCTGCCCTCATCATGAGGCGCAGCAGGTCCCGCTGTGTTCGGCCTTCAATCAGACGCGTCCCGGAGCGGCTCCGTGACAGCTGGCCCTCGAGCCGAGAGGATCCGGGCCTCCCTCAGGACTCGGGCTCTTAATCCTCATCAGATTAACCCGATGCCAGCGACGCTCGGCCTGCTCTCTATTTACACAACATACGGCCTCTTAAAACCCGAAAACGCCCTGTCTGTTCAGCGCCTGAAGGCAAACTCTGGGATCTTCGGAGGAATCGTCATGTTTACAGCAGCCCTCGCGACCCGACCCGACCTCAACCCTGCTGTGTCACGTATGAAAAAACATGCAAATGATCAAAACTGTCTACTGAATGATCTTGAAGAACACGGTTTTCCTGCTCTGTGTCTTAAGGAAGCTGTTGGAATGCTGATTCCTGTATTTCGAGGTTTATTGGCTTTGGGAAGTGGGTTCTGGTGTGTCCTGTAAGTAGAAGCAGGTGTTGCTGTGGAAAGTCCTTCAGCGAACAGTGTTTCACTGTCCTGACCGCCTCTTCTCACTCCTAGTTCTCCAGTCCATCTTCATTCATGCTGTGTTAAAGCTTTCTTCTGTCGGTCCAGGATCACGAGCGGTTCGGTCCGGTCCAGAAAGAGCCGGTGATCTGCTGAAGTATGCAAGTTTAACTCATGAGATTCATAAATCTAAAACACTGCAAAAAATGATGTTTACGGAAGAAATAAACAATAAAAAGAACCATGTGACTTCAGGAGACTCATCTGAGTGAATACACGACGGTCCGGCGGGTCAGAGCCACAGGTGAAGCAGAGGTCAGGGATTATGACGGGACATTTGGAGGCTTACATTCAAACCGCTTGTTGAAATCCACCGTCAGCTGTGTTTACCAGGAATCACATCTGTAACGAAGTGCTGGACTTCTCTTCTTAAAGGGACAGTTCACCCAGAAATGATCCCGATGTTTTCCTGTGATGATGGTCATTAATATTATTACACGTCTCGTAATGATAGTTAGTGATGCTGGATCATGTCCGGTCAGTCTTTCAATCTTATGAATATTTGTTCACTCGTTTTGATGAAACTAAAATCAGGGAATTAATTATTACAATATGGACACGATTTATTAAATCGAGAGAGTGAATTATGAAATCCTGCGCATGATTTACTTAAAAATGAGGGAAACGTGCTGACATATTAGTAAGTTGTGGGAACAAATTGTTCATTTGTGGCTGTGACATATTTTTTCATGCACATATTTATTTTTTTTTTTATTGAATTTTATTGCATTTGATTGCATTTTATTACATTTTATTTCATTGCATTTTATTGTATTTTATTTTATTTTATTGTATTTTATTTTTTTGCATTTTATTTGATTGCATTTTATTACATTTTATTTTATTGCATTTTATTTATTGCATTTTATTTATTGCATTTTATTGTATTTTATTTTTTTGCATTTTATTTTATTGTATTTTATTTTATTGCATTTTATTGTATTTTATTTTTTTGCATTTTATTTTATTGCATTTTATTACATTTTATTTTATTGTATTTTATTTTATTGCATTTTATTTATTGAATTTTATTACATTTTATTTTATTGTATTTTATTTTATTGCATTTTATTGTATTTTATTTTTTTGCATTTTATTTTATTGCATTCTATTACAAATTTTACTTTATTTTTTTTTTTTCATTAATTAAGGCAAGCATTTGAATGGCTTTATTTTTGTGCCATAGGTCATACAATGATCTAATTATTTATTTTATTGTATTTTAATTTAATATTATTGTATATTTTACTTTATTTTATTATATATTTTACTTTATTTTATTATATATTTTACTTTATTTTATTGTATATTTTACTTTATTTTATTATATATTTTACTTTATTTTATTATATATTTTACTTTATTTTATTGTATATTTTACTTTATTTTATTATATATTTTACTTTATTTTATTGTATATTTTACTTTATTTTATTGTATATTTTACTTTATTTTATTATATATTTTACTTTATTTTATTGTATATTTTACTTTATTTTATTGTATATTTTACTTTATTGTCTCACAGTGCAAGTATTTGAATTTATTTTTGTGCTTTACTTTCTACTTTTGAAGCTATTATTATTTTATTATTATTTTTCTGATCAGTCATTCAGTGGTCTAATTATTTCATTTAATTGTATTATTTTTATTTCATTGCGTATTTTATAGTTTTGTGTTGAATTAATGTAAGCACTTTTGACTGTCTAATATCATGTTGTACTGTAACGGTTTAATGTGAGTCAGATGGTCACTATTGCAAAATAATGCAGTAAAACTTCTCCAGATTTATTTTGCAATAACGCCCGTCTGTGAAATCAGATGATCGCCGCGGCTCAGTCCTGCTTTTATGAGTTTGGTGTGTTTTGGAGGGAAACGAGGGTGACCCCGTGACCCCTGCGGCCGCTCCAGAGTAAACACTGCCTCACTGTCCGCCGTCGTCTTATCTGTGAGCGTCCGCGCATCCCTTCGACCCTCCGGCGACCCCGTCTGTAACTCATACGGGACGGTGAGGATCAGGGAGGTCAGAGGTCAAGCTCCTGATTTCACTCGCTAATTTCCATTGTGGTTTTCTGATTAGACGTGTGTCCGAAACTAGAGATAGATCGGGATTATTTGACCAGTTCAGGTTATTGTTATTATTGAACTTTATTTATTATGATAAATGAAACGTTACATTGATGGTAATTTTCCTCGTGTTGATCTGGAGAAGCTCTTCTGTTTACTGCGTGCCTGAGATTCTATTCCTGTGCCGCTGATTGGAGTATGTGTTGGCTTTAATCGGGAACAGTTATCCCGGCTCTGCCTCCGGAATGCGCCTCAGGAGACGGCAGAAAATAGCTCGGCGAGGACACCAGATAAAATCTGTTTGGTGGAACTGATCCGACTTCTCTTTTTATAGAGCAGCAGCAGCAGCGCCAGACCCGTCTGACCCGGGCCACCCGCGAGTCCTCCCGCGGGACCGGAGCGAGTCACGGGAACGAGCCGGATCACCGACCGCACGCCGATGACAAACTCATAACTGTCAAAAATAATGATCAAAGTTATGGCTTTCTGTCATCATTAGGACTTTTTTATGTCAATTTCAAACGAATTTTTAACTCATAATTTCAACTTTTTAAGTCATAATTGACGTTTTAAGTTATCATTTCAACTTTTAGGTCATAATTTCATTTTTTATGTCATAATTTCAACTTTTTACATCATAATTGACTTTTTAAGTCACAATTTAAATTTTTTATGCCATAATTGACTTTTTTAAGTTATAATTGACTTTTTTAGTCATAATTGATTTTTTAAGTCATAATTTCAACTTTTTACGTCATAATTGACTTGTCATGTTTTCTACTTTTTTGAAGTATTCATTGACTTTTTATGTCATAATTTCAACTTTTTAAGTCATAATTTCAACTTTTTTACGTCATAATTGACTTTTTTAAGTTATAATTTAAATTTTTTTTTGCCATAATTGACTTTTTTAGTCGTAATTGATTTTTTAAGTCATAATTTCAACTTTTTTACGTCATAATTGACTTTTTAAGTCAAAATTTCAACTTTTTACATCATAATTGACTTTTTAAGTCAAAATTTCAACTTTTTACATCATAATTGACTTTTTAAGTCATAATTTCAACTTTTTACATCATAATTGACTTTTTAAGTCAAAATTTCAACTTTTTACATCATAATTGACTTTTTAAGTCACAATTTCAATTTATGCCATAATTGACATTTTTAAGTTATAATTTCAATTTTTTGCCATAATTGACTTTAAGTTATAATTGACTTTTTTAGTCGTAATTGATTTTTTAAGTCATAATTTCAACTTTTTACGTCATAATTTTACCTTTTTATGCCATAATTGACTTTTTAAGTCATAATTTAATCTTTTTATGCCATAATTGACTTAAATTATAATTGACTTTTTTTAGTCGTAATTGATTTTTAAGTCATAATTTAATCTTTTTATGCCATAATTGACTTTTGAAGTCACATGTTGAACTTTGCATTTTAGGAAATGCATGTTTATGTTTCTCTGATTTATTAATACGTTTCATTTCAGGTTATAAACAGAGAGTCCCGCCCCCAAACTCACGCCATTGGTCAGAAGTCGGAAGTTTGACATGTCACTACTTATTTTATTGACATAAATTAAAGTAAAATAAACAATGCAGCACAATAAAATAAAATAAAAGTTTCATTGCATAAAACGCTTGAATGAAATAAAATAAGCGCCGAGCAGCGAGACGACTGCACTACTAACACTCGTCCTGATGCAGGAAAGATCAGACTCGCGGCCTGCAGCTGAACTCTGGATTCGGCCACACATCCAGTGATAACTCTCTCTCCATCTGTGTGATTGGATTTGGTGGGATCAGCAGAAGTTTAGCGAGTTCCCAAAGCTTTATTCTGGCTCCAGGCCTTTGACACGTCACAA
>CM076063.1:502500-522500 GCA_038088235.1 Zacco platypus
CTTCCGTCTCACACGCACCGGAATGATGACATCACCGGCCGGCGGATCAGGGAACCACTGACAACAGCGGGTCACGCCAGCGACAGAACGGGGGCCAGGGATTAAACTCTCCATCTGCAGGATCACTGGAGCAGCACGCCATCGGGGCAGCGCGTCCGACCTGCAGGGTTACAAACGACATGCATTATTAATGTTTTTACTGAAAGCTCTGTGTTCTTATTCACATGTATATGTATAGACAAGAAATTTGGGCATGTTATACTACAAGTAAAATATGTACTATTTCTTTTGTCATCATATTGCATGCAGATTTCATCAGCTCATATTAATAGAGAAAAATGTATTAATCTATAACCCTGAAAAGTATATTAATCTGTAAGAAAGAAAACAATTTATATTGAAATTTAAAAGTTAAAAAGAAATGTTTGAAAATGTAAAAGTTCAAAAGAAAGTCATACATTAATGGTTGAAAATTCTACATTTCATAACGTTTGAAAATTTGAAAGTTCAAAATAGTTTTTGAAAATTTGAGTTAAAAATTTAAAAAAAGTTTCAAAAATTTCAAAAGTTCTACATTTCAAAACAACATTTGAATTTTTGAAAATTTGAAAGTTCAAAAGTTCTAAATTTCAAAATGTTTAAGTTATAAACAAAGTTTTTTAAAATTTGAACGTTAAACTTTTTTTTTTGAAATTTCAAAAGTTCTACATTTCAAAACAACATTTGGATGTTTATAAGTTCAAAACAGTGATTGAATATTTGAGAGTTCAAAAAATCTTGAAATGTTAGAAAGTTGAAGTTCAAAACGTTTATAAAGTTTGAACATTTGAAAGTTCAAAAGTGTTTGAAAGTTTGAACATTCAAAACAATGTTTGAAAATTCAAATGTTCAAAAGAAATTCATACATTAATGTTTGAAAATTCTGCATTTCATAATGTTTGAGAATTTGGAAGTTCAAGTTCAAAATTTCATAAAGTTTGAAAATTAAAAAAAAATCCACATTTTTAATTGTTTGAATGTTCAAAAAGTAAAAATTTCCAAACACTTGAAAGTTCAAAAGTTGTAAATTTCATAACATTTGAAAAATGTTAATGCTCAAAAGAACACCTGGACACTTGAAAAGAAAAAACATTTGAAAATGAAAATGACCCAGGTCCTAAAATAAAGTCCTCTCAAATGTTGAAACAATCATTCAAGCACATGTCCATAAGTATTTGTAAAAAGGTTTCTTACTGTAGTGTTAATAGTGAAAGAAAGCTAGCATGTAAGCGGTCGTAATGCCCTTTAATCCGTGGCACGGCTGGCATGAAGAGGGCAGCAGGTGGCACTAATGTGGCCTGGCATTGAAAGTCTTTCACACACTCTCTGACCCCGCTGCGTCTCTTTGACCGTGAAAAGAGCCATGCGGTCACTAAATGAGCCCTGAGCCCAGTGTCTGACCAACACTTTCTATTGTTTCAAGTCATATCAGAGAAACATTAACAAGTGAGTATAAAGAGATTGTTCAGCCAATGAAACAACAAGTTTCTAAAATGCCCTTAAACAAAAACAAAATACGCACTTTGGTCGTTCACTTTGTTTTCCTTTATCTAATTTTCTCAGTGTTTTTGGCTGAACAGCTGCTCTTCAATCACAAACATCAAAACTAACGCTATTGTTCACAGGCCTGATGGACTGTTTATATGGGCTTTAAGACAAAGATTGGCATCAGCCTCAGCTGTTCTCCTCCTCACATGAGCTCTGTTATTTGATTTGGCTGATTTTATGCTCACTTTGATCTGATTAAAGTATTTCTAATGTTAGAAAAATCACTGTTTCTACAAAACATAAATACATTTACATTGCAATACTATTACTAGTGTTTATTTTGAGGGTTAGTGATGTGTTCACACCCATAACACTGAACTAAAGGGACTCTTTTCATGCCAGACTGGAATAAAACACCTAGAAACACCCATGCATAGCAACTCCCGAGCAACCATCCAGAACACCAAAGCAACTGCATAGCAACTCCCGAGCAACCATCCAGAACACCATAGCAACTCCCTAGCAATCACACAACATACTCTAGTACCAACCACCTAACACACCAAAGCAACTGCATAGCTACTCCCTAGCAACCACCCAGAACACCATAGCAACTGCATAGCAACTCCCGAGCAACCATCCAGAACACCATAGCAACTCCCTAGCAATCACACAACATACTCTAGTACCAACCACCTAACACACCAAAGCAACTGCATAGCTACTCCCTAGCAACCACCCAGAACACCATAGCAACTGCATAGCAACTCCCGAGCAACCATCCAGAACACCATAGCAACTCCCTAGCAATCACACAACATACTCTAGTACCAACCACCTAACACACCAAAGCAACTGCATAGCTACTCCCTAGCAACCACCCAGAACACCATAGCAACTGCATAGCAACTCCCGAGCAACCATCCAGAACACCATAGCAACTCCCTAGCAATCACACAACATACTCTAGTACCAACCACCTAACACACCAAAGCAACTGCATAGCTACTCCCTAGCAACCACCCAGAACACCATAGCAACTGCATAGCAACTCCCGAGCAACCATCCAGAACACCATAGCAACTCCCTAGCAATCACACAAAATACTCAAGGACCAACCACCTAACACACCAAAGCAACTGCATAGCTACTCCCTAGCAACCACCCAGAACACCATAGCAACTCCCTAGCAATCACACAAAATACTCAAGGACCAACCACCCAGAACACCAAAGTAACTCTAGTACTACTCTACTCTAGTAAAGACCTTGAACACCTTAACAAATCAAGAGCATTGCAACCATCCAAGACATTTAGCAACCCCTTAGAACACCATAGCAACTCCCTAGCAACCACACAAAATACCCTAATAACCACTTATAATACTACAGCAACTGCATAGTAACTACTTAGCAACCACCCATAATACTCTAGTAAGCCCCTGAAACACCACATAAATTCCCTAACAACTAACATGTTCTTACATCACTATATCAACCCAGCTGCATTGCATGTCCCTAGCAACCTCCTAGAACTCCTAGCAACTGCATAGTCCCTATAAACCAACCAAAATACCCTAGTGGCCACTTAGAAAATCATAGCAATGCAACTGCATAACTCACTAGCAACCACTCAAAATACTCTAGTGACCACCTAGAACAGCATAGTAACTGCATAGCAACTCCCTAGCAACCACTCAAAATACCCCAGTAACCACCTAGAACATCATAGCAATCCAAATGCATAACTCCCTAGCAACCACCCAAAAATACTCTAGTGACCACCTGTAACAAAACAGTAACTGCATAGTAACTCCCTAGCAACCACCCAAAATACTCTAGTAACTGCAAATGCATAACTCCCCAGCAATGACTCAAAATACCCAAGTGACCACCTAGAACAGCATAGTAACTGCACAGCAACTCTCTAGCAACCACACAAAATACCCCAGTAACCACCTAGAACATCATAGCAATCCAAATGCATAACTCCCTAGCAACCGCCCAAAATTACCCTAGTGACCACCTATAACAAAACAGTAACTGCATAGTAACTCCCTAGCAACCACCCAAAATACCCCAGTAACCACCTAGAACATCATAGCAATCCAAATGCATAACTCCCTAGCAACCGCCCAAAAATACCCAAGTGACCACCTATAACAAAACAGTAACTGCATAGTAACTCCCTAGCAACCACCCAAAATACCCTAGTGACCACCTATAACAAAACAGTAACTGCATAGTAACTCCCTAGCAACCGCCCAAAAATACCCTAGTGACCACCTATAACAAAACAGTAACTGCATAGTAACTCCCTAGCAACCACCCAAAATACTCTAGTAACTGCAAATATCTCCCCAGCAATGACTCAAAATACCCAAGTGACCAAGTAGAACAATATAGTGATCTGATGTCTGAAGGTCCAGTCGAGGTCTTGGTCTGGATTCCTCGAGCATCAGCATTCTTCCTCCTGGTCGTGGCTATTAGAGAGAGAAATGGATTAGCGGAGGCGAGCTCCGGGCAGCAGTTAATCCGCACATGAAAGTGCCCGATGTTCCTGTCTAACGCTGTGTGACAGCTGTATAATGGAGCTCCATCGTGCTGAAACTAAACAAGTCCATGTCGTCTCTGCTCGGAATCCAGCCGTAGGTTGAGGGATGTGTGGGTGAAGCTCCTCTGCACCAAAACCACCTATTTGTCTTGAAAAGCGAAGGATTTGTACATCCTTATCAAAACTCCTGTGGTTAAATATGTTCAGTGTGAGCAGGAGGAATGTGCGTGGAACGCTGGCCGCTCGGGACGATATATGATGCTTTTAAGATGGAGGATCCGTTCAGAGTGTTTAAAGCTGGCACAGGTCTGGACGTGTGTTAGATCTGTTCTCCAGCTCCGTGTTTAGATGAATTATCCAGGCCGAGTAAATACTCCAGCTCAGGTTTATGTCTCATGTACATTAACGCACATGCGCTCATTCATCTGCCAGATCTGAGAACAGCGAGTTTAAAACATCAGGATACATTACGCCAGTGTGTTTCTGTACACAGCACTAACCGCTAAGAGTTAAACTGAAGTGCTACAAAAGTTTGGAAACATTCTTTGCGTTGAGAAGGTGAAACAACTCGTTAAAATACTTTAGAACACAGAAAGCCGTGTTCTGATTGGTCTGTTGTGTTCTAAAATGAATCAATGAATGTGGATAAATGTGTCAAACGAGCTTATTTTCCCTCATAAGATGTTTCATGTTTTGAGTTACAGATAGAAATGAAAAAAGACAAATGTAAACATTAGTGGTATCAAATCGATTAATCGCGATTAATCGCAACATAAAAATTAACATATGTGTATATACATATTTTCAAACTTTATGTTGGATGCAATTAATTGATTTGAAAGTACTTGTAAACGTAACCGAGTACTGCCAAATCGATTAATCGCAACATAAATGTTCCAAAAAAATCTTTGTTTATATATATATATATCACAAACTTTATTAGGTACGATTAATCGATTTGAAAGCACTTGTAAACGTAACCGAGTGCTGCCAAATCGATTAATCGCAACATAAATGTTCCAAAAAATATGTTTGTTTATATATATATATATCACAAACTGTGTTAGGTACGATTAATCGATTTGAAAGCACTTGTAAACGTAACAGAGTACTACCAAATCAATTAATTGCAACATAAATGTTCCAAAAAATATGTTTGTTTTTTTATATATATTTATATATATATATATATATATATCACAAACTTTGTTAGGTACGATTAATCGATTTGAAAGCACTTGTAAACGTAACCGAGTGCTGCCAAATCGATTAATCGCAACATAAATGTTCCAAAAAATATGTTTGTTTTTATATATATATATATATATATATATATATCACAAACCGTGTTAGGTACGATTAATCGATTTGAAAGCACTTGTAAACGTAACCGAGTGCTGCCAAAACGATTAATCGCAACATAAATGTTCCAAAAAATATGTTTGTTTTTATATATATATATATATATATATATATCACAAACCGTGTTAGGTACGATTAATCGATTTGAAAGCACTTGTAAACGTAACCGAGTGCTGCCAAATCGATTAATCGCAACATAAATGTTCCAAAAAATATGTTTGTTTTTATATATATATATATATATATATATATCACAAACCGTGTTAGGTACGATTAATCGATTTGAAAGCACTTGTAAACGTAACCGAGTGCTGCCAAAACGATTAATCGCAACATAAATGTTCGAAAAATATGTTTGTTTTTATATATATATATATATATATATATATATATATATATATATATATATATATATATATCACAAAGTTTGTTAGGTATGATTAATCGATTCGGAAGTACTTGTAAACGTAACAGAGTACTACCAAATCGATTAATCGCAACATAGATGTTCCAAAAAATATGTTTGTTTATATATATATATATATATATATATATATCACAAACCGTGTTAGGTACGATTAATCGATTTGAAAGCACTTGTAAACGTAACCGAGTGCTGCCAAAACGATTAATCGCAACATAAATGTTCGAAAAATATGTTTGTTTTTATATATATATTTATATATATATATATATATATATATATATATATATATATATATATATATATATCACAAAGTTTGTTAGGTATGATTAATCGATTCGGAAGTACTTGTAAACGTAACAGAGTACTACCAAATCGATTAATCGCAACATAGATGTTCCAAAAAATATGTTTGTTTATATATATATATATATATATATATATCACAAACCGTGTTAGGTACGATTAATCGATTTGAAAGCACTTGTAAACGTAACCGAGTGCTGCCAAAACGATTAATCGCAACATAAATGTTCGAAAAATATGTTTGTTTTTATATATATATTTATATATATATATATATATATATATATATATATATCACAAAGTTTGTTAGGTATGATTAATCGATTCGGAAGTACTTGTAAACGTAACAGAGTACTACCAAATCGATTAATCGCAACATAGATGTTCCAAAAAAAAGGTTGTGTGTATATATATATACACACACACACACCACAAACTTTGTTAGATACGATTAATCGATTTGAAAGCACTAGTAAATGTACATTCTACAGAGGGCCGAGTGTGATGCTCCGCCTCCTCATTTACATACAGCCATACAGTTTGAGAAGGTCAGGTGTTCAACACGAAGAGTTAACCGCGGTAAAACATTTCTGAGTTGTTTGTATTAAACAGCAGGGCATCTGCGTCTCACGTCCAGAGATGTTCTGATCCTCGGACACCTCCGACACGACTCCACGAGGAAGAATGCGAGTAAGAGGCTTTGATACCGTATCATGTGTTCAGGAAATTAAAATCAGAGGCTGGACAGGAAGGAGGGATGGACCGAATCAATGCGTCGACCTTATCGACAGCGAGCTGAACAAATATTCCCATAATTCAATTTGAGTCGGTCCACAGCTGTTTGGAGAGGGCGGATCTGGCCCGTGAAAACAACAGAGGTTAATAAAACAAAGTTACTGAGGAGACAGAAGTCTATCGCTGCAAAAATAGACCAGAGTGAGAAACTTCTGTTGTTTTACATGAAGTTGATTATAAAACTCACTGTTCAGGACTTTCTCATGTTCTCGTGCATGAACTCGTCACTCTCCACGCTGCATTCCCATCATCCTTTGCTGTCCAGGTGCAAAAACTGAAGCTACTAATTTGGCCTGCTGACCTAAAATTCCAGGTGAGTGTCCCATCAGCCCCTGCTGCTCCTGCATGTGATGACAAGGAGAAATGGACATAATTTCATTCACAATAACAACAATTCCAGCATTAACGGCTCTTATAAGCTGGCTTATTTTTTGAGTTCCTCTGGTGCTCCAGTGTTTCTCCGGAGTGATTTAACCGTGTTGTGTCTGGATTCACCACACACGTCCAGTGTAGAAACGATGCTTTGACCATCTGTACCACAAACACTCCAGCTTTTGATGATCATTATGATAGTCTTTTGTGTGAGTTTAAAGGCCGTTTGAGTTTTGTGGCACATCAGGGTGAAGACGAGGGAAGAAGAAAGCTGTTGCTTTGGCTAGAGGACGATTATCTGAACAGAAACATCAGCACATTAATCCCATCGTGTCTGTGTGGTCTCAGCGACTCCATCGCCATGTACTGGAAAACAACCAAAATACTCAGGAAGAATCTTTTTTTTTTTTTTTTTTTTCTTGAAAAGGTTGAAATTTGAAAAACAAAAAAAAACAAAGTTTATTAAAAAAAAAATTTTTTAACATAAAAAAAATATTTAAATACACATTTAACACCCAAACTCATGTGATTGGTTGATTCCGAGTTGCCGCCAAAACAAACGGAGTCAATCTACCTCACACATCATTAACTCTTTGTACAGAACATACATTAAATATCACGAGGCTTTTATGGAGTATTAAACTAAAGTGTATGGAAAGAAAATAAGAACTTCTGCCCGTCGGAGCGAGTTCGACTCCAGACGTGAGTTTTCCCGCGCGTGATTGATGACGCTTCACCTTGTCAAAGGATCGCGGGAAACAGCCATGAGGCTCAGAGTCTGGACATGTTCTCATGTTTTGTGCGACTGACATTCATTCACTCTCTCTTTGTGGAGTGAGAATGAGAAAAATGAATTCACATCATCATGTGACGTGAAGGGCGCGCGGTTCATTACAGAAACCGGCGCGACCTCTGCCGGCCGCGGGCGGTACTGCACGAGAAATTAATACGTATTTAAAATTCTTGTTTCATTTAGTTGAATGATACGCCTAATAAAAGAATAAAGTGTCCATATATACTTACAGAAGACCGCTCTTATGTTGGTTTCTCATCAAATGTAGTATGTACTCCGACCATTTCGCATGCAAAAAGTGATTTTTTTACCTTACATAAACACTGAGCAACCGCAGAGTATATTTTCCATACTTTTAGGTACAATCTTATGCAACGATTGTCCAATAAAAACATCCAAACCAACCAAAATGAACACATTTGCTTTTATTATGACGATCAGCATTAGTACAGTGCTGTAAATCCATGACATCAACACAATCTCAATGACAGTTTTATTGTAGCACCAAAGATGATGATTTCATTATAAAAACACTGGATACTGTATCAAACTCTTTGGGCGACAAGTGGAAAACAAGCCTCGTTTTTTTTCATTCCACCGAGATGCGAAACGTCTGATGTTCACACTTCAAGTATGAATATTAAAAATACACATTTCACAAAGCTGAACTGTTAATATACAGGTGTAAATGTCCACACGACTCTTGGCACATAGTGCATCATATATAGTCCTTTAATTTCTGATACAGACCTTATATAGTTCAGTTGTCTATCAACACAATGATAGTCAAAGGTTCGTTAGCTGCTCGTAGATGATCGTTATACTGTAAGTTGACCTAAAACAGGCTCAATAAGCTTCAAACTCAATATCCTTCAAGTTATATAGAATCATACGTTAAGCGTAATCAAGCAGACTTTGGTTGAAAGCGGAAAGTCTCTTCAAGAAAGATCTGATTAGTTCAAATTATTAATTCTTCTTTAAAATATGTACATACAGTAAAGAGTCCAGGTTAAAATATCTCTAAAACTAATACCATCCCGCCGGTGGTTAAAGTTCGTTTCAGTAGTAAAATCAGCACCGTTACACTGTAAACCTCTTGTTAATGATCAATATTTATAATACGATTTCCTGTCATAAGGATATGACATATGTACATTTAATTACAGAATAAATATTGTCAAACATAAATAATGTACAAACACATGATTATGAGAGGTAGGGTTATGCCATTTTAATTTGATCTACTTTAATCTTCCCTTCTAATAAAACTGGCGCTCGTCTGCACAAAGTACTTAATATCGTCCGTTTTAAGTGTCAAATAATTGAATTTTGTGAATTAGGATGGGTTTTACAGTTTAGCTGGTTACTTGTCAACCAGCAAACCACCAAAGGCTGATTACTTATTAATTATTGCTTCACATTGTTCTGTTTTTAATCAGATTAGTAAACGTGTAAAAAGCAAAAGCACATGCTTGATCAAACTGCCTTTAGCACCGTAAATAATGTCAGTTTAAATATTATTAAAAACTATCATATATTAACCAGACTAGTTTGCAAGGACAATCGTTTTCATTTTCAGACATTTTACATTAAAGACCAACGTGAAGATATTTCAGTAGCGCTGGTCTGCAGCGTTTCTAGATTGTCACGATCAATCATAAACATTCAAATATACAAAATATTCAATTATTTGTTTTCATATCAAGCTGTTTGCTGTCGTCTTTTGCCTTAAATAGCGCACATCTAAACGCTGTGTTTTTTACATGCAGTAGTTCATGTCCGTCTGGACAAACAGCAGATATTCTGCATTATGAAATACTTTGAGATTGTTAAATAAATCCCTTTACGTCAAAACGCGGCCCAAACGAAGGATTTGACCATTTGCTACAACTAAAAGTGAAAATACACCCTCATACACTTTCATTGCAACCAAATCCTCATCATTTCATTTGGTTGAACGGGATCTTCCATTAAAAAAACAAATCCATTCTGCTTTCTGATTCTTGGAGAGACTCACTTATTTGGTTACTTTCGTTAAGAGAAAGTGCTGAAGCGGGACGTCGAAAAGGTTTCTGATGTCTTACCGTAGCTGCCAGATGTTAAAAAGAGACGCAGTGAGATTTTCTGAAGCGTTCTGTTCAAAGTCAGGGATGTTTTTCTTACTGGATCTTGACAAAAAGTCCCGTATGAGGGTGAGGAAGACACTTCCCACAGAAACCGCCACAGCGGCCGTAGATTCTGGTGCCGTCCTACACAAGACGAGGGAGAGAAACAATAAAATAAAGATTAGTAAATCACTGTGTACAACAATGAAAAAAAAAAAAAAAAATATAGCTGCAAGCAGCAAATAAGGGGCCAGAAAAGGCATGATGAATTATGGCTGGGAGCAACTGCAACATTGAGTAATTAAAGACATTTTGTATGATTTTAGTCAAAAAATAAATGAAAATAAATGCAATCACTTGTGATATGATTAATTACGTATCACTTTTGACCAATAGGTGGCGCCATGACCAAATAGATGTTGTGAAAAAGCTGCTGATGCGTAATTCGAGAACAATTTGGTCAATCAAAAACTTTTAATAACCTTTTGGCAGCATGATCCGAAGACGATCTGAGCTCAATTTGGTGAACATCAGACAAACATTCATACAGCATATTACATTTAAATCTGAAATGACTGATGCCCAAAATTGCCGATATGGGTATCATTCGACTTGCACTGAATCAAAAGAGACTGTTCTGAAAGTTATAGCCATTTTTTCCATTTCTCCTAACCAGTAGGTGGCGCTGTGCTGAAACTCTGCATGTAGCCTCAGGTCATGCTTGTGATGACATGTACCAATATTCGTCCCAATTGGCTGAAGCGTTGTGGAGATACAGCCTTACGTCCATTTTGACGTGCTCTGTGTTGAATTCGTTTGCGAGTTTTTCAAGAACGGTTTGGTTTATCAAAAATCTTTTGATAAATTTTTGCAAGCATGGTCTGATGATGATCTGAGCCAATTTTGGTTAAAATCGGACAAACCGTCAGAAAGAATTTAGTTTCTATCCCTTACAGTTCAAAGGCTATTAGCAAACTCGCTAGAAGGATTGAGTTAGAGACTCCAAATTTGCTGTGGTTAATGTTCTCTATCTGTGTGCCAAATTTAATTATTTTCCCACCAGCGGTTCTATGGGCTGCCAAAGACTCAAGAGTGGAAGAAGAAGAAGAAGGAGGAAGAAGAAGAAGAACTTGGCCTGTAATAGTCCTCACCTCTGAGCGGTGAACCTTGAGCGTGACGTAGTTGCCTTGAGAAACCCATTTAGTGGATTCTGCGACCTTCAGTCCGGTTCCACTGAGATTTATACTAAACTGACCCTAACCAATGAGAGAAGGAGAAACAATTAAAACAAACCTGAAACTCTGCATTCACAGACCATTTCACTTCCGTAATGTGAAGTTCACCACCGTTCAATTTAAACATAAATGAATGTCTTAAAGCTTGATTAAGATGGTCAAGCTGGTCAAGTGGCTCTACAAACAGCTTTTGAACATTCGTGAACTTCCACTTCCACACATTAGCACTTGATTTCATTCATCAGTGTCTGAACATCTAGTCTCAGTCGTGTGATAACTGCACCTGAGGACATTTAGCGGCGCTGTAACAGTCTCCAGCGGACGCAAACGGGACGGAGCGACCGAACAGTGTCTGACTGAACTTCACATCAGTCGCTGAAACACAGTTAAACACATGACAATCAGATCAAATCCAACAATAAGGTTTCATGTTAACAATGAACAACACAGCATTTATTAATCTTAATGTTCATAAACACGTGTATTTATATTAACTAACATTAGTACAGATTAATAATGCTGTAAATATATATT
Source organism: Zacco platypus (assembly GCA_038088235.1). Taxonomy (NCBI): domain Eukaryota; kingdom Metazoa; phylum Chordata; class Actinopteri; order Cypriniformes; family Xenocyprididae; genus Zacco; species Zacco platypus. The sequence goes on from CM076063.1 coordinate 514,507, forward strand.
GCGTACAGTAGGTTCAAAGCATCATGAAGTGTTTGCAGGAGCGCTGTGACTCACTGATGATGCGCATCGTGGAAAGATCGAGCCGCACTCGCTGGAAGACGGTGTAACCGGCCGCGGCGTAATCGTTCCTGCACGCGCAGTCCTGCCGCCGACTGCCGTTATACGGACACTCGAAGGGGTTTTGGAGCCTGGAATAAATGTGGGATGATGTGAGTTTCCCACGTGTGAAACAAGACATGCGGATTATACGGAAGAGGTCACACGTTTGGAATAATTACGATTTTTAATGTTGAAAGAAATCTCTCATGTACACCAAGATTGTGTTTATTTGATAGAAAGTACAGTAAAATTGTGAGATATTTTTACAATTTAAAATAACGGTTTTCTATTTGAATATATAGTAAAATGTAATTTATATCCAGTGATCAAAGCTGAATTTTCAGCATCATTACTGCAGTCTTCAGTGTCACATGATCCTTCAGAAATCATTCTGATATGATGATTTGATGCTCAAATATTAATAAAGGTTCTTCTTATTATCAATGTTGAAATGTCATCATTTTTTATTATCTTGTTATTGTGTATATATATATATACTTAATAAATTTACTTGATATACATAAATTTGACAAACATTATTACATCATTTTGATTGTTAGTTTTAAAGTATAAAATAATATATAATAATAATAATATATACACACGTTTCTTAAATTAATATTTCTCAAATATATACACGTGTGTGTATTAATATATATATATATATATATATATAATAAATATACACAGTACACACATATACATTATTTAAACAAACTTTAATTTTAGCACTAGTTTTAAATAAAATAAAATAATAAATATATATAATTATTAATAATAATAATAATAATAATAATGGTGATATATATATACACTATAAATAAATAAATAAATATATATATATATTAAAAAAATAAATACTTATAAAATAATCACTATATATATATATATATATATATAAAATAAATATACACAGTACACACATATATATTATTTAAACAAACTTTCATTTTAGATGCGATTAATTGTTTGACAGCACTAGTTTTAAATAAAATAAATAAATATATATAATTATTATTAATAATAATAATAATAATAATAATAAAATTAATAATAATGGTGATATATATATATATATATATATAAACTATAAATAAATAAATATATATATATATATATATTATATATATAGTATTTATATATTATGAACATCATAAATACTGTATATTATACTATATATAATATTTGTAATTCATTATTATTAATTATAACTCTAAAAATATATATTTTAAATTAATTTATCAATTAGTTCATTACAATTATTTCAAAAACATAAGAAACCCTTAATGTTTGAGCAGTAGTGTAAATATATTTGTGTTCACCTGTATCCGTACACCTCGGAGTAGTTCTCCGTCTGTCCGCTGCGCAGCGTCACGTACTCTCTGGGGAAAGCGCTCTCCATCTCGGCACAGTAAACGCGGAGGATCTTGGAGCGGACTTTGATGTGATGTTCTCCGTCCGTCCTCACGCCGCCCTTCGTCTGCAGCTGCCGGCAGCTGGCGTGGAGCTCACCTGATCAGAAACACACATGAGCTCAAGGTGTCAGCGGCCGTGAAGCCTGTCGGCTCTGCTCACACTCACAGTCCGTCCGCCTGCAGGTGGCGCTAGACTCGGGCCGGCCGGAGGGCGAGCAGGTCTGAGGCGGGACGCACTCCACCGTCCTCCGCATGACTCCGGCGCCGCAGGTCTGAGAGCACTGAGGAGCACAGAACAATCAGTCCATCGCCACAGACAACACAGGCTCGTCTCACGGCACACGCACCTCGCTCCACGGACCCACGCTCCAGACCGCGGCAGACGGGCAGGCGGAGAGGCGGCAGGGCCTGCTGTCGGCCGGCGGCCGCTCGCTGCACTCGGAGGGCGACGCCGCGTGAGAATAGGGCCGCGGCTGCAGGTCAGAGGTCACGGCGGAGCAGCGGACCGCCCGCCGCTGGAGTCCAGAGCCACAGCTGACCGAACACTGAACACACACCGCTTTGTGTTACTGTTGTTTTTACATGTTTTCTTCATTTATTATTTTAAATCATTTATATGAACTGCAGCAGCAAGTGAAGGGATTTCTTTATTATAATATGCATTTATTATTTATATTTTATGTAACGATGAAGCAAATAAAGGCATTTCATTACTTTAATATCTATTTATATATTTATATATTTATGGTGAAATGGAGCAGCAACTGAAGGAATTTCATCATTTATGTATTTACTTATATTATTATTATTATTATTATTATTTTATAAGCTATTATATATATTTATTGGAGGTGCATGTGACGAAATTATTTTAATAGGTATGAATATATTATTAAATTAAATTATTATAATATTAAAAATAAAAATATATTATTATTAGTTTAATAAATACATTTTTTGTGTGAATTGAAACCGCAAGTGAAGAATCTTTTTTTATTTTAACATTTATTTATTATTTTATTTATTTGATTTTATGTGAATTGGGGAAACAAGTAAATTAATTAATTTATGAATTTATGAATTATTATTTTTATATTAATCTGAAGAGCAAGTGAAAAAATTTATTCATTTAATTTTTTATGTGAATTGTAACACAAGTTAATTTTTTTTATTATTTTATTTATTTGTTTTTTATGTAAATTGGAGCAACAAATGTGAAGAAATTTCATTTTTTTATTTTTATAGGAATTTGTAAACAAAGGGAAGAGATATAATTATTTGTTTATTGATGCATATTTATATTTTAAGTGAATTGGCAAAACAAGTAAATGAATTCATTTATGTATTTATTTATTTTATTTTTATTTATTTTATATTTTTATGTGAACAGGAACAGCAAGAGAAGAAATTTTGTCATTATAACATTTATTTATTATTTTATTTGTTTTTATGCAAATTCGAGCAACAAGTGAAGAAATTCCATTATTTATTTATTTACTGATTTTTAAAAGATTTTAACAGGAATTTGAACAGCAAACTGAAGAAATTTAATTATTTCTTTATTTATTCATTGGAGTCGCATGTGAAGAAATTTAATTAAATAATTTTTATTTATGTATTATTTATTTATATTTTATGTGAACTGGCAAAACAAGTAAATTAATTCATTTATGCGTTTATTTATTTTATAGTTTTATATGAATTTGAACAGCAAATAAAGTATTTTATCTATTTGTTTTTATGTGAATTGAAGCAGAAAGTGAAGAAATTCCATTATATATTTACTTTTGTTTTACATTTTTATAGAAAGTTATTTATTTTTTACTCCACTTATTTTCATGAATTTGTTTACTGTGAATAGGCGCAGGAAGTGAAGCATCATTAGATCACTACATAATTCCCACACAGTTCATGACTGTAGGACTAAAGCAGGAGGGGGCGTGTCCGAGCGTCAGATGATGCTGTGATTGACAGGCGTACCTGACTCCATGCTGCAGTGACCCACACGTACCGACAGGTGGCACTGTGACACGGCTCGTGTGTGTGGGGTTTGGTAGAGGCGTCACACATGTGCTCAGAAACCACCTTCATCCCTCCGTCCAGACAAAACACCGACCGGGACCTCACGCCCCGTCCACAGGTGGCGTTACACTGGACACACACACACACACACACATACTTTCATCAAACTGAAACAACTTTCTCTGCTTGAAACGACTTTGTATTTCTGCTGTGAGGCTGTGTGGGCGGGGAAACTGTCAATCAAACAGATAGCCCCGCCCACAACTACTTGAACATTCTTCTATGAATAAAGCTCATCTATTCTGCTAGTAAGAGAGGAAGGATGAAGTGGTGGGATCCTCCAGACGAGGGCGCTGCTGCTCCGTTACAGCTCATGTTAGAGAAGCTCGTCTCGGGTCAAAGGTTTGGAGAGACGGCAGAAACTTCAGGAACATCAGAGCGTGTGTTTGAGATCTGGAGCTTCAGAGCAGCGCTGAAACATGATCTAATCATCACAAACCCAAAACACACCCCGACAAAGACCGGCAAGATTACACACAAATCCTAAAAAAGTTAAAATTTAATAGTTTTCTTCCAATGATTATTCTTCACTGAACATTTCACTCATTGAATTAGAAGTAGAAAATCTTAAATATTATTTTCTTGTGAAAACACTCCAATAATCTTTATTTATAACTTCAGAAAATCTGTATTCTGTATATTGTGCAACATATTTTGTTTCTAGTGTTTTACTGGAAAAAAAATTATTGAACTTTTTTCACATTTCTTTACTTTTTTGCTCTTTTTAAAGGGGAAAAAAATCCCTAAAAAAAGTATATTTTATAGAGGTATTCTGTGTTTGTTTATTAATGGAACTAAAATAATAATAATAATAAAATATAAAATAAATTACAATAACTTGTGACTTGAGGCATTTTGATAAAAATTTATATTTATATTATTTATAAAATATTTTCTTGTAAAAAAAAATACTCCAATAATATTTGTTTTATTCATAATTGTGAAAAATATTTTTTATAGTGTATTCTGTATATCTGTTTATATTTTTAACTGTTTTAATTTTTGTATAAAAGTATCTTTCATTTACTATTAATAAAAAAAAATTAAATTAAACAAAATGAAATAAAATAAACAGATTACAGCTTTCTCTGACTTATTGGCATTTTTGCATAAAAATATCTTAATAATAAGTATTTACTTTAAAAGTGTATATATATATATATATATATATATATTACATTAATATATTAAATATTAAAAATAAAATAAAATATAAATAAATAAATAAATTAAATAAATTAAAATAAATTAAAAAAATTTATTAATTAATTAAAATAAAATAAAATAAAATAAAATAAAAAAAAATAAAATATAAAATAAAAAAAAAAAATAAAATAAATAAAATAAGCTTCTTTTATCTGGTCAGGTTTGTGTGAATCAGCCCATCATGAGTGTACGGAGTGTGTAACCCGTGACAGAGCAGCAAACGCGCTTCTCCATGTGTTACTCACGTCCTGCCACCCGTGTGCCGTCCAGCTGTGCCTCTGACATCCCGTGTGGAAGCAGGACCGGAGCGGGACGGGACGCACACGCACGTCACACATGTCATCCCTGACGCGACCTCTGCCCTTTAACCTGCAGAAGACCTCGCGGGACTGAACGCCAGCGCCGCAGCTCACCGAACACTGCACACACACACACACACACAGGTTATTACAATGGTGAGAGAGAGCGGGACGTCTGTATTAAAGCTCTGCCGGTGCGAGGGTGTCCAACGCGCCCGTGGTCAGACAGAAAACACGTCTTCCCGCTGATTTCACGCTCTGAGCAGGCGTGAGAGGAGATGATCGCTTCCAGACCCGAGGGGTTCGAGGGTTAAACTGGGGCAGGAGAGCTGGACGTCCCATGTGACCCAACACACCACAGCCAATCAGAACGCTGGGTGGATTTACTACATTAATTAGAATGGTCACATGATGTTTCTAGTATTTTACTGGGGAAAAAATGCATTATTTATAAAATATGTGTTTACAAAAGAGAAAAAAAATCCTGTTTTTGTATAAAAAAGTACTATGTGTTCATTTACTAGTAAAATACAATAATTTAGTGGCATTTGTTTTGGATAAAGTATTGTGTGTTCATTTACTACTACTGATAATAAATGATAGAAAATTAAATTAAAATAAGCAATAGAATAAGAAAATATAAAATAAAATACAGAATTATATACACAATAACTTATGACTTATTATTGGCATTTTTGTATAAAAGTATCTTATGCGGGAATACTGTGTGTTCATCGACAAAATAAAGTAAAATAAAAAAATAAAAATAAAAATAAAAATAATTTAAAAATAATTAAAAATGTAATAAAATTAAAAAATAAATAATAAAATATATATATATATATATATAAAATAAAACAAAATATAATAAATAAATATAAAAGAAAAAATAAAATAAGCTAAAATACAATACAAAATAAAATGCAATAACTTATGACTTATTATTATTCTTTAAACAAAATAACAAAACACAGATTCCAGCATTCTCTGACTGACAGGAAGTGAGCTCACGCACCGCTCTCCACTGATTGGCTCTCCAGCCGGGGCAGGGTCCCGCCCTACAGGCCTTCTGTGTTCTGGGCGGGTTCTGATGAGCACAGCTCACGTCCTCGATCTGGGTCTGATTCTGGTCCACACACACGATCTGTCGCTCTTTGATTCCCTTCCCACAGGAGACCGAACACTGAGAGAGAGAGAGAGAGAGAGAGAGAGAGAGAGAGAGAGTGTCACAGCTACACCCCAACAGCAGCTTCAGCGGCGCGCCACAACTCACTCACTCATTCATTCATGACTTTCCAGAGCTTTTTATCATTTATTTCAAAGGAGGAGAACCACAAGCCACCATGTTCTGCAAGCGGAGGGCTTACACCCAAACCAGACGGACAAAGACGAGAGAAAACCAACGGCAATCATCTGGAAGCAATAATGCAGAACATTCTCCAGAGAAACAGAGGAGAGACGTCCACATCCGGTCACGAGAGAGTATGATTAATAAAATAAAATAAAATAAAATAAAATAAAATAAAATAAAATAAAATAATAAAATAAAATAAAATTAAATACAATTAAATAATAAAATAATAAAATAAAATAAAATAAAATAATAAAATAAAATAAATACAATACAATAAAATAAATAAAATAAAATAAAATAAATAAAATAAAATAAAATAAAATAATAAAATAAAATAAAATTAAATACAATTAAATAATAAAATAATAAAATAAAATAAAATAAAATAATAAAATAAAATAAATACAATACAATAAAATAAATAAAATAAAATAAAATAAAATAAATAAAATAGTGAAATAAAATATAAAACAAAGTAAAATAAAAATACAATAAAATAAAATAAAATAAATAAAATAAAATAAAGTAAAATAGTGAAATATAACATAAAATACAACAAAATAATAAAATAAATAAAACACAATAAAATAAAATAATAAAATAAAACAAAATAAAATAAATAAAATACAATAAAATAAATAAAATAAAATACTATAAAATAAATAAAATAAAATAAAAAAGTGAAATATAATATAAAATAAAATAATAAAATAAAATAAAGTAAAGTAAGGTAAAATAAAATAAAATAGTGATATATAATATAAAATAAAATAATAAAATAAATAAAAAATAAATAAAAAAATAAAATAAATAAATAGCCACATTCATCACAGTATCCAGACACACATCATCATAGGCCACTAGAGCTACGACATTCATTCTTCACAATTTAAAAAAATTAATTATCAATAATAATATTAGAATGTAATAATTTTTTTATGTGAATAATAGCGATGAGAGTAATGAGGGGCAAATGTGTTTGCATTTTTTAAAAATGAAATCTAAGCTGGATATTCTTCAGCTTCCTGTTTGGACTTCAATAAAAGATCCTGGTATCTGTTTCTACATTTGATCTTCATCAGAGTAAAAGAAACAGGTTTGAGCAGCACTCACACACACACACACTCACACACACACACACCACACACACACACACACACACACACACACACACACACACACACACACACACACACTCACACACACACACACACACACACACACACATCATAAACAAGGTCATTACAGAGGTATTTTAAACACAGGCTGTAGTCTGCCAGCAGCACAACACATCAAAGAACACACAGATAAGTGAGCGACCATCAGATACACACACACACACACACACACACACACAGTAATGGGGTTGGAAGAACCACTCCTCAAACTCCTAAAGGAAAAGAGGAGGAGAGACAGGGAGAGACGCTGTGAACGCTCGCGTCTGAAGGGAGTTAGTGGTTGTTCAGCTTCACTGGAACACACAACGACTTCATCTTCATCTTCATCTTCATCTGAGGACGGACGAGAGGAGAAACTGAG
>CM076063.1:527500-550000 GCA_038088235.1 Zacco platypus
AAATTTGAGTCACTGTATTTCATTACAGTTTCATTTTAAATGTGTGGTAATCAGATTACAGTTACATCTGAAAAGTGTTTTAGATTACCAAAGTGATTACTTTGAGTTTTAATGTCATTTAAACATTAATGTAAACAACACTGGATGACTTTCTTCCTGGCAACTGCTAGTTTTTTTTCAATATTGTGAGTTTTAATCTCATAATTCTGACTTTTCTCAATATTGTGAGTTTATATCTCATAATTCTGACTTTTCTCAATATTGCGAGTTTATATCTCATAATTTTGACTTTTCTCAATATTGCGAGTTTATATCTCATAATTCTGACTTTTCTCAATATTGTGAGTTTTTATCTCATAATTCTGACTTTTCTCAATATTGTGAGTTTTTATCTCATAATTCTGACTTTTCTCAATATTGTGAGTTTATATCTCATAATTCTGACTTTTCTCAATATTGTGAGTTTATATCTCATAATTCTGACTTTTCTCAATATTGCGAGTTTATATCTCATAATTATGACTTTTCTCAATATTGTGAGTTTTTATCTCATAATTCTGACTTTTCTCAATATTGTGAGTTTTTATCTCATAATTCTGACTTTTCTCAATATTGTGAGTTTATATCTCATAATTCTGACTTTTCTCAATATTGTGAGTTTATATCTCATAATTCTGACTTTTCTCAATATTGCGAGTTTATATCTCATAATTCTGACTTTTCTCAATATTGCGAGTTTATATCTCATAATTATGACTTTTCTCAATATTGCGAGTTTATATCTCATAATTCTGACTTTTCTCAATATTGCGAGTTTATATCTCATAATTCTGACTTTTCTCAATATTGCGAGTTTATATCTCATAATTCTGACTTTTCTCAATATTGTGAGTTTTTATCTCATAATTCTGACTTTTCTCAATATTGTGAGTTTATATCTCATAATTCTGACTTTTCTCAATATTGTGAGTTTATATCTCATAATTCTGACTTTTCTCAATATTGCGAGTTTATATCTCATAATTCTGACTTTTCTCAATATTGCGAGTTTATATCTCATAATTCTGACTTTTCTCAATATTGTGAGTTTATATCTCACAATTTTGACTTTATAACTCACAATTGCAACTGTATATCACGCAATTCTGAGAAAAAAGTCAGAATTGTGAGATAAAAACTCGCAATTACCTTTTTCGTGAGTGTTACACACGTATTAGTATTCCAAAGTATTCTAAAGTATTTACAAAACTTGAGTAATCTAACAAAATATGCAACAAATGACTTTTTAAAGCATGTATCTTGTAATCTGTAGTGAAATACATTTTAAAAGTAACCCACCCAGCAATGCACGCACACACACACACACACACTATAACACTGTGAATAATTACTGAAGGTAATTTATGCTGATTGAAAACATTTTTGACAGAAACAGGAAACACGAGTGAAATGATGTCGGAGTCATGTGACAGGTCAGCCAACTGTTTCAGGGTCCAATTTCTCCATACGGATCACATTACAATTAGTTCATTATGTTTTGAGTGCTCCATCATGTAAAAATCACACACAGAGAATCAAATACTGCCTCTCTTGGTCTCAGTTTCTATCAAATTGTGCTTTAAAGACACAAACAATAAAAAGTTGCTCTAAAATCTTTCTGAAGAAACAAAATGTGTTTCCATGGAAAATGATACCCCACCCTTTCTTGAAGTAAACAAAGGGGTACCTCAAGGGTCTGTTTTAGGTCCTCTTTTATTTTCCAACATTATCAATGATTTAGGTCTCGGCTTGTAAGCACAGAATACCTTTCTATCTATATTTGATTATGGTGATTTTTATTTATGCATTCAGCTGCATCTTATGAAATTAGACTGTTTATCATGCAGATTTATGCTTTGATTCTGGCGCGGAGTATAACTGTATGTTATACAAATCTTTAGCTTTGGTCATCTCTAACCTCATAGGAGAAAATTGCATATGCTTTCTTTTATTGCAAAGGCACTTTTAGGTAAATTACCTTCTTATTTCTAATCTTTTAATCTCTTATTGCACTACATCTGCAACTGAAGGACCCACGGGAATATTTGTTAAATTCTAATAATGTTCTTTGGGTTTGGGACGAACTGCAAAATGTACTCAAATGTCTTTTACAAACTGTCTGTAATTGTTTTTCTTGATTTGACTTTATTGATTGACTGTATTTTTTAGTATTGTTATCTCGTGAAACTGCCATCTTTACCAGGAAGAAGAGATCAATGGGATCTTCCTGGTTAAATAAAGGGATACATAATCGAATAAATAAACATTACGGCCAACAAATTAAAGGTAAACTGCATGAGAGCATACATATGTTTCTGTACCAACTTCCCTTAACGAGTTCAAGATCGGACTTTAATGAGTTTTCCGGGTGAATAAAATTGACTTCAATTGCCTTTTGCTCAATGTTTTGTGGATTTAAATCTGTTTTTACTGGCGAAATAAAATTTGCAACGCTGGATCCTCATCAAGATGACAAAAAGCAGACACACTCACTTCTGGTAAGTGTTTAGACAGAAAATACACTGCAAAAAAGTTATTCATCTTTCATATTGTAGATTATTTACTTATAATATAATTATAATATTAATATTATTATAATATATTATACAATTCTGATTTGTTTTCTCCCTTGGTCTTGAGGAACAATGACTTTTGCCTCCATAAACTACCAATTTACTGCTTATTAATAGTTAGTAAGGTTGTTAAGGTTAGGTTTTAGGTAGGATTATGGGATGTAGGCATAATAAGGCATTAACATGTGCTTTATAAGTACTAAAAAACAGCAAATTTCTAGTAATATACATGCTAATAAGCAACTTTGGTCCACAAACTAAAGTATAAATAAATACATAAATATAAAGTTTATCATCATTAACTGTTTTTAACAAAGTAAGTTACCATGTTTTTGCCCACATCATAACAATCTAAGTATCATTACTAGTGCTCATAAACACAAAACAGCAAAAACTAGATGATACTATCATTATACATCATACTATCATGAGCAAAACTATCATTTCCCTAGCAAAACGTCCACACGACATCATCTGAAAAGCCACTAATTGTCACAGTCACATGACTTCCTGCACTCCCAGACACTCCATTAATCTCCAGTAAACATGAGGCCTTCAAACAGGATGTGAGCGAGGTTTGTTTTCACATGCATGCTGGGTAAATATCTGCGGCCGACAGGTTTCAGAGAATCGCTGCATTATTCGAGAGCGCCGACGGGATGATTTATGAGGGACGCGCTACGACTTTCCTTCCGCAAATGATCCCAAATAATGGGATTATGGTCCAGAGAGAATATTAGCAATAATCAGAAAGCTGAAACAGGTGTTTAGAGGACATGTGTTATCGTTAGTTAACATTAACAAACCCTGAACAATATGGCATTTTTAAGATCAAAAGTTGTATCTGTTAACATTTTGAACAACTGTATTTTTAACTAACATTAAGTAATATTAAAAAAAAAATGTCATAAAAAAAATGTACTGTTCACTGTTCGTTCATGTTAGTTAATGCATTAACTAATGTTAACAAATTACCTTACTGTAAAGATACCGTTATATTAAACGACTTAAAAAAATCATGCTGAATCTTGTATAAAAAAGTTAGTTAAAAGTAGTTAAAAATGTTGTCATGATTATCATTTTTTACAGTATTTAAACAGCTTTAGTGTAAAACACAACAAATAAATTTGATTTGATTTGAACTAGCAAACTATTTCAGGTCGCTATTTTATAGAACATCTAAAATCAGTCTAAAAAGAAAATATATTTTGAAAAATGCCCATTTTTGCACCACCCTGATTGAAATCAATGGACACAAAATGTTTTAGATGTTTTCAGTCTGAGCCAGTGCGGTCGGAAAAATCCTGTTTTCCCTTTTTTAATTAAGTGTATTTTCCTGACTCCATTGGCAGATATTTGTTCTTGTTTTATCATAAACTGAAGGATCATTTTGATGATTTGTTCATTAATCAAGACTAATTTTCTTCACTCATTTCTCTTCTCCAGTAAATGTATCTTGATTTAAGAATGTTTAAATATTTGTGCTGGAAAACATTAAACATTAAAACATCTTGGTTTTAATGGCTTCATTTCGAGTCAAACTCAACACAATTATGGATGTTTATTTGTCATTTCGCAACTGGGATGCTTTTGCAGCGAGAGTGAAATATGAAGATGCTTTTTAGTGCAATCTTTTCTGATTACGAGGCTGTTCTAGCGTTTTTCAGTCCTATAAACACTGTTTTAACTCTCAGATGAAGGACTCTCGCCAGCTCTGATTAATATCAGCCAACGCTGCTGTAAAAGCAAAGCACGCCGCGTCTCTGGCCAAACGCATTGCAGCCGAGCCATTAGCCAAATGATTCCCAGATGCATTTTTGGACTCGCTCCGTTTGCTCTTGGGAGTTCACTATATAAACTTTAAAGAAAACATCATGGAAGTTACAAGACGCAAGACAAGATTTCATAAAGTACACCTTTATGAAACGTGAATAAACTCAACTTAAGAAGAAGTGTCTAAAATTGTAGGTGCGCATAAAGATTTTTATGAATAATTACCTTTAATAGTTTCCATATACTTTCTTAATGAATGCTGCTGCCAAAATAAAATATTAAAGCTTTGAATAAGCTTGCATTATATATTACATAAATGTATATCAATGTTATTTTAATACTATTCAGATTTTTATATTTTCCATTTTCATTAAGTTTTAGTAATTTTACAGGTTTTTTTTTTTCAGTTTTAGCTATTTAAGTTTAAATTGAGTAATGTTGCCCAGGCAACTAGTTGAAATGAAATGAAATTAAACTTTCTGAATGAACAAAATGTGTTTTCGTGGAAAATTATAGCACAATTTTTCTTGAAGTAAACTTTGGAGTACCTCAAGGATCGGTTTTAGGTCCTCTTTTGTTTTCCATCATTATCATAAAGTTTAAGTTTTATTTCATTTAAAGTAAAATGCTTTTACTTTTAGTTTTAGTGAACTATAATAACCCTTATATATATATTATATTTTTATATTAAAATGTTACAATTATGTGATTGTTGGAACTATTATCAAACACATTTGCCATCGAAACAGCATTTTGATCATTTTCAAATCATTTTTTTGCACCTTTTATGATCTTATATTAATTGAGAGACTCACAACAGAAAGATTATTAGGTAACAAGTTGATTAAAAATGGTGAATGACTATGAGTAGTAACTAAAAATCCATTGATAAAAAGTCAACGAATACAGAAAAACACCTTCAGATGTGAACAGACTAAGAAACAACACAAACGTTCACAACCTTTATGTATTTTAATCATTTTTACAGTGTGAAATAGTTCTGGAACAAACTGAGCGGGAACATATTTATGGGAAAAACAAAAACATACATCATGAACGATGATGAGGGCGGACAGAAGATTTATAAGAACAAAATGAACCGAAAAACAAAGAGGAAGAATGAGAGACGAATGCTGGAGAGAAATCAGTGGATCAGAGGAGAAACGAATCGCTCGGGCTTCACAACAAAAATGCAGACAAATATACAGTTATTTCATGTTGCAAAACAAAAATAAGACATGTAAAAGCTGCAGCACTGAATCTCCTGCTGTAAACAAATAAATAAAACCAACAGAAATCCTTCAAACATATTTAGAAATGGCCAACGAGCAGATGAACGACCAAACATATGGCATGAAAGAGGTATTTGTGTTCTGAAACTGAGAAAATATTGTGATGCGTTTGATAAATCATTCAGACGGACTCGTTCGATAGGTTGTGGTTTCGAGATTCATCATCGTAGTTGATTAAATAAGAGCTAAAATGCTCTCAAGGTTTAGTTTGCAGAACCGACTGCAACCTTAACAGACGTTTATGACGAGTCAAACTTTGAGTAAAGAACATTGATACAAAAATAATGGGCAACACTTTACAATAAGGTCTCATTTGATCGTGTTAGTTAATGCATTGAAACACAAACTGTGTTCCAAATTTGAGGTTGATATCTCAAAAAATGAGCGCTTTGAGTTTGTTTGGGCGCAGTACCGAACGCTTCCACTAGAGGATATTATTAAATCATTTCCAGTTTGGACCAGAAAAAGAGCACCATTGGCTAGAAGTATTGTTCATTGTTCGTTCACGTTACGATAACAAATGAACCTTATTGTAAAGTATTACCACGTATAACATGTTAAAACTCTGCGCTACATTAGACAAAACAACGAAGTAGACAGTGATTAGTGATTGAATCCTACTAGCACCTAATCTCAGTGTTGATACCTGATGACGAGCAGGTCGAAATAAACTAGTACATTGAATCGTACAGCGTTACTTCACAGAACAAGGCGGAAATCTTTGGTTGCTTGATTTTATTACAATTCTACGGAGCCCCACACATGACATACGTGAAAAAATATGTATATCGTGGCTATATATTAACAAACGTTCCTACGACGTAATTTGTTCCCTGGTTTTACGGTTTACTGTGCACACGATATAATAATTTGTTTCCTTATTTTAAATAAATTGTGCGCACTATATAATAATTTGTTGCGCGTTTTACGTAAATGCGCGCATTAAATAATAATTCGTTCCCCTGTTTTACGTAAATTGTGCACACTAAATAATAATTCGTTCCCGCATTTTATGTAAATTTTGCACACTAAATAATAATTCGTTCCCGCATTTTATGTAAATTGTGCGCACTGTATAATAATTCATACCCGTGTTTTACGTAAATTGTGCTCACTATATAATAATTCGTTCACGCATTTTATGTAAATTATGCGCACTATATAATAATTCGTTCCCGAGTTTTACGTAAAATGTGCGCACTATATAATAATTCATTCCGTGTTTTACGTAAATTGTGCATACTATATAATAATTCGTTCCCGCAATTTACGTAAATTGTGCACACTATATAATAATTTGTTCCCGCATTTTACGTAAATTGTGCGCACTATATAATAATTTGTTCCCGCATTTTACGTAAATTGTGCGCACTATATAATAATTTGTTCCCGCATTTTACGTAAATTGTGCGCACTATATAATAATTCGTTCCCGCATTTTACGTAAATTGTGCACACTATATAATAATTTGTTCCCGCATTTTACGTAAATTGTGTGCACTATATAATAATTCGTTCCGCGTTTTACGTAAAATGTGCACACTAAATAATAATTCGTTCCCGCATTTTACGTAAAATGTGCGCACTATATAATAATCCGTTCCGCGTTTTATGTAAATTGTGCATACTATATAATAATTCGTTGCGCGTTTTACGTAAAATGTGCACACTAAATAATAATTCGTTCACGCATTTTACGTAAAATGTGTGCACTATATAATAATTTGTTCCCGCGTTTTACGTAAATTGTGCGCACCATATAATAGTTCGTTCCCCTGTTTTACGTAAATTATGGGCACTATATATTAATTTTAAGTAAATTGTGTTCATTATATAATAATTTGTTCCCGCGTTTTATGTAAATTGTGTGCACTATATAATAATTCGTTCCCGCGTTTCACGTAAATTGTGCGCACTATATAATAATTCGTTGTGCGTTTTACGTAAATTGTGCGCACTATATAATAATTCATTCCCCCTGTTTTACGTAAATCGTATGCAAGTTTTAATAATTTTAAGTAAATTGTGTACACTATATAATATTTCCATCCCTCATTTTACGTAAAGGTGCAATGTGTAAATTCTAGCGCCATCTAGATTTTACTAACTAGCGGCACACACCCCTCCCACCCCTCCCTTTCGGAGAAGCTACAGTGGCCGTCTGGCCGACAGCAGAGAAGCCTGTAAAACAAAGAGGTTTCTTTTTACTTCTGTTCATTTCTTCTTCTGACCGTTCATAGAACGTTCTCTGCTTCTAATAAAACAGACGACGACTACTAACTAATTAGTAAATATTTTTGACCGCATGTCATGTGCAGGGCTGTTCATTTCTGCTTAGCGTTCTACATTTTTTGCAAGTGCATTTTGAGACGAAGACTGAACGATGAGGTATTTCTTTCATTTGTCAAGTTTTCCTTGAGTGTTTCAGTCCACGTCGTAGTATCACGATCTAAACATTGATTTATGTTTATATCCACTGCAGAAACATCATGCTAACCCTATCTGGAAAACGGACTGCAGGTCGTGTTTAATTAACATTATAAAAACTAATTTCACATCACAAACTAAAAAACGCTAACAAAAATTATTTTCCTCTGTACAAGTCGACGTCAGATCACGAGCACCAATTTGAAATTATTAAATAATATAGATATTAATATAATCGAACTTAAAAATGCTCATTCTGTACAAAGATACAAATATAATATACAATAAATGGCTGCTGGGTAATTGTCATAATTATAATAATTAAAATATTAAACTCTTATACACAAATATACACTTGTGTTTTTAGATTACAGAACCTAAGACTAACTCAAACTCGAGTTCTCGTACCGATAAAATCGCACAGTCAAAAAATGATGCTCTTCCTCAATGTTTCTGTCTTGTTCTCTGGTACAAATATCTAAAATTTCTTAAATCAAGAAACAATACTGGAGAAGCAAAATAACTGAAGATATTAAGAAAGTTTAGACATTTGTGACGGAAAACAAGACAAAAATACTGATTCTTTTTGCAGTGCTTCGTTTGTGGATTTTTTTAATGGCTTCCTGTGAAATCTGCCTAACGATTCAAACTGACTGTCATAAACAAAACAGCAAAGGCTGAACTTTGCCCTTTCTGAACGATGCCCACGCAAAGCGGCATGAACGCAGACCTTCACCCGGCTTCGGGACAGGAGCGTGTGACGCGGGACAGACAGACAGAGACAGAGAGAGCTGCTATCGTACCGGCTTCCATGGTCGTCTGTGCCAGGAAGCAGAGCCAGGGCAGGGCTGGGCGTTACATTGCTCCATATCGGGCGGTTTGTCCAGCGTGTCGCAGTTGTACTCGTTTAACTGCTGTCCGCTCGAACGCTGGCAAACCACCAACCGCGTCCGCTGACCGCCGCCACACGACCGCGTGCACTAGAGGGAGAGAGAGATGAGAGCGTGATATAATCCTGCTGCTGTTATAAATAATATTTAATTTATAAAAAATAAATACAAGAATATTATTATTATTATTATTCAAAATAAATATCTAAAAATAATAATTATCATATAATAATATATAATTATTTTATCAATTATCAAATATATTATTATTATTATATATTATCATTCAAAATAATTATTTAAAAATTATTAAATATAACAAATAAAATGAAATATGCATATATGAAAATTACTAATAATTATTAATAATAATAAAAATATATTTTAATAATGTAGAATTACCAAATAATTATATCAAAATTATATTTATTAAGTAAATATAATATAAATACAAATAAATATAACGTACGAAAATAAAAAATAGAATAATAATTATTAATAGCTCTTTTTAATATGAATAAAATTAAATATTAAACTGTATATATATGAAATAAAGATAAAACATATAAATAAAATGTATTTTAATCAATAATAAAATAATAATTGTAATTAAAAACAATTTGTAAAAATGAATTATAAATATATTAATAATTATTACTAGTCCTTATTGTGACTTTTTTGGAAAATTAAGAAAATTAATTAATTATTACTATCATGCAATTATTACAATCATGCAATAATAACAATTATTACTATTCCATAGTGAGACTTTTTTGGTAGTGAATTAATACTATTTACAACCAGTATTTTTCTTGACTTACAATTATTTTAATAATGAATAAAATAATTATTTTATTATACATATTATTATTCAATATAATTCTTTTAAAATAATAACTATTATTTAATATAAATGTAATCATTAAACATAATATATAATAGTTTTACATTATTAATTGCATTAATACTTTTAATTAATTTTTTTTTTTACCCCACTAGCTAGCTGTCATTTTAATTAAGTTTACATTGTTAATGTAATGTTAATTGTGTCAACATGAAGTCACGTTACGCTCACATTAATGTCAGCTCATCGTCAGTCTCACCTCTCCCCAGATGCCGTAGTTCCAGTGAGGACAGGGTCCCGAGTCGCAGCTCTTCGATTCGTCGGGTTTGACCCTCTCGTCGCAGTGATCGGTGCTGCGGCCGTCTGCGTCCTGACAGACCACAACCCTGCGCTGAAAGCCTCCTTCACACGTGCTGGAACACTGAAGACACACACCAGTCTGAGCGCGTGCACACCGAACCAAAGACACCTTTGTGACTTCTTGCATAGAGACTATTTTAATGCCCTCTAATTCTCATTAATGTGACACACTTTCATTGATGCATCATTTGACTGTGTGATGAATCTGAATCAATCTGTATCTGCAAACATTCTGTTGATTTACTATCGCTTGTTAAACGACTCTAATCAGCTCATTTTTTCACATAAATGCCAGCGGTAGGTTGATGTCACATGACTTTCTGTTCCTTTACAGCCTGTGTTACATTGCATTATCTTCATATGTTCGTAAAACGACACTAATAAGAGCCTTTATGAGGAACCCTCACACACACACTGGAACTCCTCCAGTCCCAGCATGCATCTGTGCGTCTGCAGCAGATCAAAGCTAATGAGCACATGTGTTAATGAAGTAAACTGCAGTCAGATGACAGGAACTCTCACGACGAGTGTGAATTATGAAATGTTTCACTCGCTAATGCAAACAAACAGTTCGAGGATCGACACACGCATGACAGGCCTGTTCATTTATGTGTGTGTTGATGTCTGCTCTCACCGCTCCCCACGGCCCCGTCCTCCACTGGTTGTCTGCGGACGGGACGTTCCAGCTGTGGTGTCCGGGGTGGCTGCCGGGGTCGTAGGGGAAGTAGGGCTGGTTGTTGGGCCAGTGGTAGGAGGATTGGCAGGGCGCGGCCGCACACTCCTGCTCAGTGCTGGGCCGCTCGTCAGGGTGGCAGAACGACTCGTCCACCTGATGGTGATAGTTCATGCACACGACCCGCCGCGTGGACCGACCCACTCCACACGACACCGAACACTGGAGAGCAAACACAACAGCAGCATGAGTTATGGATGGATGAATGGATGAATTGAACGATGGATGAATTGAATGATGGATGGACGAATGGATGAATTGAACAATGGATGGATGGATGAATTGAATGATGGATGGATGAATGAATTGAACGATGGATGGATGAATGGATGGATGGATGGATGGATGGATGAATTGAATGATGGATGGATGGATAAATTGAATGATGGATGGATGGATGGATGAATTGAATGATGGATGGATGGATGGATGAATTGAACAATGGATGGATGGATGAATGAATTGAACGATGGATAGATGAATGAATTGAACAATGGATGGATGGATTGAATGATGGATGGATGGCTTGAATGATGAAAGGATGAACTGAACGATGGATGGATGAAGGAAATCAATGATGGATGGATGGCTTGAATGATGAATGGACGAACTGAACGATGGATGGATGAAGGAAATCAATGATGGATGGATGGCTTGAATGATGAATGGATGAATTGAACGATGGATGGATGAATGAATTGAATGATGGATGGATGGATGGATGAATGAATTTAACAATGGATGGATGGATGGGTGGATGGATGGATGAATGGATGAATGAATGAATTGAATGATGGATGGATGGATGAATTGAACAATGATGGGTGGATGGATGAATTGAATGATGGATGGATGGATGGATGGATGAATTGAACAATGATGGATGGGTGGATGCATTGAATGATGGATGGATGGATGGATGGATGGATAAATGAATTGAACGATGGATGGATGAATTGAACAATGATGGATGGATGGATGAATTAATTAACTGAATAATGGATGGGTGGATGCATTGAATGATGGATGGATGGATGGATGGATGGATAAATGAATTGAACGATGGATGGATGAATTGAACAATGATGGATGGATGGATGAATTAATTAACTGAATAATGGATGAATGGATGCATTGAATGATGGATGGATGAATGGACGGATGGATTGAACGATGGATGGATGGATGGATAGATGGATGAATTGAACAATGATGGATGGGTGGATGCATTGAATGATGGATGGATGGATGGATGGATAAATGAATTGAACGATGGATGGATGAATTGAACAATGATGGATGAATTAATTAACTGAATAATGGATGAATGGATGCATTGAATGATGGATGGATGAATGGACGGATGGATTGAACGATGGATGGATGGATGGATAGATGGATGGTCGGACTCACCGGCGTCCACTCGCCCTCCCTCCACTGACCGCAGGGACTGAAACACACAGTAGAGTCGGCGGGACGCAGCAGGTGAGCGCAGGACGACTCTTCAGCCACTCCGCCCTGAGCGTCTCTGCAGCTGACGTAACGCTCCCGCCGCCCCTCACCGCACGACACCGAGCACTGAACATAATCACAGGAAACTTTTTTCATGGAATATCGTGTTTTATATCTTTGTAACATATGTGTGTGTGTGTGAGTGTGTGTGTGTGTGTGTGTGGGGGTGAGTGTGTGTGTGTGTTACTCACAGTTGTCCATGACCCGTATCTCCACTGTGTGTGTCGTTGACCGGGTTCTGCTGGTCTTGGTGTGTTAAACACTGATGCTGCACGAGGACAAACTGACAGCTCACAGTCCTACACACACACACACACACACACACACATACACACACAGATCCATATATAAGAGATGATGTTGTTCATTTCACACTACCGGCCAAAAGTTTGTAAAAAATGTCATTCTTTCTTGTCTTTAAATGAAGTCTCTTCTGCTCGCCCAGGCTGTATTTATGGAGACTTCTTTCAAAAACATTAACAAATCGTAATTATTCCAAACTTTTGCAGATGTGTTCACCTGACTGTCTCGAGGTCTGGCGGCCGCGTTACACTCCCTGTCGTCCAGCGTCTCTCCGTACGCTCCCGACACACACCTGACCGCGCGCATCTGATAGCCCTGACCGCAGCTCACCGTACACTGAAAACACGACACCATCAGACACTCAAACCTCTGAACAAACCCACGACAGAGCGAGCCAAGCGTTTCTCACCGGACTCCAGCCTCCGATCTGCCAGGACGCGCATTCGGGAAGCTCGCAGCTGCCCACCGCCGAGGGTTTGGAGTTCGGGTCACAGCGCTGCTCGCTCAGCTGCTCATCTCCCAGAATGCAAAGCACCTGCCTGTGTCGGACGCCCTTACCGCACGTCGCCAGACACTGACGTCAAGAGACACAGATTTACTGGAGATCATTCCAAGAATTTTAAGTAAGAAACGATTCAATTTAATATTTATAGGATTCAGTAAGACTCAGTTCAGTTTAATGCACAGTTCGATTAAAGATTCAAAGTATTTTTAAAATGCATTCATAGTATTGTTTAAAGTAGTTTTTGATTGTTTTAATTATTGATTATTTGATGGCTGGATGGATGAATGAATTGAATGATGGATGGATGAATGAATTGAACGATGGATGGATGGATGAATGGATGAACTGAATGATGGATGGATGGATGAACTGAATGATGGACAGATGGATGAATTGAACAAAGGATGGATGGATGGATGGATGAACTGAATGATGGATGGATGGATGAATTGAACAATAGATGGATGGATAGATGGATAGATGGATGGATGAATTGAACGAAGGATGGATGGAAGGATAGATGAATGGATGAATGAATTGAACAAAGGATGGATGGATGGATGAATGAAGGATGGATGGAAGGATAGATGAATGGATGAATGAATTGAACAAAGGATGGATGGATGGATGGATGAACTGAATGATGGATGGATGGATGGATGAACTGAATGACGGATGGATGGATGAATTGAACAATAGATGGATGGATAGATGGATAGATGGATGGATGAATTGAATGAAGGATGGATGGAAGGATAGATGAATGGATGAATGAATTGAACAAAGGATGGATGGATGGATGG
This sequence comes from Zacco platypus, assembly GCA_038088235.1. Lineage (NCBI taxonomy): Eukaryota > Metazoa > Chordata > Actinopteri > Cypriniformes > Xenocyprididae > Zacco > Zacco platypus. Next base: position 541,555 of record CM076063.1, read on the forward strand.
ATGGATGAATGAATTGAATGATGGATGGGTGGATGGATGAACTGAACAAAGGATGGATGGATGGATGGATGAATTGAACGAAGGATGGATGGATGGAAGGATAGATGAATGGATGAATGAATTGAATGAAGGATGGATGGATGAATGGATGAACTGAATGATGGATGGATGGATGGATGAACTGAATGATGGATGGATGGATGGATGAAGTGAACAATGGATGGATGGATAGATGGATGGATGGATGAATTGAACGAAGGATGGATGGAAGGATAGATGAATGGATGAATGAATTGAATGAAGGATGGATGGATGAATGGATGAATTGAATGCTGGATGGACAGGTGGATGAACTGAACAATGGATGGATGGATAAATGGATGAATTGAATGATGGATGGGCAGATGGATGAACTGAACAAAGGATGGATGGATGAATGGATGAATTGAACAATGGATGGATGGATGAATGAATGGATGAATTGAATGATGGATGGATGGATGAATGGATGAATTGAATGATGGATGGATGAATTGAACAAAGGACGGATGGATGGATGAATGGATGAATTGAACAATGGATGGATGGATGAATGAATGGATGAATTGAATGATGGATGGATGGATGAACTGAACAATGGATGGATGGATATTTTAATTATTGATTATTCAAAGTATAATATGATTACAGTATGATTACAATTTTTTGCCAAAATCAAGCCCACGCTACTGTACGTTTGTTCTTCTTCCAGAAGCCGCTTCACTCGGATGTAGGACTCAATACTTCCCTGTCCTTCCCTGCCGACGTTAAGTGTCGCGGGATACGATGAGTGTTTGGATCAGTACCTCGCTCCACTGGCTGGCGGTCCAGTCGGGACAGGGCACGTCGCCGCAGGGTTCGCTCAGGACTCTCTGCTGCTCGTCACACTCTCGCTCCACCAGCCTGCGGCCCAGATTGTTCATGCAGAACCCCTGTCGCGTCCGGACACCGCGTCCGCAGCTCTTCGAGCACTGCCACCACAATCACAACACATCACAGAACAGCACTGGATCAAACGACGAGAAAAACTACACATAAATCCACAGATCCTGGTGTTAAAATACGTTTGTGTCGGGATCAAATCGACCCTCCATGTAATTTTACTCTATTGTAGCTTGTCTGAAACTAAAAAACTAGAAATTTATTGTGTTATTTTCATTATGTCAATTTGACTCACATATTTTTGTTCAAAATCAGCTGCAGAGACACAAAATAGAAAAATATATTAGCAGTTTGTTGTGACTATTTGCACACTGAGGTGTAAATAACTAACAGGAAATATAAATAGTCTCTAACATTATTTGTACATATTGTAAGTAGTATTTATTGCTATCTGTACTTGATGTAAATAGCCCTTCTCTCGTGAGTAAATGTTTCTCACACTTCTGCAACAGTTTAGTAACCAAAAAAACATCATTGACTCACAGTTTTTGACTAGACGAAGAAACAGTAAACTTTCCTTAGATGATTCAGAAGACGAGTCTTCAATTTTGAGTCTTCATTTTCATGCATTTCACGTTTTATTTAGTTTTTTCTGACTCTTTTTCAAAATGTTGACTGAACTGCATGGACACAAATCGAGGTCAATTTGACCCCAACGCAAACTGTGTACAGCCTTTTCAAAACACAACAATGTGTCGAAACTTTGCGTGCACATTCACACCCTTAAAAGAGAAAAAGACACCAAATTTCAGAAATAAATAAATAGTTTAACCAGTGTTTCAAGCTGTTTGAAAATCAAATGGGGTCAAACCGAATGTAGTCAGAATGTGTCAGAAAGAAACCAACACCATCATTTCTGTTCGTTTCACTGTGTATCAAGAGCTGCGAAAGAGCTGAAATTCAGATATGCTAATGAGTGTTTGGTGTCTGACCAATCAGAGCAGAGCAGACTCTCGGAAAGGAGGGGTTTAGAGAGACTGAACCGTTTCAGACACTGTGAGAAAAGAGCTGATGATGAATGTTATGAGAAAATGTAATGTTTTTTGACCTTGAATGCATGTAAACCTATTGCATGCGACTCCAAAACAAAATAAAATGAGCAATAGGGGCGCTGTAATAAGTGAGGATGTGAGCTGTAGAGTGGGTCACCTGAGACCAGGCGCTGTACTGCCAGCTCTTGAGCAGACAGTCGCCGTGACAGGCCTCTCGCGTCTGCGGTTTGGGCAGGTCTGCGCAGGTGCGGCTCTCCATGCGTTCACTCAGCCTCTTGCTCTGGCTGTAGCGCATGCACAGGACGTCCAGCAAACGGTAACCCGGACCGCACTTACTGGAGCAGTCGCTCCTGCCCGCCACGTGCCACCTGAGGAGTTTTTTCAGTCTTTCAGTTTTTAGGTGCATCACTAGAATAAGACACGAGAGCTGTTCGCGTGCGTGTACCTGAGTTCACAGTCGCTATTGCAGGGCTCCGTCGCGCCTCTGGGTCGAGGTAGATACTCACATCTCTGCTCCGAAACCACCAAGTGATCGCTCTTACGAACACACACAGCCTTCCGTCGCCGCTCACCTGCGGATGAACACACACATGTGAAGCGTAAGTGACTTCCTTCCATCTATAGAAGTGTTGTACCTTGAAGATACCGTGACCTTGAGAGTGACGAGAACGAGATGAGAAACACCAGAGAGTGATTAGAAGGTTTTAGAAAACCAAGCAAAAAGCAGCACCTTGACACATGCGGCTGCACTCCTGCCACGAGCCCGACGGATCCCACACGAACTGCTCCCGCTGCTCCTCGATGGGAATACTGAAGGAATATCTGACGTCAGGATTATACAGGTTTCCCACGCACAGAACCTGAGACGACAGGAAGTTCACAAAGCTTGTAAATCACCGTGGAATCATTTTATGATTAATATGTCTCTCTTTTTTTACCGAAAACAAAAAGACTGAATTCGACTTGCCTGCAACACAAGCTCCTCCTCAATCCGTTGCGTGCAGTTGATCCGTTCCACTGTAGTGTTGGATCCGCTGTACTCGATATCTGCTCCCTTAAAGGTGATTTCTCTTTTAAACATGGACACCACGAAGTTCCCATTCAGGAGGAAGTTAGACTGACTGTCGGACAGAGCTGCAGATCAGAGGACGAGGAGGATCAGAACTGGACAGAGCAGATGTCACTGATATGTTTGGATCTGGATATGTTTGCGTGTGCATCCTTCATTGAAGTACCATTTAAAAATCATTGAATGTGACTATATAAATCATTCAGTATGACATATATCAGACCACCATGGTATAATCATCTGAAACCATCACTGGAACACTAGGGTAATCTGGTCTGGTAATATATGTACTAACTCACCGAGGTAGTTGTCATCTTCTGCTGATCCTGAGTAGCTGACCTGCTTTATGTCTATGTTGGTCGCACCAGCAGGAATCCGAACCACGACGTTATAACCTAAAACACCAGAGAGTGATGAGAACGATATGAGAAACACCAAAGAGTGACGAGAACAAGATGAGAAACACCAGAGAGTGATGAGAACAAGATGAGAAACACCAGAGAGTGATGAGAACAAGATGAGAAACACCAAAGAGTGACGAGAACAAGATGAGAAACACCAGAGAGTGATGAGAACAAGATGAGAAACACCAAAGAGTGACGAGAACAAGATGAGAAACACCAGAGAGTGACGAGAACAAGATGAGAAACACCAGAGAGTGACGAGAACAAGATGAGAAACACCAGAGGATGAGAAACACCAGAGAGTGACGAGAACAACATGAGAAACACCAGAGAGTGACGAGAACAAGATGAGAAACACCAGAGGATGAGAAACACCAGAGAGTGACGAGAACAACATGAGAAACACCAGAGAGTGATGAGAACGATATGAGAAACACCAGAGAGTGACGAGAATGATATGAGAAACACCAGAGAGTGACGAGAACAAGATGAGAAACACCAGAGAGTGACGAGAACAACATGAGAAACACCAGAGAGTGATGAGAACGATATGAGAAACACCAGAGAGTGACGAGAACGATATGAGAAACACCAGAGTGATGAGAACAAGATGAGAAACACCAGAGAGTGATGAGAACGATATGAGAAACAACAGAGAGTGATGAGAACAAGATGAGAAACACCAGAGTGACGAGAACGATATGAGAAACACCACAGAGTGACGAGAACAAGATGAGAAACACCAGAGAGTGACGAGAACAAGATGAGAAACACCAGAGAGTGGCGAGAACGATATGAGAAACACCAGAGAGTGATGAGAACAAGATGAGAAACACCAGAGAGTGATGAGAACAAGATGAGAAACACCAGAGGATGAGAAACACCAGAGAGTGACGAGAACAAGATGAGAAACACCAGAGAGTGACGAGAACGATATGAGAAACACCACAGAGTGACGAGAACAAGATGAGAAACACCAGAGAGTGACGAGAACAAGATGAGAAACACCAGAGAGTGGCGAGAACGATATGAGAAACACCAGAGAGTGATGAGAACAAGATGAGAAACACCAGAGGATGAGAAACACCAGAGAGTGACGAGAACAAGATGAGAAACACCAGAGAGTGATGAGAACGATATGAGAAACACCAGAGAGTGACGAGAACAAGATGAGAAACACCAGAGAGTGATGAGAACGATATGAGAAACACCAGAGAGTGACGAGAACAAGATGAGAAACACCAGAGAGTGATGAGAACAAGATGAGAAACACCAGAGAGTGACGAGAACAAGATGAGAAACACCAGAGAGTGACGAGAACAAGATGAGAAACACCAGAGAGTGATGAGAACGATATGAGAAACAACAGAGAGTGACGAGAACAAGATGAGAAACACCAGAGAGTGACGAGAACAAGATGAGAAACACCAGAGAGTGATGAGAACAAGATGAGAAACACCAGAGAGTGACGAGAACAAGATGAGAAACAACAGATGGTGATAAGAATGAAATGAGAAACACAAAAGTGTGATGAGAAAGACACGAGGAACACCAGAGAGCGATGAGAAAAAATTAGACACACCAGTTCACGAGTTCACACTTACAAATAATCAGATAGGGAAATTAGTATGCATATTTGGCGTGCTGTCCGAGGAGAGGACTCCGAGCTTGGTATTTGGCCCGAGCCCAGAGTACTCCCCCCGTATTCTGGTTTAGGAAGTAACCAGGCAAGTGTGAGGAGACGGGGTGGTGGAGGGATGCTGAAACTGTCCAAAAGCATAGGTGAGTCGACTGCATCGATATATATAGGTTTCTGCTCATGCTGATTGGGCAGGCATGTTGATTGCTGATTAATGACAGCTGGTTGGAGTGATGTGATGATTAGTTAGATCATTTGAACGTGTTCCTCCCGAATTTTGTTAATAAAACATCATAAAGTGACGAGAACGAGATGAGAAACACCTGACATGTAAATCTCACCGTATTGCGCATTGTTGAAGGTTCCAGCGAGGGTCTTACATGACGAGTTGTCTCCTCCACAGACGCCACACTTATCATTTCTTGCCTTCGAGTTCAAAACGTGGTCACAACCTGCTTGCTACGATACACACACACACACACACACACACATTTACACACAAACTAAGATTGACAGTTTCCATTTGAATCACACAATTGTACCATAGATTTACCATGCTTATTTTAGACATTTACTGTTGTATACATGCCATAGTACCATGATATTCTTTGAATTACCTTATACATATCATGGTACATGAATACAGTAATCAGGCAGCACCATGGTAAATTTCAAAGTAGTGTAATATTAGCATTTTTTAGATGTTGTTTCATACCCGGCAGAGGCCTTGTACACAGATGTCATACGTGTCTGGTCCACACGGGGTTCCGTCGACGACTCGATCCCTCAGCTGATAGTACGCCATCGTCCCCGTGACTCGACAGAAGAGTTTACAGCGATCTTTCATCAGAACTGAGAAAAAGAGAGATGAGTGTGAGATGTGAAACCACTGTGATATTTCAATATCATTTTTCCATTTCTGTACATTACCAATGAGTTTTTTTAAAGAAATCAATACATTTATTTAGTGAGAGAGTGAGGAGAGGTGAGAAACACCAGCGAATAATGAGAAAGAGATGAGAAACACCAAAAAATGATGAGAACAATATGAGAAACACCAAAAAATGATGAGAAAGAGATGAGAAACACCAGAGAGTGATGAGAACAAGATGAGAAACACCAAAAAATGATGAGAAACAGATGAGAAGCACCAGAGAGTAATGAGAACAATATGAGAAACACCAAAAAATGATGAGAATGAGATGAGAAACACCAGAGAGTGATGAGAACAAGATGAGAAACACCAAAAAATGATGAGAAAGAGATGAGAAACACCAGAGAGTGATGAGAACAAGATGAGAAACACCAAAAAATGATGAGAATGAGATGAGAAACACCAGAGAGTGATGAGAACAAGATGAGAAACACCAAAAAATGATGAGAAAGAGATGAGAAACACCAGAGAGTGATGAGAACAAGATGAGAAACACCAGAGAGTGATGAGAACAAGATGAGAAACACCAGAGAGTGATGAGAACAAGATGAGAAACACCAAAAAAATGATGAGAATGAGATGAGAAACACCAGAGAGTGATGAGAACAAGATGAGAAACACCAGAGAGTGATGAGAACAAGATGAGAAACACCAAAAAATGATGAGAATGAGATGAGAAACACCAGAGAGTGATGAGAACAAGATGAGAAACACCAGAGAGTGATGAGAACAAGATGAGAAACACCAAAAAATGATGAGAAAGAGATGAGAAACACCAGAGAGTGATGAGAACAAGATGAGAAACACCAGAGAGTGATGAGAACAAGATGAGAAACACCAAAAAATGATGAGAACAATATGAGAAACACCAAAAAATGATGAGAAAGAGATGAGAAACACCAAAAAATGATGAGAACAATATGAGAAACACCAAAAAATGATGAGAAAGAGATGAGAAACACCAGAGAGTGATGAGAAAAATATGAGAAACACCAAAAAATGATGAGAAAGAGATGAGAAACACCAGAGAGTGATGAGAACAAGATGAGAAACACCAAAAAATGATGAGAAACAGATGAGAAACACCAGAGAGTAATGAGAACAATATGAGAAACACCAAAAAATGATGAGAATGAGATGAGAAACACCAGAGAGTGATGAGAACGAGATGAGAAACACCAAAAAATGATGAGAAAGAGATGAGAAACACCAGAGAGTGATGAGAACAAGATGAGAAACACCAAAAAATGATGAGAATGAGATGAGAAACACCAGAGAGTGATGAGAACAAGATGAGAAACACCAAAAAATGATGAGAAAGAGATGAGAAACACCAGAGAGTGATGAGAACAAGATGAGAAACACCAGAGAGTGATGAGAACAAGATGAGAAACACCAAAAAATGATGAGAATGAGATGAGAAACACCAGAGAGTGATGAGAACAAGATGAGAAACACCAGAGAGTGATGAGAACAAGATGAGAAACACCAAAAAATGATGAGAATGAGATGAGAAACACCAGAGAGTGATGAGAACAAGATGAGAAACACCAGAGAGTGATGAGAACAAGATGAGAAACACCAAAAAATGATGAGAAAGAGATGAGAAACACCAGAGAGTGACGAGAACAAGATGAGAAACACCAAAAAATGATGAGAAAGAGATGAGAAACACCAGAGAGTGATGAGAACAAGATGAGAAACACCAAAAAATGATGAGAAAGAGATGAGAAACACCAGAGAGTGATGAGAACAAGATGAGAAACACCAGAGAGTGATGAGAACAAGATGAGAAACACCAGAGAGTGATGAGAACAAGATGAGAAACACCAAAAAATGATGAGAATGAGATGAGAAACACCAGAGAGTGATGAGAACAAGATGAGAAACACCAAAAAATGATGAGAAAGAGATGAGAAACACCAGAGAGTGATGAGAACAAGATGAGAAACACCAGAGAGTGATGAGAACAAGATGAGAAACACCAGAGAGTGATGAGAACAAGATGAGAAACACCAAAAAATGATGAGAATGAGATGAGAAACACCAGAGAGTGATGAGAACAAGATGAGAAACACCAAAAAATGATGAGAAAGAGATGAGAAACACCAGAGAGTGACGAGAACAAGATGAGAAACACCAGAGAGTGATGAGAACAAGATGAGAAACACCAGAGAGTGATGAGAACAAGATGAGAAACACCAAAAAATGATGAGAATGAGATGAGAAACACCAGAGAGTGATGAGAACAAGATGAGAAACACCAAAAAATGATGAGAAAGAGATGAGAAACACCAGAGAGTGATGAGAAACAGATGAGAAACACCAAAAAATGATGAGAAAGAGATGAGAAACACCAGAGAGTGATGAGAAACAGATGAGAAACACCAAAAATGACGAGAAAGAGATGAGAAACACCAGAGAGTG
>CM076063.1:555000-762500 GCA_038088235.1 Zacco platypus
GCAGCCTGAACAGACGTGCATGTTTCTGTCAGAAATGACCCCGAGCACACTAAGAGAGCTCTATAAACACAGTTAAGCAGTTCGCTGGAGTGTGCCGCTGCATAACTGAGTTCATGTTCTGACCCCGCAAACCTGAATCTATTTGCACACGTCTGTCATTTCACGAGCTCCGTTTCATCCCGAATATCTGCAGCGTGTTTCCCAAAGTTTCGCTGCTAGATGTCAGACAGAGAAGACACACAGACAGTGAGTACAGTGATTGTGGGTGGATGTGAACATCGGAGCGACTGTGGTGTTCTGAGAACGAGCTAAATATGGAGCGAGCCGCTTCCCGCATCACACACAGGTGTTTTGTGCTCCGAGCCGCAGCCAAACAAATGCAAATGCTTCTCTGGAGCGACCTCACAAAAACACATTCACACTCACGCTGCAAATCACACGCTGTGCAACTCGACACGCTGCTGGAGTAACGGAGAACCGCAGGACACGTATGCGCCGTCCGACGTGTGTGTGGTCCTGGTATTCCCGACATTATGAGGACAAAATGTCCCATTTTTTTGCTTATAAATCATACGTGATGTTGTTTGAAAATATTAAAAATGCAGGATCTTTTCTGTGAGGTGTCAGTTTGTACAGTATATCTATGGAAAGTCAAGGAAATCCAGCGTGTGTGTGTGTGTGTGTGTGTGTGTGTTAGACTGATTGTGAATCAAGTGTGTGCGCTGGCGTTGTAGAATAGACCCGGACCACCGGGAGACCCGAGTGCCGCGCATGAGAGCCGTCAAAGTCTGAAGCCTTAAAGGCATTCCACTCCCCGCTGCCATTTTCATGTTTACAGCGCCTTTGTTTAGCTTGAAAAGGTGCTGTGGGAGAGAATCACAGCTTGAAAGAGCCTCCGAGGAAAAAAAGAGAGACTAAAGGAGGGGTAAAACAGAGTACGCACACACACTTGCCATATGTATGGGCTGTTTGTTCTGCCAATAGAAGCATCTGGGCCCGTCGTGACCTTCAATTAGACTTTTGAAGGTGTGGAAACGGCCTGAGGTGAGAGCGAGACGGAGAGACGTGCTGAGGTGTCTGTGAGCTTGTCAAGATTTGCTCTTAATTGAGAATGCAGTGAGATATTTGAAGGTCGAGTGAGAAAAAGCAGCCAGCTGCTGCCAACACGTGTTTTAAATTTGTGACACACACACACACACACACACATTTGGGTAATTCAAAAGCATGTCTAAAGAAATCATGAAACTTATACAATGTAACAACAATTTATTAAAAGTTTAACAAAAAATACATTTTTTTTTGCATTTCATTTTTTTGGGTTCTGTTTTGTGTGTCTTAATTTTTACGGATAAAATTTTGGTAATCAAAAAGCATGCCTAATTAATCGAATTTAATTTTATTTTTTTCCCCAAATTCTGTTTTTTGTTTGTTTTGTTTTGTTGTTTTTGCTTTTTAAAATTGTATGGATTCCATTTTTATGGTTAAATTATTATTATTGTTTTTAATCAAAAGTCATATCTAATTTATGGAAAGCATGACACACATACAATACAACACAATTTATTAAAAATGTAAGAAAAAAGAACTTTTTAGGGCCAGAAAAAAAAGATCAACATTTTGATGATAACGTAGACATAGATTTTTTTTTTTTAATTATTATTAATTAATTAATTTATTTTTTGTGGTTAATTTTTCTAAAATTCCGTTTTATTTATCAAATAAAATTTTGCTAATCAAAAACAACGTTTATTTAACTGAAATCAAGAAACGTAAACAAGTGAAAAACAGTTTATTAAAAGTTTATTACACATTAAAGTTTTAGGGCCCTATAAAATACATTTGATTTTTTCCCAAATTTAATTTTTTCATTTTAATTTTTTTGAATTCCATTTTAAATTGAATTTTGGTAATCAAAAGGCATGTCTGATTAACTTAAATTACAACACTTACACAATTTAACAGCAATTTCTTAAGAATGTGATTCATTTTTATGGAAATGAAAAGGTCCTAAAGAAATATAAACGTGTCAGAAACGCCGGTCCATCTGCTGTAGGGTTAAACGTGCCCTGTAATTGTGTGAGCGCTGCGGCGAATGCACATCCATCAGCGCGGAAATGACAGAGGAAAAACACCTCTCGCTCTCGACCTCTCTCATTTTGACGCGCTCATTTGCAAAACACATCATCTTACTCACAGAACTTCTCACAGCTCAGGGTTAAAGGTCACGGCACTCAAAGGCTTCAGATAGCACACGCACACGTGATTTACATCAACATGACATCAAAACTGACCCTGTTTACCTTCCTAATTCATGTTCCTGGTCTCTGAGCACGATTCATCAGCTGATCTCTCAGTACTGTAACAACGTTCTTTGCTTCTACAACAATTAATATTAATCTAATCCAATTATAGATTCTTACTTGGCAATAATATCACGAGCCACTGTTCATGATCCAATCATTATGGAGAAAATAAAGAAAAGTCCTAGATAACTTCTCACCAAATATTCTCTTGCAAAAATAAAATTCATTGGATAGATGGATGGATGGATGGATGGATGGATGGATGGATAGATAGATAGACCGATGGATGGATAGATAGATAGATAGATAGATAGATAGAACAATGGATAAAATGATGAATGGATGCATGGAATGGTGGATGGATGGATGGATAGATAAAATAATGGATGGACAGATGGATTGACAAATGGATGGATGGATGGATGGATGAATGGATAAAATGATAGATCTATGCATAGAATAACGGTTAGGACAATGGATGCATTGATGGATGGATGGATGGATGGATGGATAGAATAATGGATGGATGCATAGAACGATGGATAGACCGATGGATGGATGGATAGAATAATGGAAGGACAGATGGACTGACAGATGGATGGATGAATAGATGGATGATGTATTGATGAATGGATAAAATGATAGATGTATGCATAGAATAATGGATGGAACAATGGATGCATGGATGGATGTACAGAATGATGGATAGAACGATGGATGGATGGATGGACGGATGCACAGAATGATGGATAGATCGATGGATGGATGGATAGAATAATGGAAGGACAGATGGATTGACAGATGAATGGATTGGCGGATGGATGGATAGATTGACAGATGAATGGATTGACGGATGGATGGATAGATTGACAGATGAATGGATTGACGGATGGATGGATAGATTGACAGATGAATAGACTGACAGATGAATGGATTGACGGATGGATGGATAGATTGACGGATGGATTGACGGCTGGATGGATGTATGGATGGACGGACAGAAATATGGATGGATGGATGGAGAAGTATGTGATTGCAAACACTTCTAGATTTCATGTCTTGCCTTTTTGAAAAGTGTCAGAAGTAATTTCTCAGTGTCGCCACAAGAGGCGCTATATCCTCATCAGTCTTCTTCTATGGTACGTTTTTTGTTTCAGGGCGACCATCGCCACAGCGGAATAACAGCTTGAAGAGAAACTTGCGTTAATTCACGTTAATTCAAGTTAGTTAAACTGCTGACAAGTTCATAGCAGCTAAGTGAATAATAATGTAAATCATGTTTGGCAGATATTTGAACAGAAGTACAATCAGGATCCAAAAAAAACGAACACATAAGACCAAACAGCACATGATGACTGCTGAACGTTCCTTCACTGATAAATGACATGTAAAGTGTGACATGTGAACAGCTGATCTGCTGAAGTAAATCCCTTTAGATCTTAATGACAGACTTCAGCGACTACAACAAACCCACAGAACAGGAGGTGCACACGTACACAACATACACACGCCGTCACCGATCGAACAACGCTTGGGCAAAAACATGCTTCTATCCTCAAAACACATACGAGCACACAGATGTCACACCGCAAACCACACGTTGAGGTTTGTATGGCATCTTCAGATGGTTTCCTTGGAGAATCCTTCAAAATATGACAACAACAACACACCCTGCCTTTCATATCTGCTTCTTCTTAGCTATAACTTCTGTTACAAAGGCTCATCTATGTCTTTCTGAAGCACTACCAAACACAAGTAGAGCCAAACCGGGCATTAGCTTTCACTACAACACTTCACTAACCTGCTCTTAATCGACTTGCCTGGTTAAATAAATGTGAAACAAAATATGTGAGCCATTCGACAAGCAGCAATCAGCATGAACGCACCTTTACCTCGATTACTTGGCGACCACAACAACAACTCATTCGTGAAAATCAGATCCTGGGCCGCCGTTACGGGACGTCTCGCTGGAAACACGTGCAGATTAGCAGGAGAAGTGACAAGTGATCCACACGGAGGAGGAACGATCCCAGAACGAGCTGCCAGGAACACCAGCCAACCCCAAGAGCCGCGGCCAACAAATTCTCCAACGCCAGACGTTTACAAGACTTCAGTCTCTTTCTCTAACTGCCTGAGACGAGGACAGGTTGAAGGTTCTGCTGAGCCCAAACCGGTTAGATACACAATAGCATCTATTGTACCTCCAGACACAAAAACTTATTGGATCAGGAAACAAATACAGGCGCAATAATTGTTTGACTTCATTTACAAACGTCTTTATGGGGATACCACCATTCTGCACCAATAGACAGACTCCATTAGCCAGCTAGATCACATTTTAATGCATAGTCACCATGCGACTGACCTCCTGAGACCAACTACTTCACTAGTTAAGCAAGTTAAGAAGCCTTGACTGGGACCCCGGGATCCATAACAAATTCTCTTTACAAGACTTCAGACTCGTTCTCTAACAGCCGGAGACGAGGACAGGTTAGAGTCACAATAATGTCTTTTGGACCTCCAGTCATAAAACCTTGTAGGAAGAGGAAACAAAAACAAGCACTTCATTTACAAGCATCTTTATAGGGATACTACCATTCTGTGCCAATAAACGGACTCCATTAAGCAGCTAGTTTACGTTTTAACGCACATAGTTTCCACCAACCCCCTGCTAAATGTCCCTGAGTTCCTCTGCTGAAAAGAACAGTTTAGACAGTTCAATTAAAGACCAAGTTTGAGGATTGCTAATTTAGCCAGACATTTACAAGACTTCAGTTTCTTCGTCTAACAGCCTGAGATGGAGACAGTTTAGATTCACAATACTGTAGGTCCAGTCATAAAACCTTATTGGAAGAGGAAACAAAAACAAGCACAATTATGATTTGACTTCATTTACAAGTAGCTTTATATGGATACTACCATTTTGCGCCAATAAACGGACTCTATTAACCAGCTAGTTCATGTTTTAACACAGTCTCCATCAGCCAAGTTTAGGCAATTAAATTAAAGACCAAGTTTGAGAGGAATCCTTATTAAAGTTGCAAAAGTCAAAAGCAGTGAGTGATTTTTCTTCATCCTTTGTTGTTTGAGGGACATAAAAACACCGGCGGGAATATTAGGCTGCTGTCACTTTAAGATATAATGCACAGATCCAATATACTGATACTGTACACTAGGCCTGGAACAATACATCGATTCTCGATACAATGAATCTGGATCAATCCTTTCAAATCAATTCTGAGCTTGGTTTTAACAGCAGACGGCACTCTAGGCTAGTTTTTAATCGCACACTCAAATGCTCATGAAGAAGAGTGCTGGAGAGCGCTCGTGCGCTCGGTTGAGAATATACTTGCACCTCAGCTCAGAATGCTTTTATGACGCGAGATTAACGTAAACACATCCTTGTAATTCGCTTCAACCTTTCGAACTTTATGAATAATTATTTTAGGTTTAAGTGGTGTGAGTAAAGGAACTCGAAGCATGCAGAGTACGGGTGTTTAACGGGTGCTATAATAAACTAAGCTCAGAATCGATTCGAGAGAGAACATTATCAGAATCGCTCCAGATTGTTTGTATCGCGAATCAAGAATCAATGTATTGTCCCAGCCCTATTGTAAACGTGCGTTTTATTTCTTGATTGTTTACGTTCACTTAACACATAACCAACTATGTTTACTTGCCAAGATGGGTTTTTTGACATCATTTTTTGGGAAATGCGCAAGACGACGTGAAAGAGTTTGCTTTGGATGTGCAGTTTACACAAAAAACGCCTCACACAGTGCACTCAAGTTATCTTTCGCGGCTTCTTGTGTTTGGATGTTTAAATTGGTGAGGCTTATATACTCTAGCGAATGACAGCGCAGCACCGGTCAGCGACAGTTCTGACAACGATCCCTGCATGTGCTCATTCTCTCACGTTGAGTACGAGTATGAGAGAAAGCAACAGAGGGCGCTCTTAGCCGAGAGATGGTGCACAAAACTCAGCAGGCAATGAAATTATATCTGCGCTAAACTCATTTTTTGCCTCTAACTGAATTACAGGCAACCGTAATCGTACAATTTATTAGCCATTGGATAATTAAAGACATTTTTTAGTCACCTCTTGTGAAATTCGGTCGCATAAGCAAGTGATTTACTTGCATTGTAGATAGGGATCTAAAGCACAAAACCATGCTGGTGGTCTTCTCAACAGGGTCTTCAAGCCCCCAGTTCTTGTGCTTTTCAAACCCTCCCGGGAGCACGTATTCATACCGGCTGGGCTCTTCAAAGCAGCTTCTGGATGGCAGGCTGGCTCGCCCTGGAGATGACAGGAGCCGGATTGACTGCGGCTCATGCCTGCACCCTCTCACTGCGGAGGGAGGGAGGGAGGTGTTGGTATTTATAGATGGCAAGTGATGGGATGCCCTCGTTAGCACAAGGCTCACTGAGCCAGATGACAGACAGGCCGCTGGGGTCATGTGACCACATTACTCACTCCAGTGCTCTAAGAGACAGAGGATGAACGGGAGGGAAACTGGAGGAAAGGGAATCGAGGACAGAGCGAGGGACGAGGGACGAGGGGGAAAGTTTAGGGGACCACAAAGAATCAAAGCAATTACGGTCGTGATCCTCACTCCAACTCCAGCACGTCGCTCTTCTGCATCTCCGCTAGAACTCGCACTTCACGAGTACCACCGGCCGGCATTTATGTACATAGTGGTCCATTTACCAGCTTAAACGGGATCAAACGGCCGACGTTTGGAGATAAATGAGAGAGAAGAGAGACAGAGAAAGATATTTTGAACAAGCCTCCGTGAGGACCTTCCCACATTAAAGAGCTCGAGACAGGCAGGTGAGCCGAGACCGAGAGGCACTTTTCTTTCAACTTCTGCCACTTCAAACGGCCCCATGAGGAGGTGACACCAGGCACTCAGCACCACAAACAAAGGTGCAGGGGCCACGAGGGGTAGAAGCCCAAGAAAAAAGACCTTTTGTGTCCCTGTTTTTGTAAAGAGTCACGCAGTAACTATTCCACTTGGCATGACATATAACAACACTCCTAAACTGGTGGGTCTTGATTCGTTTCTCAATCAACAAATGATATAATATAAGAGTTTGGACACCAAAATATATAAAAAAACACAGCAAGAATCACTCCCCAACTATTCTGTTGAAAAGCCATGCGTCTGGTCAGTATTTTGGCTCAGATTCATCTCTCACTTGGTAGAAGATTGTCAAATGAAATAGAAATCAACATGCACTGGCAGACCATGAATGAATATAAAGCAACAGGAAATGTGACCCAGATCATATTACAAGTTGAAATGAGGATATTGTTATTGGTATTGATATTAGTATTGGTAGCCGAGAGTATGAAGGCAGTGGAATTATATATTATATATATATATATATATAATTAGAGCCAAACTTGCATATCATACCGATTGAGAACCTAAAGATAATTCCTGCCCATATTAATCTTTTCACATAAATCTTTTCATGTTGTTGGTGTTAGTTTGAGCCAACACTTCTTTAATAAACCATTACAGTTTCCAGAACACTGGTGCTTTATCACATCTATTAATGCTCTAGTCAAAATGGGAGGTCTGTTTTGCTATTGAGCAATGATTATAAGTTTAACAGTGACATGAACTCTTTCATGCCCTTCTGGCTTTAATCAGATGAACAACTAATAAACGCTCCTCGCTCTCCTTCCTCCACAGGGCTTCACATGCTGCAAACACACAGTTAATGAGAACGGGAAAGGTTTCAGCTTTCCCATCCTCTAGCCTGATTGAGGTTGTTTTGGTTGGATTAAGATACTGCCTACCTCAGTTAACATTTGATTCGCTCAGAAAGGCTTGTTCCAGTAGTTTCCCCTGCAGTTAAAGGGTTAAAAGGAAGGAAAAACGACCCCTCCTTCAGCAGCTCGCTTCTGTGAAAGTAGTGTCTTTTGTGTTGCTCTAAACCCAAGACTCTCTAAAACTCCTCTGACCGCTGACCCACTCACCCACATCGTAAAGAGGTTTGGGGGTCACGGGTTCACAACAAGGTGATCCGCGGGTGGCGTTCGGTTTCAAAGGCTTGATACTTCACCTCGGCTCTCAGCTCTCAAAGATCCCGCAGCAATGAACTAAATGTGGCTAATTAGCATTGCAATCGAGAGGTGAGAGAAAACAAGAGACGGGCTAGCCTTAACATCACAGTACTCTCTGTTCATGTACACCCACGATATTCTGCCAACTGATTTTCTTTTACAGATTATCTTGTAGCTCTTGGTGTTCCAGTTTGTTAGATTAAACAAATACCCCTAAATGAATCCGACTCAGTGTTTAGGCAGCTAATGTCACAGACAAGAATGAGTTCTCGAAGTAAACCAGCTATGCAAGCTCACATTACCATCCTCATCAGCTTTGACATTTCAGTTTAACGCACGACTGACCCGCAGACAAAAACACAGAGATGAAAGCATAGGGAAAGTGTCTTACCATGCCATAGCCGCACTCGGTCCCATCGGCGAGAGGCATGTGCTGCGTACGGCAGCCTTTATTGTCGCCCTCCGCACTGGTGCACCAGAGACGCTTGCACTGTTTCTGCAATTGGCAAGAGTCACTTCAGTCAAAACTGGAGAAACAATGACTTGAACGTTGGTAAATCAAACCCTTCCCAAGCAGTTCCCTTGACTTGGGTTCAAACCTAAATATAGTTGGGTCATTAGTAGGGTTGACAAAAATGTCGAGTTTGGTGCCAAGTCGGTACTGAAACTTTAAAAAAGTGACGATACCATTATTTCCCCTTAAGAGTTTTGAGCGTCTCTGATTGGCCATTGTGTTCACACAATGCTCAAAATGCTATGGGGAAATGTTGGTATTGTCACATTTTTAAAATTTCAGGACCAGCTTGGTGCCGAATTTGGTACTTTTGACAATTTGACAAACGAATAGACAATGGATTCAGGTGGATAGTTAAATGAGCTTGAGACTAGAAAACAAGAAACAAACAACAGAAGAATATTGGTAAATCAAACCCTTCTCAAATATTTGAGAGCTCTCTTCACTTTAGTACACGCCTAAATACAGATGGGTCACTAGTAGGGTTGACAAAAATTATTGACTTCGGTGCCGATGTAACCCCTCTACCAGGGTCCTACTCGACCCGCTCTGAGCGAGCCTCGACCCCCGGTCTTCCGGCCTGGAGTCGGATGCTCTAACAAGGAGGCTAAAGGCCGCAAACTGAGGAGTGAGGTTTACTCGCACAGGAACTACTAGCTGGCCTCCGTTACACTAAGTCGGTACTGAAACTTATTTCCCCTTAAAGTTCTGACCGCCTCTGATTGGTCATTGTGTTCACATGCTCAACACATATGTCCGTGATTGGCTGCAATGATCGACGCTTTTGAGTGTTTGAAAGCAGGCGTCTATCAGCGGATCCCTAATATATAATACATGCTTTCAAACACTCCCCTGTGAATCTGTGCAAGCACTCGGTGATGAGTGTCAAAGATTTACAACATGTTTTTGAAGCGTTGATCATTGTAGCCAATCAGAGGTGTTAAAGAATCCGCTCAACGGCGCTCGAAATGAATGCTAGGGGGAAATGTTGGTCCTTTTGATAACCCTAGTCACTAGTATACACAAAGGACTCAGATGGTTAGTTTAATGAGCTTTGAGACTACAAGAACCCAACGACCAGAAGAAATGATGAACAATGGGAGAACTTAAGAGGAGGTTAAAGGCACAGTTGGGTTCCCTAAAGACGTTCAATGACTAAACAGCCTCGCAAAAGGATGACAGACCAACGCACAGAGCGACTCTGTTTGGGGATCTCTCACTAACAGGGTGGTCACTGACTTCAGGTGTCACTGATACATTTGGGGTCCATTGTCGAAGTTTATTTAGATGTCGTACCATGAACGGACAGACTTGGGAGCCGGGGCCGAACATGAGTTCACACTGTCGGTTGGCGTTGTAGAGTTGACCCGGCAGCTGGTTGGGAAGGTTATACGTCCTGCCTGAGGGCTCGTCCAGGAGACATTCACCATAACCAGTGCTGAGAAGAAACACAGACAGATATTTCATCAAGGACAGCTCTGGTTTCTTGGTTTCTGCCCTATCATAAAGCAGTTTTACATGAGCAGTCTTTCTGATTTCACCAGGCGTCTGAAGGTCAAGTGTAAGATGGAGGCAGCGGTGGGTGGTCTGCTTTGTTACCTGCTGATAACTGATTGAATGGACGTAGTTAGACAACACAAAGGCCACATTTCAATGTAGGAAAAGACGGTGTTCTCGAACAATGGTGGGTCTCCAAGAATCAACACAACGGTGCCAAAACCAACGTTTCAGCACATCAGTCCAACAGCTCCGGCTACGTCATGACATATATGTCCCACCACACCCTTCCTTTGAAACGCATAAAGGAGCTACAAAAGAGCAGCTGTACATTGAAGCTCATTGAATTGTTGGGCTTAACGTCTCTGAATGGCTCTTTCAGCAGAGAGGGAACAAAGCAAACCTCCTCGACAAAGTCCGTTTGCCTTCACGCTCACCTTTCTGCAAGAGAAAACGGAAACTGAAGCTCAGAATAGCCGTGTGATGCAATTATGTGAGTTTGTCCTTGGCTTTGAGACTAAACACCTGATTTTGTCCTCTCATTACCTCGCTCACCCTTTACTCCCACTCCAGACACCCCACAAGACACCTTTGTCTTTATGAGGGGAAAATCGAACTCTACTCGAGGGGCATGTGTCCTTCTGTGGGACTCATTTATCCATCAGAGTTACGATGACAGCGAGAGAAGCGGCGTACGCTCTCGTCTCTCCGCACCTCGAGTTATGAGTTTGTTCATAAAATCAGCAGGACTGAGGCTGACAAAAACCTTTCACAGGAGTATGTTAGCGCAAAGCTCTTAAAGAGCGATAAGATTACAGTAAACCGAGACCATCAGATCTCTAAGTATCTCTCAGCTACGGTCAAGTTAGTGTGTGAATTCAGGCTCTTTCACATGATTAGAACTGCAACCAATGCATCCTAACACTAGATTTACAAAGACTAAACATATATATACATATATATATATATATATATATATAAAAAAAGTTGTAAATGCAAAAGTATGCAAAAGTTTTTGAGCCACACTGGCTTTCATTATATAGACAAAACATCTTGTTTTTGCATTCCACAGACAAAAAGAAAGACATAAGAGTGAGTAAATGATGCAGTAATTGTAATTTTTTAGATTTTTTTTTCCAGTTTATATATTATTGTATTTATTGTGAGCTTTGAAGAATACTGCATTGCTAAAAAACAACATAATGCCAATGTACTTTCTTGAAAAAGTGCCGTAGGAACATTTGGGTTCATGAAATGTTGTGGTTCATCAGTGAGTTCAGGTCAGGCTGCGCCCTTCTGGCACAGACACGAAGTCCACACCTGGAGATCATTTGGGCGGGTTGGTAAAGTGAGTTTATTAAGGAAAATGACTCACAGTTATTATTACTGAAGGTTTTTTGGACATGTACCACGGTACCTTGGAGAAACGAGTAAATATCGTGGTACATAAATACAGTAATCATTCAGTATTAGTATTAGTACCATCTAACACCATGGTTTTCTCTGTTCAGTTGACAGATTAAAGGCTTTTCGACGTCAAACCTCATTCTGGCCCGTTTAAGAATAATATCCATATATTTTCATCACTTCATGAACACATTTAACGTTCTGTAAAGCATGTCTGAGCGCGCAACAGTAACCGACGGATCATTTTCATTAATAAAGAGACGTTCTGGTGGAGAGGGACTTGATAAATTGAGAGTTTTAGCATGAGAATCAAGTTGAACAGAGCGAGACGTTCCTCATTTCTCAGACATTCAGCAGCTGCTTCTAAAAGCCTCAATGAACATTTGAAATAATTGAGTTTTAATGTAGGTCAACAGCAGGCTTTGCCAACATTCAGAGCTTTTACGCTACTAACACAACTGCGCTTTTCAGTAATGTAGTTTTTGTGTTCAGCTTTTCCAGTTGTCCATCGCTTTTTTTTTTTTTGTTGTTGTTGTTGTAGAGTATTGAACAGCAGCTTAACAGCCGAGTGATTCGAGTTAATAATCAAACACGCTAACTTAAACTACCTTGGGATTCTGAGAAGTCATTGAACGATTAGAAAAAGGAGTATCCGAGCAACGTTTTATGCTTTTCGACTCAGCCGTCGCTGTGTGATGATGAACACGACACTGATGTTGTTTTCCAGCACAAACATCTAAACGTTCATTTATTGGAGAAGCAAAACGACTGAAGATATTTAGTCTTGTTTTCTAATAAAATCATCAAAATTAAGTGCTTAAAGCCAGAATAAATACCTGCCAGTGGGGTCAGAAAAGTCTTGTTTTCCCTGTGAATTCAGATGATCTTTTCCGACCCCACTGGCAGTTCTTGCTTTAAGCACTTAATTGTTAGAGCCGGAAAACAAGGCCGAAAGCTCATTTTTTGCAGTGTAAAAGTATTGCATGAATGTGTGTGTGTTCTGTTTAATCTCCTCAGGAGTGTGTTGCGTCTTGAAGAGCTCTTGAGGTTGAATGCACAGTCAAAACACAGATGCACTTGAGGTTTCTGCTGCTCTCAATGCTTCACATCGCGTATACCTTCCTCTCATCAACTGTTGCTGTACAGCTTCTCACATAAAGCCATGAGATCGAAAGCTTTTGCTGAGATGTTTCTCCTTATAAAAAGACCCAAATAAGAACGTTATCAAACTCCAATGAGTCTCAAAGAGCAACATTTGAGCAATAAAACTGTCAAAAACATCAACCAAAGGTCTTGAAGTCAACATAAACATGTTCACAAACCATCGTACTAATGCATTTCTGAGTGATTGAGGAAAAGATTTGTGATGTGAATTACTTACTATTGGTAAAATCATTTACTGAAAGTTAATATTTTGATCATTTAGAAACACATTCGGAAGTTCGTGATTCTCTGATGTTAAACTAGTATATTTTAAGTATATATTAAATTGACATTTTATGATTTAAATAATTATTATTAGCTTTTTTTTTTTAAAAACACAAACAAAAACAGACCTTTTTTTTCTTAATAATAATAATAACAATAATAACATGCACTGATTAATGAATCAACCAGGAATGTGCATTAACCCTTGTGCATTGTTCAAATTCACGACCCTTTTGTTATGTTTGTGGCTGAAAACAGCCACGATTTTAACTGCTTTAAAAATGTATCAGATAAATATTTTTTTCAAATTTTTTTGCTTAAATCTATTAATCAACCTCATTCCTGATCAAAACTACTAAATTTAAAAAAAAAATCCAGGATTTTAAGTCTTTAAAACGTTAAAATCTGATGCTGCACAAAAACTAACAACGCATCAAAGCCAATGTTGTTTCTAATCTTTGACACGTTTTTTCCCAAATCAGTGACATCATTTATGAATTTGGCAATTAAAGAGTTAAAATCCTGATTTTTTTTTTTTAAATTTAGTAGTTTTGATCAGGACTGAGGTTGATTAATAGATTTAAGCAAAAAAATTTGAAAAAAATATTTATCCGATACATTTTTAAAGCGGTTAAAATCATAACGAAAGGGTCGTGAATTTGCCCACAGAGTACTGTTGAGTTTTTGAACATTTTCAAAGCATTTTCCCAAAATATGTGTCAAAATAAGATTTGTCACCAAAAATCATTCCATTTGCTGAAACGCGGAGAAAGTTATGGCCAAATTAAGACTCAAATCATTCCCCATAGTGGATGAAAACATCCCGAACAGCACAGAAGGGTTAAGAAAGTAAAAAAGAATTTTGTAAACAAAAGCAAATGTTGACTAAATAAATGTGGATAAAAGTGACTTCACACTGTTTTCCAGCACAAATATCTAAACATCCGTAAATCAAGATACTTTTACTGGAGAAGCAAGTCTTGTTTTCTGAATAAAGCATCAAAATTAAGGAAAACAGAATCCATTTTGATGCATTATTCTTGCTTCTCCGCTACATTTCCGAACGTTTAGATACTTGAGCTGGAAAACAAGAGCACGTAACCTGGCCATCCATGATCCTAACCCTGATCAACAGGCCTCTCACTGACGGAGTCACTGGAGCGCAGCGCGGATCAAAGGGTCGTGTCCAGGGAAAATCTAATTATAACTGACACTTCCTGTCTTAAAGGGAAGCTGCTGCGTCTCCCTCCGCTCCGGACGGCCTCAATGAGCCGTCGCCCCGAGTTACGGTTGCCGAGGGGCCAAGAACGCCGGCGACTAAATGACTGTTTGTCCGGCACCTCCAGAGAAAGCAGACAGACTCAGACGAGAGTGAGACAGGAAGAGCAATTTCGAGCTCTAAAGAGCGTGACCCGGTGAGGATTTGCTCAAAGGTCATTTTAACTTTAAAACCTGACATCTGATATTAGACACAGCCTGCTGGGAGAATGCTTGTGTTCTGGGACGTGCTTGACCAGATAAACCAGTTCCCCAGAAGCTCAGCCAAGGTGGTCGACCAGCTCTAACCTGCTGACCGACAATTATTCAGTCGTTAACTAAAACTAAAACCATAAACAAAAAAACCAGAGCTGAAACTGTGCACCTACTCCAGGAAATCCGTGACGTATTTGCGGCTGCATTTGGACCAGGACCAGGGGCTGGTGTCGTAGTTCAGGGTGGGAGCCATGACGTGGTACTGATGCTTGACTCCGGCCTCTCGGCACTTCGGACTGTCGTCGTGCGGCATGTTGAACCTGCGACACACACACAATTCACAGAGCGCTCGTGACCGCACTGGATAAACACCAACATTACACTGCACAAAAAAAGATGTCTTGTTTTCCAGCACAAATATCTAAATGTTTTTAAAGAAGAGAAATGACTTGAGTTCATGCAGATCTCCCGATTTAAGAATTTTTGTTCTGGAAAACAAGACGGGAACACAGAGGAAAAACACCATTTATTTTAAGATACTTCACAAAATTCTTATCGTCTAAAAATCTTATATCCAAAAAACCATATTCATACCGTGGTATTTCTGTTAGTGCCGTGATGTGTGTGACTGTCAACAAAAAAACAAAACCTCTTTTTACGGAAAAGTCCAGCGATAAAATCCTTAAATAAAAGCTGTATTGAGACGAATCTGACGTCAGTGATGTCAGAGTCCAGAAACAGCTGTGGAATCAGACACAAACAGCTGTGTTTACGGAGGTCCTTCAGTCTCCATCTTCATATGCACATTAAATACATCTCACATGTTACATTCACCAAATACTTTGAATCGGTTTCATTTCAAGAACATCTGTGCTCGACTCGCTCACATAACTGTGACGCCCACGGGTCCAGAATCACTGTTTCTGTGGCAAAACATGATGTTCTTCCTCACTATTTTAATTATTACAAAGGAAACACTTTTTTCTCGATTTTTTAGAACCCTAAATGCCAAAAAAATGATCCAAATAAAACTTTAGGGTTCTTGATCCAACTTTAAAGAACTCTTTATGCCATAAAAGCTCTATATAGAACTCTAGGGTTCTTGACTCGATTTTTTAGAACCCTAAATGCCAAAAAAATGATCCAAATAAAACTTTAGGGTTCTTGATCCAACTTTAAAGAACTCTTTATGCCACAAAGGCTCTATATAGAACTCTAGGGTTCTTGACTCGATTTTTTAGAACCCTAAATGCCAAAAAAATGATCCAAATAAAACTTTAGGGTTCTTGATCCAACTTTAAAGAACTCTTTATGCCATAAAAGCTCTATATAGAACTCTAGGGTTCTTTACTCGATTTTTTAGAACCCTAAATGCTAAAAAAATGATCCAAATAAAACTTTAGGGTTCTTGATCCAACTTTAAAGAACTCTTTATGCCACAAAGGCTCTATATAGAACTCTAGGGTTCTTTACTCGATTTTTTAGAACCCTAAATGCTAAAAAAATGATCCAAATAAAACTTTAGGGTTCTTGATCCAACTTTAAAGAACTCTTTATACCACAAAGGCTCTATATAGAACTCTAGGGTTCTTTACTCGATTTTTTTGGAACCCTAAATGCTAAAAAAATGATCCAAATAAAACTTTAGGGTTCTTGATCCAACTTTAAAGAACTCTTTATGCCACAAAGGCTCTATATAGAACTCTAGGGTTCTTTACTCGATTTTTTAGAACCCTAAATGCTAAAAAAATGATCCAAATAAAACTTTAGGGTTCTTGATCCAACTTTAAAGAACTCTTTATACCACAAAGGCTCTATATAGAACTCTAGGGTTCTTTACTCGATTTTTTAGAACCCTAAATGCTAAAAAAATGATCCAAATAAAACTTTAGGGTTCTTGATCCAACTTTAAAGAACTCTTTATGCTACAAAGGCTCTATATAGAACTCTAGGGTTCTTGACCCTCTTAAAAAACACTTTTCTAGTGATAAAGTATGTTTACGAGCCTTTTAATTCCAAGTTAAAATAACAAATTAAGTAAAAATAATTGAATGAATGAAAACTAAATCCATGACGGAACCCTGTAAGGTTCTATAGAACATTCTCTTCTAAAACAGTAACACACGTGAAATATTTGAAGCAGGAAAACTGAAATAGTACAACGCACGCGTTTCATTGACAACACTGAAAAATATTTAGTGCATATGCGTTTCATCTGGAGGACAGATTGCAAATGTTACTGTATTGTGCTGTGAAGAGCTTCCTTTGGACGTTGGCTTTGCTTTTGGAAAAGTTAATTTGGAGGGCGGTTTGACCTCGTCGTCCCACTGCAGCGCACGGAATTCCCTCCGACGGTCGCATGACTATCATTCTTACACACACACGGATCCACACTGGAGTCATTTATACAGAGAGTCGGACGTTCTGAGCTCACGCAGCATCACTAACGTGACGCCGATGAAGACACAGGCCTCTCTTCATCATTTACTGCAAAAAAACGATGTTCTTCCGAAGTGTTTTTGTCTTGTTTTCCAGTACAAACATCTAAACATTCTTAAAACAAGATATATTTAGTGGAGAAACAAAATAACTGAAGATATTAAGTCTTGTTTACTGACAAAATCATCCAAATGAAGTGAGTTTGTGCTTAAAATAACCTTAATTCAAGATTACGTTGACTCCATTGTAAGAATGCGCAGATATTATTCCTTCTTCTGAGGAAGAAGATCACTTAATGCAGTGTAAACAGCTGTCGGTCGGGTCTTTATTGCGCTCCGCACCTGCGCTCTCTCTCAGAGCTGCTTTTGTGAGGGTCGTTCAGAGAAACTTACACGTGTCCCAGCTCGTGAGCGATGGTGAAGGAAGCGCTCAGGCCGTTCTCCTCGCTGATGGAGCAGCTCCGGTACGGGTCGCACATCGTTCCCAGCTCCGCCAAACCTTCAGAAAAAGAAAGCATGACATTATCCACCGCTTTTCCGTTCGAGCGATCGCCGAGCAGCTTGGATGAGGTTACAGGCCCTAAACACCTGCTGGGGCCCCGCACAGGTCACTGGGTCTGTGCCGACGTCCAGGACTCATTCATGACCCACAGCTGGTCCCGTACGACACGCTGATGACAGTCAAATGAAGCTCAGCTGACAGACTTCCTGTAGGGTCTGGTTCTGCTTCAGGAACCAGATTAAGTGACACACTAATGAAAATGTCCTTTGTATGGAGTACTGTTATTAGAAACAAAAACATATCTGAAAAGATACGCGGTGTGATTGTTGTCACGTGACCTACATGACTACAAGATATTACATTCAATCAAGAAAAAAACACATTTTCAAACCAATGTTTTGTGATAGTCAAAAAGGAAACTATTATTCAAAAACATGTAGATTTTTGCATTTTCAAAGCATTTTGAGTTCATTTCCCAGCTGTACAAGTGCATGCAATAGGTCATTTGTCCATTCATACCGCATACTGCAAAAATAAAACATCAGGACAGAAGTATGCTAGTCTGAATAAGTGAAGAAAGTCTTTACCTAATGTGTCACACTTGTCTTTTGCTCGGCAGATGTCCTCCCTGAGAAACAAACACACTCATAAACTGCACACCACACGAGTGTTGATGCTTTAATCAAGTTCAATCGACTGTCGTATTGAAAAAGATGTGACTTTAGAAGGTCAAAGGTCAAGTTAAGGTCACCTGGTTATGAGAAGGGCCGTGTCGTGATGATCCGGGTGACTGTCGTCCAAAACATTGTGACTTTGTTGCCACACGCAGAAGTTATGAAGTGTCGCAGTGGCGTAGAAGTTTATATTCGGTCCTTCCTGAGAACAAACAAACAAACAAACAAACAAACAAACACATGCTTTAATATATAGATCAAAGCAAATAATCATAGCTGATAGGAGAGGAATAACGGCTCAGATGTTGCTCATTGATGTCTCAGGACAATTTTATTTTACTGAAGTCTCAAGCCTGTTTCTCCTGAGATTTCAGCAAAACTCTCCATTTAATCTCACTGAGAACGAGAAGAGATCTTATGTTGCTCATTTATGTCTCAGGACACTTAATGCATTATTTCACTGAAGTATTAGCCTTGTTTCAGATGTTTCTCCTAGACTTGTCCATTAACGAATCATCTCAGATCATTTGATGAGAAATGATTGAGATCATATTGAGATCTTTGGGGTCTTGAACAAATCCGAGCACATTTTGAGACATTGCTGAGATCTCTTCTGAAACTGTAGAAGAGACAAATGTGAGATTATTGGGGTCTTTTTCTCTGGAGAAACATCTGAGACTTCAGCAAAGTCTTCATTTAATCTCACTGCTGTCTCACTGAGAACGAGAAGAGATCTCATTTTGCTCGTTCAAGTATCAGGACACTTAATGCATTATTTCACAGAAGTATCCAGCTTGTTTCAGATGTTTCTCCTAGACTTGTACATTAACAAATCATATCAGATCATTTGATGAGAAATAATTGAGATCATATTGAGATCTTTGGGGTCTTGAACAAATCCGAGCACATTTTGAGACATTGCTGAGATCTCTTCTGAAACTGTAGAAGAGACAAATGTGAGATTATTGGGGTCTTTTTCTCTGGAGAAACATCTGAGACTTCAGCAAAGTCTTCATTTAATCTCACTGCTGTCTCACTGAGATCGAGAAGAGGTCTCATGTTGCTCGTTTATGTCTCAGGACACTTAATGCATTATTTCACAGAAGTATCAAGCTTGTTTCAGATGTTTCTCCTAGACTTGTACATTAACGAATCATCTCAGATCATTTGATGAGAAATGATTGAGATCATATCGAGATCTTTGGGGTCTTGAACAAATCTGAGCTCATTTTGAGACATTGCTGAGATCTCTTCTGAAACTGTAGAAGAGACAAATGTGAGATTATTGGGATCTTTTTCTCTGGAGAAACATCTGAGACTTCAGCAAAGTCTTCATTTAATCTCACTGCTGTCTAGGAGAAAGAGATGAGAACTTAAAGAGATCTCATGTTGCTCGTTTATGTCTCAGGACACTTAATGCATTATTTCACTGAAGTATTAGCCTTGTTTCAGATGTTTCTCCTAGACTTGTACATTAACGAATCATCTCAGATCATTTGATGAGAAATGATTGAGATTACATTGAGATCTTTGGGGTCTTGAACAAATCTGAGCACATTTTGAGACATTGTTGAGATCTCTTCTGAAACTGTAGAAGAGACAAATGTGAGATTATTGGGGTCTTTTTCTCTGGAGAAACTCAGCAAAAGTCTTCATTCGATCTCACT
Source organism: Zacco platypus (assembly GCA_038088235.1). Classification (NCBI taxonomy): domain Eukaryota; kingdom Metazoa; phylum Chordata; class Actinopteri; order Cypriniformes; family Xenocyprididae; genus Zacco; species Zacco platypus. Next base: position 574,980 of record CM076063.1, read on the forward strand.
GTTGTCTCACTGAGATCAAGAAGAGATCTCATGTTGCTCGTTTATGTCTCAGGACACTGCATTATTTCACTGAAGTATCATGCTTGTCTCAGATGTTTCCCCAAGACTTATTGAGACTTTTGAGGAAAGACTTTGGGGATTTGAGTAAATCTGAGCACAGTTTGAGACACAGGAGACTTCAGCAAAAATCCACTGCTCTCTAGGAGAAACAAACGAGAACTTAAAGAGATCTCATTAGTCATTCGTCTTTGCAAAAGGATGTTTTCGGAAGTACCTGTTCATTATGTATGACGATGAGTTTGACAATCATGATGTTGATCAGGTTTCCCACACTGGGGTCTCTGTAGATCGCAGCAACCTGAAATGACAGAGACGTTCAGTCAAAAACACCCACAAACCACTGCTCTTCCAAATATACTGATAAACCACACTGACTTCATCTAATGAATCAAGTTTGAGGGTTTTTCCTGCTCAACAGTCAAACAACTGTCCTGCTCTAGATCTCCTGAACCAGTTTAAAAAGCGCAGGTCAAATCCTGTCGTAACTCCAACAGGAAGTCATTAGTTCACCATAAACACTGAGTGTTTAGAAGAAGCCAAAGGGGAAACCTCAAACAGACGGCTACAATTACAGAGAGAGACAGACGGAGGGGAACATCTCCACGGTGAATCCCTGTCAGACGCACTAATGGAGTCTTCTGATTGGCCGAGAGAACACGCCCACACTACTATGACATCATCAGTGCACTAAAACTCAACATTTTATTCATTAATTCTTGATGTCAGATGCACTAATGGTACTTTTTATGGCACAAAAGCACCATGGTGTTCTCTGAAGGACCTTGGAGTATCATGTAAATATCCTCAATGTACCATTATTAGGTGTAAATATTGTCCATATGTTGTTTTGTACAGGTTTTACTCATTTATATCTGGATTTAACTGGCTCACCAACTCAAAATATATGGACCGAAGCAGTGCGGGTGGGCAGAAGACCCCCTGACGGTTCGTATCAAAGCACGGCCTTGTGGGTAAAAAGTCCCGCCAAGTTATTATGTAGTAAATCAATATCACACGCACATGTGGTATGGAATCAATTATTGATTAAAACTATTAAACAGACCGAATGCTCATGAGACCAACAGCAGATTTATGAGCTCCAAAACCTGTTTCTCTAACAATAACACAATCCCATAATTCATTTATGACTGTATAAGAGAGAGGATTGAATAAAATGATCATTTACTTACTACTGACATGATTGTAAGTATGTAGTGCTCCAGGTTTCGTCCGTGATGCCGAACCATCTTGGTGTCGGCCGTCACCATGAGCTCGACGAAGCGCGGGTACGACAGGAAGCGTCTCTTGCGTGAACGGGAGTCTCTGGAATCCTCTTCGGAATGAGCCGCGCTCTTCTGCATCGTTTCCTGTATCGACATCACTTCCTCTTCCAGAGTTCTGTTGCTATGGAGACTGATGTGACTGTTCTTGTGATGTTCTGTGGGAAAAGAAACAAATCTTACTGTATTACGGTAAAAATGAAATTAATATATATTTAAAGGCAGTACAGTGATTTAAGTAGTTACTTTTTATTTATATTTTTTAATATTGAAAAATAAAACATTGAAATGCTAAAAAATAATATTTAATCTAAACATAATTTTATATGTCAAAGTTTCATTATTAATAATATAAATGTTTAATATACAATGAAATAATAACAAATATTTTTCATATTAAAATTCTTCATAACTTCGGTTACTGCATTACAGTAAAAATTAAATGAATATATTCAGATATATTTAAAGGGAGTGTCATTACTACAATGATTTAAATGTGTATTTGTATTTACATTTTTAATATTTAACTAATTTGTTTAGAAAAAAAACCATTAAAATATGATTACTAATAATGATTATGTATTTCTAAATATATTTATATACAAAAATAAATATAAATAACTAACATTTAATTTAATTTTATTCATTAGTTTCGTTATTAATAATATACATATCGCTATATAATATTATTTCTAAATATTTTGGTTAAATAGATACAAATACAAGAAAATATTTCAGTTTCATTTTAATATTTGAAATATTACAATGTATTATAAATAATAATACTAAATAATAATAATAATAATAATTTGAATAAATAATTTTCTAAATATATGTATATATAAAAACAAATATGAAACTAATAATGAAAAATATTTAAAATATTAAATATATGAATACTTTATTAATATAATATTTATTATTATATTATAATATTATTATTATTAATATGATTATTTTTGTTGTTTTATTTGTAAATATATTGGTTACACATGTAAAAATGTTTCATTATAATATTACAACTATTACAATATATCATCATCATCATCATCGTCGTCTCCTCTCAAGCAGTGTGTCTTTGACACGAATCAAACATGACTACAGCAGGAGCTGGAGGAGCTTCTGCATCTGCTCTGCAGACTCTCAGTGCAGCTGATATACGAGTCAGAGCGGCACATGCTGGAAAACAGCCACGGCTGATTCCAGATCAGCTGAGACCATGACGAAAGCTAGCGCAGCACGCGTGGCTTTACCACGGCACTCTGGCAGAGAACAGGTTTCTTCAGATCAGGATGAACAGAGGACTCGATTCTCAGAGCGCTGCCAAACAAACACAAGCTCCACTCAGAGAGAAATCTGAGAAAAAACACCGAGAGCTTCGCCCGGCAGAGCCACTTCCTGTCCCACACTGTCTACTTCCTCTGAATGAATGAACTAGTTCACACGCGTTCACTAACACTACAACCATTCATTGATGTTGCTCTAAATAAAATATATAAATTATATAATGTATATATATAAATTTTTATAGCAAAAAGCTGTCATGGCCTTTACATTTAGATTAACTTGAACTAAAATAACTAAAACTGACTAAAAATTATATTAATAATAATATTATTAAATATAAAAAATAGTTCAAATAAATTAATAATATATATTATAGACATATATATATATATATATATATATTGAAATTATAAAAATATTAAAAACACAAAAATGACTAAATCTTTCAATAAAATTAAAACAAAAACTACTAAATGACAGTAAATGTTGTTTTATTTTTAAAAATACTGGTTACATGTTTAAAGAAAAATTATATTTCAGAGTTTCATTAAAATATTATAAATTGTACAATTTATTAATAATAATAAGAATAATAATTTATTTTATTAATGAGTAAGTTATTAAATATATATATAAATATATCTATAGATATAATTAAAAAAAAACTAAAACTAATACAAATTACAAGAACACACATTATAATATTTTAAATATTACATAATAATAATAATAATAAGCCATAATGCTACTCTACTTACTTCTTAATAATAAGCGCATTATTAAGTATATATACATATATATATATTTGTAAAAACAAAAACGAATGAAAAATAAAAAACGCTCATTATAATATTATAAATATTACAATATATTATAAATAATAATAAATAAAAATGGTAATACTACCACAACTAATTATTATTAATATTATTATTAACACTATATATAAATATATAAACTAATAAAATTACAAAAACAAACATTATAATATTATAAATATTACAATATATAATAATAATAATAATAATAATGACAACAAGTAATACTACTACTACTACTTATTATTATTTATTTAATAATAAAAATAATAATGAATATACACACACACACACACACACACAAATCACAACAAAAATTGCTAAAACAGACAATACAGATTCAAATGATTAATAACAACTGTATAATTGTGTCTCAATGACAGTAAACACTGATCTGAGTACAGCGTGATCCCAGTGAAAGTTGGGGTAAGAGAACTGAACAAGCTGTTCTGTCTCTTGGATCACACTGGGTTTTAATGACTTGACTTTCAGGCCACTTCCAACCATCATCACCATCATCACCATCATCATCATCATCGTGCCGAACGCTTTGAACAAACTCCAGCAAATGAAAAGAACACAGTCTGAAGCGCATGTTCTCCAAACACACGCGCTTTACGAGGACATCTGCCGTGTGTTTATTCACACGGACCGGACGGCACACAACCTAACCAGCACACTGCTGTCAACCACCCTCACACACCCGCGGCTCGAGCGCAGACAACGAGAGCGCGACAGCGGCTGTTGACGCGACCTTTGACACCAGCCTGGACTCCTGATCTAAACTCTGAGATCATTGATGGAAACCAATAAATCATAGAATGAGACCTGAACTCTAGCTGAAGTCAGGACAGTAAAACACAGAGTCCAGAATCCATTTTATAATAAGAATTAAAACATATTTTACAAAAAAATAGAATACAATAAAAAATATATATTTAGTTAGACATGTTAAAATATATATAACAAAAATAATAAAAAAATAAAAAGCATAAATCAATATATATATAAAAATAAAATAAATTAAATATATATTTTTAAACATTTAGCAAGAATTAAAGACATTAATAAATCAAATAAATATTTAAAAATGATTTAAAAATTGATTTAGCAAAAATAAAAAAAAATTCAACAAAAAAGAAATATTAATTTTAAATATATACATAAAATAAATAAAAATAAATAGATATTTTAAATATATTTTGAAATATATTTAGCTAAATGAATAAATAAAACTAAGTAAATTAATAAATAAAATAAATTGCAAAATATATTTAGCAAATGAAATAGAATAAATAAATAAAAACAAAAATAAGATATTTTAAATATATTTTAAATTATATTTAGCAAAAATAAAAATGAATAAAAATAAATAAATAAATAAAATTTAAAACATTTAGCAAAAATAAAATATAATAAATAAATAAATATTTATATTAAAATATATTTGGCAAAATTAAATTAAATTAAATACATTTTTAATTATATTTAGCAACAATTGCATAAAAAAGTAAACAAATGCACGTGTATATACAATTTTATAAAGTATTAATATCTCCTTTGTTTCTCAAATGTATCCGGTTTTAAGGATGTTTCGATATTTTTACTTGAAACCAGTTTTTCAGGTCTGCTTTTAAGAAACTTCACAAACATTCAGCAACACAACTCATCATAAACGTCTGTCGAGAAACAAGCGATTCATCACCAAACTCATTAACATTCTTGCGATGCGAGCAGACGTGCTCCAGTAATGTCTGAAAACATGCAGACTGATAATGAAGCGCCACAGAGACACAGAACATCACAGATGATGGTGAAGGTCATGCGAGTCTCCATGAGCTTCACCTGCGACCGTCTGTCTGACAACTTTCTGATTTCATCATAGTTTTGGACAAAAGCCCAAAAGTCTGACTCCTCTGGACGCTTTTCAGCCCGTGGGATGTGACACCAAACTGACACCAACCAAAGCAGTGCGAGAAACACACACTCGTCTTCTGAACGTCAGATGAGACGAACCGACCCGTATCGCCCTCATCTCTTTCCGTCTGTCCACGGCAGTCACATGACCTGAAGAGCCAGATAAATGCCAGCATCGTCATCGGCTCGGATCTGAACATCTCAAAGCAAAGGCACACGCTTCACTTGTTCCTCAAGTAGAAACATTTAGCAGCACATCAGCTGCAAGGAAAATTAGTCAGATTATTTGATCACGTTTATTTAGTTTAATGAGTTAAATAATCATCTTTTAGTTCAATATTCTCAGAACGCCATTATTGTGATTTTTTTTTGCTCTGTCCCCAAATTTAAGACCTCTTATAACAACAATTAAGATGTTTGTTGTGATATTTGAGATATTTAAAACTTTTTTATGACCTGAAAATTTCAGACTTTTTCAGACTTAGTGCTGTTAAACGATTAATCGCGATTAATCGCATCCAGAATAAAAGTACAAATAACATATTTATTATATATTCTACATACAACTCCTTTAACGTCACATTCTTCTGGATTTTTGAAGGTTCAAGAGTAAAAATAGATGCAAACTAGTGCTGTCAAACGATTAATCGCAATTAAACACATCCAAAATAAGAGAACAAATAACATATTTATTATATATTCTACATACAACTCCTTTAACGTCACATTCTTCTGGATTTTTGAAGGTACGCGACTATAAATAGATGCAAACTAGTGCTGTGAAACGATTAATCATGATTAATCGCATCCAAAATAAAGTACAAATAACATATTTATTAACACACATCCATGTATTTACTTAAGAAATATTTACATGTATATTTATATATTTATTCATAATAAATATATCAATATAATATATTTTTGTTACGTATATACATGCATGTATACACACATATATCACGTAAACTCAAACTTTTAGTTTGGACGCGATTAATCGCGATTAATTGTTTGACAGCACTAGTTTGCATCTATTTATAGTCGCGTACCTTCAAAACTCCACGACATTAAACGTGCTGTATGTAGAATTCAGACACCCTCGTTATTAGCGACGCCAGTGGCCGTTAAGTGAACTGCAGCAGCAACATATTGCTCGTACTCACATGACGTACAAGAGACCGATTCAATGCACCAATAAACTCAAGTCGAAGATGTTTTTCGTTCTTCGCTTAGAAGTGAAAGAAGTTCCCTTTGCAGCGATATACTGTTAACTTTTAGATGAATCTGTAAATATGTGCTGCACGCTTTCCTATCAATAACAAAATAAACAAAAATGAGAACACAGCAGTTCAGAAAGCATCTGATCATAGTGATGTGGATATGTTTGCACGGCATCATGTCGACAGATGTTTTGATTACTATAGAATATATACTAGATCTGGATGACTTTAGTTGGAATGAATCCCTTTTCTTTGCACGACACATTGACATTACAGCACAAAACGGCTCTTTCGACTTTAAGATGATGCATTGGCGCGGCTCCACCTCTGACTCTACATAAACTCAACATGGTTTTGAGCTTCTCTGATGACAGAGAGAGTAAATGGATCCACATCCAGGTGTGGAGATGAACCACTTTAACAGCCCTTATTATGGAAACGCTTCTCTCAACACGTCTCGAGACGAGCCAGACGTGAGATGAGAGCTGACAGAGACCGTAAACCACACAAACTCTCCAGCGCTATTTTAGTATGGTGTACTCTTATTTATAATAAATAAAAAAAATTATTTGTATTATTTTAGTTTTTTGTTTTATATATATATATATATATATATATATATATATATATATATATATTTTTTTTTTTTTTTTTTTTTTTTGGTACTTTTATGGTGTTTTGTCATTTTTATTTGTTTTTTTTTAATTATGTCTATGGTTTCTATTATTTTTTTTATTTCAGTTTTAGTTATTTTAGTGTGTCAAATTAATTTGGCAACTAGCTGACATGAATACAATTTCATTTAGAGTGTTATTTTAGTATCATTGATAGTTTTTATTAATATTTTGAAATAATTTTTTTCATATATTTTAATTTTAGTTAAATTTTTAGTAATTATCTGGTGTGTTTTTGATATCTATATAGCATGAATTAATTTTTATTTGAATTTTAGTTATTTTAGTGCGTCACGTTAATTTAAATGAAAATAAAATACGTTGCTTTGGTAATAAAATAAGTTTTTTTTTTTACAAATTTTATTATAAAATTAATAATTTAACGTTTATTTTATTTGAAGTGATGAAAATCTTTCTTTCCAGGTTTTATTGTTAAACTCACAAGCTCACGCCAAAATCACACATTCAGAAGGAGGAAGCCTCAACGATGACAATATTCACTATAGATTCTCATATCAAACTAATAACACGTCAGACTGAGACGTTGTTTCTGGAGACGATTAGAGGACGATCTCCCTGTCGGTCACAATCAAGAGATCTGCGGACGGATGCCAGGCCCGCGACAAACATTCACCCGCATCTCGTGACAACAATCGCTTCAGAGAGAAACACGCCGCGTTTGTTCTCCGCCGTTGTCTGTTTGAAACGAGGAGATGACGAAGGCAAAAACACCCTCATCCTCTCGATTCAGCAGAACAGACACAAACACAGCAAAACATGTTCATACAGGGAAGAGAAATCACACACTAATAACTCTCGAACAGATCTGATCCTCACATTCATTTTATATATCTAGACTCTCACTGGATGATGACTAGAGACTCATTTCACTCTGTTTGAGCAGAAAAATCAGAGGCATTTGCACATAAGAACTTCATTAAATGAACTCATAAAGGAATGAGTCATGAAAGAGCAGCAACCTATCAGCAATAAACTTTCAGGGAAGCATAACGTCACCGGCCGGTATTTTCCTACAAACTGGGACAGTTGGCACGATCCGAACACGTCCCATCTTCCCTTTCATCCTCCTCTGTCTCTCTCTCCGTCCAATCAAAGCTCTGATTTAACACAAGACTCCTCTTTCAAGCCAGACATAAAGAAGTGCAGGCAGGGGCCGTGGCATCGCTGACCCTCACAAAGACGGCCTTTATGTGGACGCACAACCTGCTGAGGACGGTTGAAGAGGAAGAATCCCTCCCAAACCATCCTGAACCGCTCGATACAGCAACTCAAGCTCTCCATTACTCTTATAAAAGACGCCTGAATGATAGTTTGGAGTCTGATTATTAACATATAATAACGTTTTCTAATCAAGGTTTGAGTTACAGTTACAGAGTGTTTATTGGACAAATATGGGCATTACTGAAGGTCATGTGATCTGAGACTTTTACGAACAGTTTTTAAATAGTGTTTTTTGACTTGTAAATATATCTAAACATTTTTGAAATGAGATTAATTCACTTTGCAGGATGTTGGGTTTGTACTGTGAACAGTGCTGGGGAAAGTTTACTTTTAAAAGTAATGCGTTACAGCATTGAGTTGTTGTTGATGCCGTCATTTTACGCCGGATTGCTTCACAAATGAGGGTCAATTTAACGAAAAAAGATGACACAGAAACTACATACATTTATCCACTAACCGTTCAGAAACACCCACTTCATTCCTGAGTCTCTCCATCAGTTTGAACACTTTCCTCATTTTGTCTGCGTGAGATTCTCCAGCTTTGTTGTTGTTGAGCTGTTGAAGCTCCGCCCTCTTCTGGAGCAGCAGCTCATTTGCATTTAAAGGGACACACACACAAAAACTGTGTTTTTGCTCACACCCAAATAGAGGCGAATTTGACAAGCGATAATAAATGATCTGTGAGGGATTTTGAGCTGAAACTTCACACACATATTCTGGAGACACCAGAGACTGATATTACATCTTGTGAAAGGGGCGTTATAGGTCCTCTTTATGCACAAACTTTGATGATTTTGTCAGTAAACAAGACTAAATATCTTCAGCCACTTCTCCATTAAAAGTATCTTGATTTCAGAACGTTTAGACATTTGTGCTGGAAAACAGAGGAAGAGCATCATTGTTGCGGTGGATCAGTTATGATTCAGTGTTCAATAAAGCCCTTTAAGTGGGTTAGTTTAGTGTCTTCGGGCTCAGATCATTGAACACTCAGATCCTGTCGAGCTCGTTTCTGCCAGCTGTGTGTCATGCACAAAAACAATTACCAAACTACATCAAGCGTTTCCCCCATAAAACCCTGAAGATCCCGGTTAATCTGTCTGCCTTTGCAGCATTCATCTGGAGTTCTGGCACTCCTCAAACACAAAACAAACAGAGCCGCTCTGAAACTGAGCTGTCCTGGCAGTGCCGGCGCTCTGAGGCCAGCGAACACACCGACTATGCCAGATTAAATCCAGACACTAAGCGCTTCCATACTTAGGCGGCGTTGGCTCGGGCGTGTGCATGCCGTGAGCGAACCGCACTTCAGGACTCTTGGATCTCTGGCACCGGCGGGAGGAGAGACGGTGGGCAGCAGGTGCACGAGCGCACGGGTGATCAACCTCACCAAAGCAAGTCATTTCAGTCGCAGCCATCTTTGAAACACCAGCTTCTAACGGCAGCTGCTGCGGCGCAACGGATAAATGACGCAATTATAAACAACTCAGTTTAAAAACACTGTTCTATATTCTTACTGTATGACAACTAGTGACCCAGTTTGGTCCGTTTTTGCTTCTCATCAATTTTAGGAGAAAAATCTGAAGTTGATACACAACTGAGATCTCATTTATGTGTCTTAAGCAACATCTGAGACTCCTGAACATCAGTTATCAGTGTCTATCTCAGGACAAATGCTGAGAGAGCGAGGTGTTGAACAGCAGAAGCGTCAGAGAAAAGACAGAGTGACTCATTTGTCCAGCCGTGACATGCAAAGCTTTGGCAGTATTTTCCAGCAACACCCTGCAATCTAATACACGCTTAGATCTTTGCATTTCTGATGGCTTATGCTTTATAAAGGCACGCTTATTGGAACATTAACTCCTCGTTTCAGCTTACATTAGTGTGTTTGTCAAGTCAATCAGTACTAGCGCTCACAGTGATCAGATCACTAACAAGTATTCAAGATCAGAAAGTGCATCGTCCTGTTCGTCTGAATCATATGTACCACCTAGCAACTGCAACTAGATGAGTAAACTTGAGAAAGCTTAGTCTGAAAGTTTGAAGTAATTGTGATGGATGGATGGATGGATGGGTGGATGGGTGGATGGATGGGAGGGAGGGAGGATGGATGGATGGATGGAGGATGGGTGGATGGATGGATAGATGGATGGGTGGGTGAATGGGTGGATGGATGGACGGATGGATGGATGGATTGATGGATGAATGGATGGATGGATGGGAGGGTGAATCGGTTGATGCACGGACAGATGGATGGATGGATGGATGGATGGATGAATGGTTGGTGGTGTGCGTGGATGGGTGGGTGAATGGGTGGATGGATGGACGGATGGATGGATGGATTGATGGATGGATGGATGTGTGGGTGGATGGATGGATGGGAGGGTGGATGGATGGATGGGAGGGTGAATCGGTTGATGCACGGACAGATGGATGGATGGATGGATGAATGGTTGGTGGGGTGGGTGGATGGGTGGGTGAATGGACGGATGGATGGACGGATGGATGGATGGAGGGATGGATGGTTGGTGGGGTAGGTGGATGGGTGGGTGAATGGGTGGATGGATGGACGGATGGATGGATGGATTGATGGATGGATGGATGGATGGATGTGTGGGTGGATGGGTAGGTGAATGGATGGGTGGATGGATGGATGGATGGATGGGTGGGTGAATGGATGGATGGATGGATGTGTGGGTGGATGGGAGGGTGAATTGGTTGATGGACGGACAGATGGATGGATGGATGGATGGATGGTGGGGTGGGTGGATGGGTAGGTGAATGGATGGGTGGATGGATGGATGGATGGGTGGGTGAATGGATGGATGGATGGATGTGTGGGTGGATGGATGGATGGGAGGGTGAATGGGTTGATGGACGGACAGATGGATGGATGGATGGTTGGTGGGGTGGGTGGATGGATGATGGATGGGTGGACAGGTGGATGCGTGGATGGATGGATGGATGGATGATGGATGGGTGGATGGATGGATGGATGGATGATGGATGGGTGGATGGATGGATGGATGGATGATGGATGGGTGGGTGGATGGATGATGGATGGGTGGACAGGTGGATGTGTGGGTGGATGGATGATGGATGGGTGGGTGGATGATGATAAATAATTTATCGGTGCACATCATTATTGTTTTAAATTCATGTTCCTAGCAATCTTGAATCAGAATCTCTTCTCTGATGACGAGGGCGGGGCAACCTGTCACTCACATGAGATCCACCAATAGCAAACCACAACCATCCAATCAATTCCCCACAGACACAATCAAGCCCCGCCTACATCTGCTCTTGGTTGAGAAGCGTTTCACTCTCAAACTTTCATGCCGACTGTAATACAGTGGTTACAGCAGCACTGACACTGAATCACCTTCTTCAAAGCGTTCGGTATCTGAGCATCAGACTCCGTTATCAGATTGAACCAAAGGCCGGAACACCTTCAGCTCAACTCTTTGATCAGAGATGCGAAGGTGTGTAGATGAAGAGTTCGCCCTCATGTGTAAAGACTCTTTTGTCCTGTTGGATGAAGCACTTACAGCTCTGTGGAATATAGCAGCGTCATATAAACTATTTTATGATGCTTCATTAAAAGTCATACGGGTTTGAATGACATGTAAATGATGACAGAACTTGCATTCATTATGTCACTAAGTGTTTTTGAACTGAAGGATCACCAGCCAATATTTGTGTGAGTTGGAGATTTCAGCAAAGTGTCTGGAGTAGATTTACTTTCATTAGATGAAGAATTCCAATAACCGGCTCATAATGAAGATGCTAATCCTCACAATAGCCACACGCCAGCATGTAACGCACAGCATGCTTAAAGCTGACTTTCCACACACTCAAAACAGATCCTAAACATTCATATTTGTCACGTTAGAGCTCTGAAATGCATTTCCACGCCAGTATTTCCTCGTTTCTGCTCCGGCGATTGCTAACGGAAGCCTGAAGCTGTTACCTGAGGTGGTGCACGGCTGCGTGTCATGTGACTTCCTGTCTGCGTCCTGTCTGTAGACGAGGTGAGGTTTGTTATGCTCTTCCTCATACTCCTCTCCATCGGTGCTCAACAGAGGCTCCAGGAAGAACTGACCGCTGTGTGTCGTGAACGTGCCGATCTGAAGAAACAAGCAAAACACCACAGAATGAGTCACGTGATGATTCAACGATTGAACTAAGTGACCAGACGCACGATATTCTCCCGCCGGAGCAAAGAATAGGTGGAAAAATCTGAGAATGAACATCTACAGATCCACAGATTCATTTCACATCATTTTTAAATGGATGTTCCTTCAGTTTTATAAAACTATTTATAAACTAAAGGCCATGTTTCAGTGATTTTAAGATGGTTGCCTTCATGCTAACAACACCTGTTGTGAAGTGGCATTTTGCTTTAATAAATAAAATTCTTGGGTAAAATTTGCACAGAATAAATAGACAATATTTAAATAAATCAATTTAAAATAAAATAAATAAAAATCAATAATAAAGTAAATAAGCAGAAAATAAATTGTAAAAATAAAAAATAAAAAAATTAAAAATGAATATTAAAATAAATAAATAAAAATATATAAAAAGCTAAAAAAATAAAATAAATATATTTATAGCAAAATAAAATGTATTAAAAAATAAATAGTCAACAAAATAAATAAAAAATGAATAGTAAAGAAAATAAGTAAAAAAAATATTAAATAAAAATGAATTGTAAAATCAATAAATAAATATTTTAAAATAAAAATAAATCATAAATAAAATAAATAATAATTTTAGTAAAAGATTTATAAAAATTAACGGTAAATAGATTTATAAATAAAACATAATAAATAAAATTAATAAATAGTAAAATAAAATAAATCTAAATGAACGTAAATTAATGTTCAACACATGGAAAAAAAAAACTAGAAAAAAAAAATGAGGCATAATGATTGACATTTCTAATGATTCCTGAGACCCTCCTGGAATCATGGTTTATCACTATGGCAACATGTTCAAATACAGAATTCCTGCATACATTCCGAACGGGAGCGGGAACGTACAGTGAGAACAGAGGAGCTGCTGATGATTCTGTACGGAAAACATAAACATACCAGCCAATAATGAAGTGGAAAAACGCTTGAACGAATGGAAACACGTTTGACATGAACTCAAACAGAATTAGTTTTCCTCCGTGTTTCTGTTCTGACGTCACACACACACTGTGAACAAACCTGACAATCTCTGTCCATCACATCCACGTCACCCGCCTGGTATTCATCTGCCCTCAGAAACACGCCAGAAAATGTCATTTCTGTTCCCACGGAGTGACCTTCACTCATGAGGAGCCTTTTCCACAAACACACACTGTGTGTTGCTGTTACACCAAATATTGACCGCTAAATCCAGTCATAAGCACCTAAAACAGGCCGAAGAGTATCATCGCAGTCGTCTATGATCAACGCACGATATCTTCTGAAGTCATAAGACAGATTTGAGAGAGGAAAAGAGTCTGGAAGACGTGGATCCAGTGCATGTGGTTTTGAGTGACAGCAGAAACGTGTCAAAGCGCAGCATTAAGAGGACGTCGCTCAACACGCAGCGCTCATTAGTCCCGATCGCGCAGGATATTTGGGATGTGAGCGTGAATATTTCCGAAAGTTTCTGACAGGTAAACACTCGCTCGCAGCCTTGGGGATGGAAAGATGACATAACTTTCCCTTCACACGTGCACTTGGAAATCAAATCCCACAAATCCAAAAGAACACAGTATTGACAGACAGAAACACACACTGTAAACACACACACACACACACACACACACACACGCGCGCTCAGACACGACTCAGAAACCGCTAAACTGATGATATCAGATATTGATTGATATACGAGTTCATCTCACGATCCGGCCAAGAACACGTCTGCCTCATATTCGATCACTGAATCAAAAGGAAATCCTATTAATAGAAGGATTAATAAAGCAATTACATTTTCCCAAAGGAAAATAAAGTCTATTTTCAGGAACGTTGGGATTTGTTGGGATTTTGTTCCTTTCCAGATTCTCGTAAAGATAAAATGTTTTATTAAAACTGTAAAGTATGTAGACTTAATTACAATAAATAGGCTTTTTCTTTTTCTTAATTTTGCTAAATTATGGTTAAATATATTTATATAAATATAAATATTGAATAAATATCAATACATATATAAAAAAAACACATTAAGCAACAAGTATTTTTACTGCAGAAAAAAAGAGGCTTAATTTTTATTTTCCTTAAGTCAGCAAAATATAATTACGGTTAAATATGATTGAATATTATAAATAGAATAATATAATTATATTATATTAAATAGAAATATTGAATTAATATAAATAAATAAATAAAATATGAATAAATATTTTTAAATAAATATTTTTAAATAAATATATAAAATATTAATAAATGTATTTAATTAAATATATGTACATCATTATATTTATATGATTATATATATATATGTATATATATGATAATGTAACTAATAATAATTTATGCAAAATATAACTATATAAAAATAATCATTATGTTTTGCATAAATGATTTATTATGTATAAATAAGTATACAATGTGTGGATAAATAACAATATAATATAATATAATATATTAAATTTTTTATATATATATATATATATATATATATAAATAAAAATACACAATATAATATCATAATTAAAATATGTATTAAATGTTTAAATGATCCACCTATAGTTTTACCATGGTACATGTCCAAAAGACCGTAGTTTTACAACAGTGTATTTTGGAAGATTGTTGTCACTGAAGTGACTTCAAATTAAAGCTTGAGTTTTCCGATGTAAATCCATTGGCTCATGCCAGCTGTGGGCATCAGAGGTCATCCGAGGTCATTCTCACAGAGACGTTCAGATGAGAGGCCATGAACATCTGTCCTGAAGGTTATTACGCTCAGGTGCGGACAGACGCTGTCGACAATCTGACATCACGAGCCGAGCGGGAGAGAAGATCAGCGCACCTGACGGACCAGAAGGATTATGGGTCGGTCAGGAACCTCACTGTCAGAGGACCATCCCATGATGCAATGCTTCGAACTAAAGTCTCTGAAACTAAACAAATGCTAAAGAACACGAGCGCTTTACTGTGTGAATCTTTCTTTCAACGTTCAAACGCAAATCTGAGTCTGGATTTAAACCGCATACGAGTGTGAAGTGGCTGTTCACATGACAAATAAACTCATTTGAATCAAACACCGAGTTTAACATGTTTGTTTGTTTACAGCTATTAGTGAGAAACAAGTTAAATGTAGCAAAATATGAAAAAAATGTTACTAAAAAACTATTAAAACGGTTCATCTTCAATAAAAATATAAAACTATACAACTAATTCTGGCCAATTCAATAAAAAAACCTTAATATAAAACGTAACAATTTGAACTCGTCAAATAATACGCTAAATATGACAATAATAATTTTTTTTTTTGCATTTTCAGATGTCAAACTAAACAAATTTGATTCATATATGGTTAAAATGTCTTTTTTTTATTTTAACGTGTTTTCTTCACTGATATTTTCAAGATTAAAAACAGGCTGTATAAAATAATAATAAAAAAATGTAAAAAAAATAATAAAACTCTTTCTGGCCTCCTTCAATAACACTTCAATAATAAAAATAAAAAAGAATTTAAACAAATATACATTCTTCAGTTTCAACTATTTTAACTATTTTTTTGTTTGTTCAAGGCTACTTTTGTGGTGAGAAACATTAAATGTAGAAAAATGTGAAGTAAAAATTAAAAAAAAAAGTAAAAATAAATAAATAAATAAATAAAAATGTAAAAAAAAGTTTAAAAAAAATGTTAATTTTTTTTTTAAAAAGTAAAAAAAAAGTTTAAAAAAATATAAAAATAAATAAATAAATAAAAATGTAAAAAAAAAAGTAAAAAAATGTTATATATATATATTTTTTTAAAAATGTAAAAAAAAAGTTTAAAAAAAGTAAAAAAAAAAAAAGTCAATTTAAAAAAGCTCTAAAACTATTTCTGGCCTCTGTACACGTCATTAAACAACAATTCTTCAGCTTTAACATTAATTTTAACATGATGCTTCAGCTTTATGTCTTTCAACTAAACACGTCCATGTTGTGAACCTTCCTCTGGCTGTTTACGACACGAGCGGGACGAAACACGACCTGTCTGAGCCTCCTGTCGTCCTCTGAGACTGACGAACGACTCGCTGACGACCCCGTGACCTCATCAGAGCCTAAACGAGCGCTGTCACGAGGAGCGGCTCTTTCAGCGGCCCGCCGCCCTGCAGCTGCGTTTACAGCCGGGACTAATCACCTCCCACCACCTGACACAACTAATTAACAGATGACCGTATGCAAATGGGTCAGGAGCACATCCTCAAAAGCGCCCTGAGGTCAGATAGCAAGAGCCACGAGAGGGTTAAACCGGTGGAGCAAATGGACTATATTTGAAAGACTAGACAGCTGGGTGTCATATGAACCCAATCACATCCATTCATTCTGTCCCACACGAGTCATTTCTCTAAAATAACTGGCAGGGCAGTTTCATCACCCGCTCATGCCTTGTTTCCCATCCAAACTAGAGAATAACTCGAGTAAAACCAGGCAGATAATCCTAATCCTGAATACATGACGGAGTTTCCTGCTAGTTGGAAATGCTCTAATCCCAGTTAACTTCTGCTGTGACGTCACAACAAAATCCAACCATTACAAAACACTAGTTATCATCATTAACCACTAACTCTGTGTTTATAGTAACCAGTCATTTCTCCCGTCTAAAGTAACTGGCTTTAAGTTTGAACATCCGCTTAAGACTAGAGAAGAATAACTCAACTAAACCAACTAAAACTGAGGAAGTTATCAAACACTAAACGTTACCCGTTTTACACTAACTAGTCTAGAGAGAACAACTCTTCTAATCTTCACAGACAGAACTGTCGTCATGTTGGAATTACTCAATCAATTAATCAATCAACTGCAGTAGTTACTCCAGTAATACCAGTTTTCTGCTAATAAAAATTGCTCATGTCTTTGTTGAACTTACAAGCACAAGTACAAAACGCTCGGAGTAATCCCACTTAAAATTCCCTGATAATTTACTCACCCCCAGGAGGGTTTTTTGAGGAAAACATTCCAGGATTTTTCTCCATATAGTGGACTTCAATGGGGTTCAACAGGTTCAAATGTCAGTTTCAGCGCAGCTTCAAAGGATCTACATGATCCCAGATGAGGAATAAGAGTCTGATCTAGAGAAACCATCGCACCAGAGCAGTGCAAGATGTGCCACGCATTACGTCATCATGCTGGAAAGGTCATGTGACGTAGGAGGAAGTACCGAAAAACTCCATCTCATTTTCTCCTCCAACTTCAAAATGTTTTACCTTTATTTGTAAATTACCTGTTATTTGCATCTTTGCACGTTCACTTTGTAAACACTGGATCGCTACTTCCTCCTACATCATGTGACCTTTCCAGCGTGATGACGTAATGTGTGCAAGACCAGCATTTGAGGTTAAAAAGTATATTTTTGTATAAAATGTCCGATGGTTTCTCTAGATCAGACTCTTATTCCTCATCTGGATCATGTAGAGCCCTTGAAGCTGCACTGAAACTGACATTTGGACCTGTTGAACCCATTGAAGTCCACTATATGGAGAAAAATCCTGGCATTTCTTTTCAACTGAAGAAAGAAAGACATGAACATCTTGGATGACATGGAGGAGAGTAAATTATCAGGACATTTCCATTCTGAACTGAACTAATCCTTTAACTAGTCCAGTACATTAGAGACAACTCAACAAAGCCAAAGCTTAATCTTCACAGAACTAATCCTGCGTTCATGTCGGAATTACTAGTTTAATTCTCGTAAATTACAAGTTGGAAACTTTCTGACTTCCCATAAAAATGGAAGTAGCAGCAGTTAAAACCCTCTACAGGTCACCAGTCCAGATCTCTTCGCACTCACCAGTCCGGTGCAGAGGCTGAAGACGGCGTGGTGTTCCCTGCGAGCGTTGACGTGTCCTCTGAAGAAGCAGTGGCGCAGATCTGCAGCGTCTCCGCGCTTCTCCTCCTCTCCCAGATGAAGCACCGTGTAGGATGGAGCGATGAATCCAGAATCGGCGGTGAGGTTCAGGTGAAAGGCCTGACCGAACGCCTCGATCCGGTAATGAGCCCTGGAAGCCGAGACCTCCGCGTCAGCGCTGCGCCTCCTCCTGCGGTAATGCAGCCGGTGCGGGAACGACTCTCCGAAATCATTCAAGCGCACGGGGGTGACGATCTCATACGAGGACAGCTGTCTGATGAAGCTCTCTGAAACACACACAGAAGCTTCTTTATTGGCCACGAAGAACCTTTCCATAGCACGCTTTTATAGTTCTTTAAAATGTTCTCCACACAGTTCTTTTAAGAACTGACTGTTCTTTGAGGAACCAAAACAGGTTCTTCTATGTGAAAACGCCTTTATTTTTAAGCGTGTTTAGTTTTTGGACCCTTGAGTCTCTCTTAGAAGTGTGAATGTGATCCATCAGATCAAGTGTGTTTGGATCAGCTGGTGTTGTGGTGCTGTTAGTGGATGGATGAAGTGGAGTTCACACAGGTGTCCCAGCAGAGGAACCACAGGTGTGGAGGAGCTAACACAATACTATTCAAATCTACATCTATTGATTTGGCATGTCAAACAAACTTCTCTTTGCCAGATGTTTTAATTGTACAGTGTGTTTGTGCATCTTTCTTTATGATAAACTGCACTTGCTTTGATATTTTTTTATCTAATGCAATGACGTTCGCATTTTAAGTGTCTTTGTTAGCACTTTAGAGATGCATAATACACTGCATACAGTTTCCAATTTATACTGACAAGAATGCAAAACATGCACAATTACACAATGTTTAATTCATTTACTCTCATCTGTTTATGTGCGGGGAAAAAATACATTTTACAACAAAAATTCTTCTTTAATGTCATAGAAACCAGAGCAAACTTCTGGAAGTGTGTTTATAAGCTATTCGTTACGCTGTAGATCAGACTGACGCGTGTTTTTTGGTGTGTTTTGTAAGTGTCTTACCTTGTTTGTGGTGGAGTTTGTGCGTGTGCGCGGTGCGTAAAAGCGCGGAGAGGTGCCACACGAGTCCCAGCAGCCGGAGCGCAGGACCCCGCATGATTCCCCGGCGCTCTGCCTCTCTCTCTCCGCCGCTCCTCTCTTCGGTTCTCCGGGGCTGGAGCGTCTCTACCGGCTCTCCTCCTTCAGCTGAAGCACGTCCGATCCGCCGTCATGCCGTTAAAACACCCGCATCCGCTCGGATCCGCTCATGTCGCGCACGGACCCGCGGCTCTGAGCTCAATGTGCGCGCGCCGCACGGATCGGTGCCAGCGGGCTTTTTTTTTTTCCGCTCGCTGGCTCTCCATAGGACACCCCCCTAAACACACACTCTGAGGCTCTTGTCACGCCCCCCTGCTCTACTGCAGACTCTACACTCGACCACTGAATCACATCAAATCTCGTCAGAGTTATTTAACCGAGAGATAATAAAACCCGCAGCAGTGACCGCTGACAGTGACCCGCCATTAAAACACACTGGAAAGATCAACACAATCAGGGGTTAAAATTAAAGCTGCACTAATTTACATGTTAGTAAATCAATCTGATCAAACCCATTTTTATGCACACGATAGATAGATAGATAGATAGATAGATAGATAGATAGATAGATAGATAGATGATGCATGCATAGATAGATAGATAGATAGATAGATAGATAGATAGATCGGTAGATAGATAGATAGACAGACAGACAGACAGATACAGATAGATAGATAGATAGATAGATAGATAGATCGGTAGATAGATAGATAGATAGACAGACAGACAGATAGACAGATAGATAGATAGATAGATAGATAGATAGATAGATAGATAGATGATGCATGGATAGAAAGATAGATAGATAGATAGATAGATAGATGATGCATGGATAGATAGATAGATAGACAGATCGGTAGATAGATAGATAGACAGACAGACAGATACAGATAGACAGACAGATAGATAGATAGAAAGATGATGCATGGATAGATAGATAGATAGATAGATAGATGATGCATGGAAAGATAGATAGATAGATAGATAGATAGATAGATAGATGATGCATGGATAGATAGATAGATAGATAGATAGACAGACGATAGATAGATAGACAAATAGATAGATAGATAGATGATGCATGGATAGATAGATAGATAGATAGATAGACAGACGATAGATAGACAGATAGATAGATAGATAGATAGACAGACAGACAGATCGATTGATCGATAGATAGATAGATAGAAAGATAGACAGACAGACCGATAGACAGATAGATAGATAGATAGATAGACAGAAAGACAGATCGATTGATCGATAGATAGATAGATAGAAAGATAGACAGACAGACCGATAGATAGATAGATAGATCGATAGATAGACAGACAGATAGACATTAAATAGATAGATAGATAGATAGATAGATAGATAGATAGATCGATAGATAGATGATGCATGGATAGATAGATAGATAGACAGACAGACAGATCGATTGATCGATAGATAGATAGATAGAAAGATAGACACATAGACACATAGATAGATAGATGGATAGACAGACAGACCGATAGATAGATAGATTGATCAATCGATCGATAGATAGATAGATCGATAGATAGATAGATCGATAGATAGATAGATGGATGTGATCTGAGTGTTCTGGGAGCAGCATGACCGTCTCGTTCCTCCATCAGTGTTTGACGTCAGAGCAGTTCAAGCATGTCATTCAGTCTGTCAGAGAGAATCCCGACGCTCCGATGGAATGAGGGAAACTCACTTTCACACATTTGTTTGTAATCAGAGAAAAGTTTACACGAGACGCTTTACTGCTGCATGTACACGTTCCCCCCGAAACATCCTGAGCTTTTCATTACTGTGTTTATGGACATACAATTAGCTGATAATAGCTTTCTGAACGTCTTTCTCTAATCGGTTTGTTAGTCTGACATCAGTCCAACACATGACCAGTGAATACGTGTAGACGTACTCATCAAAAACACGATTGTTTAGATACTCACGAGTCAAAACTGAGGGCAAATCATTTACCATGTAGGTTAAGATGTAATCACTTGAATTCATCATTAATTAATCAATCAATTCTGTCAGTTTGATTCAAGTTAGTGCAGTAAAACACTGATGATGATTGCTTTATCTTGTTCCTGTGAACTTAACGTAATGTTGCAGTTAAAAGTTGTAAAAGATTCATTCTTTTGAGCAGTAAATGCATTTTATAACAGGAAAGAGATATGGGTTATGAGAGCTGAGATAGTGCGAAGGTCATCACTGCTGTCCTTGCAAAATATTTCTACGATACACATTTCTACATAAACACATTTGCTTTTGACCACATGAATATGCCTTCAACATATTCTCCGATCCCTGTGAGATGTACAGTATGCGTTCACATGTGCGTCAGACCCTCAGGACACTTATTAGTGTGCATTAAACGTACACTTGGTTTCCCGCTGCTTTTAAAATCAACATCTCACCCTGTGAACTGCCCGTAAAAGTTCCTAATGCAACACACGTGAAGATGCTCATTAGAAAGAGATGTAATTATGATCTTGCGTCCAGATGTTCATGGCCATGAACACGATCATTCTGTGATCTTTCGGTCAATAGAAGCTAATGGTGATTGAGTGGACGGTGTCGGTGGATTCGGGTTCGTCTGAAGTCTCTGCTTCACTGACTGTGACACAATGGCCTTTCGTCCAGCGCCGCTCGGCGTCCATCAGCTCACATGTTGGGATTCATATTGTGGGACCCTGGGACACTCACGAGCTTCCGACCCTCTCACTTGACCTTTGACCCCCCGAGTGACCTGTTGGTGACCCCTGGCAGGACCCTGGGAAACTGTTTGTGGGTGCGTTCGGGTTCAAGTTAAAAACTGAAACTGCAATTCAGCCTGAAATATTAAAGAAAGTTACAATTCTAGGGATGCACAGATATGACAATTTTGACCGATACAAACCGATAATTCTTTATATTTGAAAGCCGATAACTGATATATTGGCCGAAGATAGGTAGATGTTGGGATTCATATTGTGGGACCCTGAGACACTCACAAGCTGCCGACCCTCTCACTTGACCTTTGACCCCCTGAGTGACAGATAGATAATTCTTTATATTTGAAAGCCGATAACCGATATATTGGCCGATAAATCAAAATCCACATTTTTAGATCCAGACAGATAGATAGATAGATGATAGATAGATAGATAGATAGATAGATAGATAGACGATAGATAGATGGATAGATGGATAGATAGATAGATAGATAGATAGATAGATAGATAGATGGATAGATGATAGATAGATAGATAGATAGATAGATAGATAGATAGACGATAGATAGATGGATAGATGGATAGATGGATAGATGGATAGATAGATAGATGGATAGATGGATAGATGGATAGATAGATAGATAGATAGATAGACAGATAGATAGATAGATAGATAGATATAGACCGATAGATAGATAGATGATAGATAGACAGATAGATAGATAGATAGATAGATAGATAGATAGATAGATAGATGATAGATAGATAGATAGATAGATATAGACCGATAGATAGATAGATGATAGATAGACAGATAGATAGACAGATAGACAGATAGATAGATAGATAGATAGATAGATAGATAGATAGATAGATAGATGTTGGGATTCATATTGTGGGACCCTGAGACACTCACAAGCTACCGACCCTCTCACTTGACCTTTGACCCCCTGAGTGACAGATAGATAATTCTTTATATTTGAAAGCTGATAAATGATATATTGGCCTAAAAATCCAAATTTTTACCATCATGGTGAACAGTGTACATCTGAAGTGTCAATAATCAATTATTTATCGGTTTTAAGATAATAGCCAAATTTTCTTATCAATAAAAATTAACGACTATACCGATGCCGATATAGTGGCTGATATATCGTGCATCCCAGAGGAATTCATAGCAGTTTGGAGGTCAACGCTTCCTGGATGTGAATGTTTCTTCTTCATAATTCTAAGAAGAGAGAAAGAAAGAAGTGTTAGAGTGTTTATGCCCACGTGGAATTTGAAAAATTGCATTCGATAGCCAAAAAGATCATCTTACACATGCACTTTGCTGTCCAAACACACCGTATATCAGTAACTTGTTGAAGATGAGATTTATTGTGTAAATTTGTTGAGGCAGTTTTGTTTAACAGCGTGCCAGAGGAACACAATCCCGCCAAGTGTTTAGTGTATATCTGTGTGTGTGTGTGTGTGTGTGTGCAAAAAATTCTTTCATAAGGTCCATTCACACCAAGAATGATAACTATTAAGATAACTATAGCAATAACTAAATCATTGTCCACAACAGCAGACAGGGTTGGGAGTAACGAAATACAAGTAACTTAGTTACGCATTTAAAATACAAAATTTGTGTAACTGTGTTTCATTACAGTTTCATTTTAAATGGGTGGTAATCAGATTACAGTTACATCTGAAAAGTGTTTTAGATTACCAAAGTGATTACTTTGAGTTTTAATG
This sequence comes from Zacco platypus, assembly GCA_038088235.1. Lineage (NCBI taxonomy): Eukaryota > Metazoa > Chordata > Actinopteri > Cypriniformes > Xenocyprididae > Zacco > Zacco platypus. The sequence continues at coordinate 599,096 of CM076063.1, forward strand.
TCATTTAAACAGCGATTGGTGATTCTCTGACTCTGACCGTCTGAAAAAGAGGAGTTAAGTTTCATCAACATTTAATACTTTTAAGAGGATCATAAAAATGTTGTTATTTTTATTTAGTTCTGTCCTGAACAAGACAAAATGACTGAATTTATCAAAAACAATTGCCGAACTGCCAACTGAACTGTCCTGTCATGACCTGATGATCCACGACTGTTTTCATGTTTTGTGAGTCATTTTATAATTCACTCGTCACTGCAACTTTGTCTCACAATTTGTTTTATTTTCTCTCACAATTGTGAGTTTGTGTTCACAATTCTGACTCCTTTTTCTCAGAATTGCGAGATTTAAACTCACAATTGCAAGTTATAAAGTCAGAATTGGGAGATAAAAACTTGCTATACTGACTTTTTTCTTGCAATTGTGAATTTAGGGTGTGAGTTTATATCTCATAATTCTGACTTTTCTCAATATTGTGAGTTTATATCTCATAATTCTGACTTTTCTCAATATTGTGAGTTTATATCTCATAATTCTGACTTTTCTCAATATTGTCAGTTTATATCTCATAATTCTGACTTTTCTCAATATTGTGAGTTTATATCTCATAATTCTGACTTTTCTCAATATTGTCAGTTTATATCTCATAATTCTGACTTTTCTCAATATTGTGAGTTTATATCTCATAATTCTGACTTTTCTCAATAATGTGAGTTTATATCTCATATTTTTGACTTTTCTCAATATTGTCAGTTTATATCTCATAATTCTGACTTTTCTCTATATTGCGAGTTTATTTCTCATAATTCTGACTTTATAACTCGCAATTGCAACTTTATATCCCAAAATTCTGAGGGAAAAAGTCATCATTGTGAGAATTACCCGTTTTGTGTTTGTTCCACACTTATTAGTATTCCAAAGTATTCTAAAGTATTTAGATTAAGTTACTAAACTTGAGTAATGTAACGAAATATGTTACAAATTACTTTTTAAAGCATGTATTTTGTAATCTGTAGTGAAATACATTTTAAAAGTAACATACCCAGCCCTGTTTACAGCAGATGATATTGTTCTGTTTACTATAAGCGCTACAGTTTTGTCGTCTGTCTCTTTAAATGCTCAAGCTCGTGTCTTTATCGTTATAGTTGAGCAGTGATAATGATTTTTAGAACGATATCTTTATCATTATTGTTACAGTTATCGTACTTGGTGTAAACGAGCATGTACTCCATATTTTTCCAGTACAAATATCCAAACATTCTTAAATCAAGATACGTTCACCCAACATCCTTCTACCAGCCACCCGGAACACCACTAACACCACTGCCATTCGATCTTAAGATGTTTTATTTTCTGTCATCTTCTTCGAGAGCTCTTCCAGCTGAAACGCTCCAGCGATCTGCTCAAAGTCACGGCTGGCTGGATGCTTAAAGCTGTCTGCGCTCGTTTACATATCGAAGGCTTTGACCCCGAGCTCAATGGCCACGGTAAATATGCGTTGTTAACATTACCGACACACCTTCCTGCTTTTGTGTGTTCGGTATTTAAGCTTGTGTTAATGATTGACTCCGTTAAACGCTTCGGACACTGATTGTGCAATGATGCAAGGCAGCTTTAACATGATCATACATCATATTATTGACGAAATAACGTAAAAAGATACCAAAATCATCTTAATTAGCATCAGTTAATTAGGAGTTAATTTAAATTCAGCAATCGTGTAAATGCTTAAGCTATCATTAAATTATTCTTTAAAGGGTTAGTTCACCCCGAAGTCCAAATTTTCTGAAGAGACTCGATCGAACGGATTTAATTTAGGCTTTACTCACATGTAAACATTGATCAGTGTGAACATTTTTTCACTGCAGGTCCTCTTACATGCTAAGTCGCCATTTTGTCATGCTTCTACAGTAGCCCTAAATGGACAAACTGTTTGCTTGACTTGCTTCTCTCTGCTGTCTCAGACGACGACATTTTTGTCCTATGTTGGCCGCCGTAGCTTCTCTATATTGTAATTCGCACTAAATGCACTAAAATTTACACACTGGTTTCTTTTTTACACATTAAGAGAATGCATGGTAAAAAAAATTAATTAAGAACTTGTTTAATTAAACAAATCATTAGAATGATTTCTGAAGGATCATGTGACACTGAAGACTGGAGTTATGATGCTGAAAATTCAGCTTTGATCGCTAGATATAAATTACACTTGACTTTATATTGACATAGAAAACAGCTGTTTTGAATTGTAATAATATATCAGATTTTTTACTGTATTTTTGATCAAGTACATGCAACGTTGGGGAGCAAAAGAGACTTCTTTCAAAAACATTTTTGAATGGTAGTGTACATGTATAGAGCAAGACTTCAATGTAACACGCTTAAAATCTGACATAACTCACTTTCAAGGATCTCTAGTCTGTCTTTACTGCACTTCGATCACCTGCAGACCAGCAGCAGCAGCATCTATATGCGTCTCATGTGGACCGTACAGCGTAACCGAAGGCTGGGAGCGTTTCCTGTGATTTAACGTCCACAGTACTGACTCCATCCCCGTCCTCTGACCCCTCCGTCACCCGCAGGACTCCAGTGGTTCCTGGACACGGGTCACAGAGTTTGAAACTGCAGTCGTAAGAGTGATGTAGACCTTAAGATGGAAAAAAATACTATCATGACATTCACACAAACGACTCAAACAATGTGCCTGACGAAGACATTCAAAACATTCTGAAATCAAGATACATTGACTTAATATCTGCATATTGATTTAAGAACGTTTAAATATTTGTGCTGGAAATCAAGACAAACACACTGAGGAAGAACATCATTTTTTGCATAAGTAAGTAAGTGTCGAAGCAGGCGCCAGGCTTGACACTGTATCCGTCTTTTTTTTACTGTTCAGGAACGCAAGAGATCCGAGACTTCTTGAGATTAAGTGTTTAGGATGGATGGGCTTTGGATGCACTTAATTTAAAGTGAAAAATGCTGATCCTCAGGGTCAAGTGAAAGATTTAGCCAGTTAGTCAGATACTGAACGACCTCTCCGAGCTGAGCCAGCAAGAAAATCAATCACTTTCCGAGGCCCATAATCTAATTAAGTTTCTCCGCGCAAGCTAATGGAATGAGATTCTGACCAAGTGTTTCTCTGGCGCTCTATTCTTCTGACAGTTTCAAGCAATGCCAAAAAACGTGTAATTTATGAGCCTTTCAAACTGTTCATAGCCCAGCCTCCATACAGGTGTTCTCATGGTTGAAGTCCAAGAGGTTGAGCCACCTGAAACCAGCGTTTCTCTTCGGATTAAGTCTCCCTTCGTCTTCCGTCCCAATTCCATTTCTCCGTAGTGCAAGCTGTAAATTCCACGGCGCTCGGAATTCCTGTCAATCCTCTTCCTATCCTTTCAGAGGTGAGTTCCCAGGCTTAGCCCTGGAGACAGATTTGCGACGCTGTCAAAACAACTATCCTGAGATCTAAACTTCCCACCCCTGTGGTCTTACTCAACGTGTGGGTTTAAGAAGGGTGAGAAAGATTCCTGAAAGTGGATTTGTTGACAGTACGGCTCTCCTGGCCCTCTATCCTGATGGCCCTTCGCATCTGTGAAAGAAACACACAAAACTTAAAGAGCAAAGAGAAGTATCAGTCAATCAATCTTGCTATTTGTAGATCTGTTGGTCATATTTACTCTGCGTTGAATAACCTAGATGTGGCTAAATAAAGACTGTTTGCCATTGTACTTTCAGGCAACGACTTGTTGAAAGAGCCATCGGTGTAAAAACATAATCATGCGTCAGTTCTGTCAGGCACTCGCTGAAGCTAATTTTAAACTTTACGTGAACTTCTTTCGAGTCAGTTTACAAGTTCCGGACACTTTGAAGAGGTTGAGGGCACTTGTATAAAGCTAGTGAAACAGTTTTACACAATTTAACTTCATTGGTCTGTATAGCTGACCTGTGTCTGGAAACATCGGAGTGAAGTAACTTCCCAGGGAACTCATGACAATCCAAGAGCGCAACATTTTGTACAAGTACCAAACATGCGGAAAGTGTCTATGATATTGATGGGTAAGTTTCCACTTTGCCATCTTTTCTTCATTCATGTGTCATTTTTTCTACGTGACTTGGACAAAGCAGCCTGATTAAACTGGCAACATTGTTCCCTATATAAAGCGAAGTTGCGTAATAGGATGTTATTTATCAGGAATGTGTTTGATACGTCACAGATAGCCGGCAGGTTTTCCATGTAAATGCTATGATAGAAAGCTTATGTATATGTGCGTGGATTCAATCAGAACTGGTAGCATGTGAAGACAGGACCGCTGGGGCCCCGGACATACTGCAGGCGTCGCCACCCCACAGGCTTCAACTCTGACGTCACACTTCATGTGTCTGCGCTCTCAGGTTTCAGTCTGACCAGAAGCTGCCCTATTCTCATGCAGTGGCCTTCAAACTCCTCATGTGGGAGAGCTAGATATCGCCCACTGCTGATCTAGAGTCAGAACCTCTAGCTCACATAGTGACCCTGGTTAGGACAGATGAAGTTAAACTGGCTTGAGATCAGTTTTGAGAAGATACTAATGCATCTGGAGGGTGGGTTAAGGGTGTTGCTGAACCCTTACATACAAGTACTATTGGAGTATACCAAGTAGTATGATGCATGTCTAAATAACCACAGTATTTCTTAGTGAAATTACTGGCACCTTAAAACCAATACGGAAAGAGGAGTTTTCCAAAAAATCATTTTGAAATGCTCAGGTTTCCTTGGCCATGTTTGGCCAGTGACTTCATTGACTCTGATAGTGCTGTGTTTTGCTTACTTACAGCTGAAAACTGTAAACTTTTAGCCCCTGTGATTCATGGGATGCAATGACAGGTTTGTAGGGGTCGGCATGGGTCTACAGCAATGCACAAGATGATCCGAAAACTGAAGACAACGTCTTTTAACAGCCTCCTGACTAATGGAGAAATATTCGCAGGACCTTTTTAGGGTAGAGTAGGTTAATTCGTTGACTAAATATATAAATATTGACGGCTCTTTGACGAATTGCTTTTGTTTTAGGTAAACACACAAAAGCAAACACATAAAACAACATCCTCACAGTAGGTCAAAAGGTGGTTAAAAGGTTTTCAGCTGATCACATAGAACTGACCTGTAACTGCACCAAACCACTGGAGTAGCAGCAGAAAAGCATGATGTTAAACACTAAGGGCACTAACATTATATCTAATAATGTGATTTCCACGGAGGCAGAGCCGTTTTCCCTCATAATGGCACTTCTCCTGCTGACTGGAGTGTTTCACGCAGTGCGGATTGGAAAGAGAAGGAATGTTGCTTCATTCCCTGGAGGCAACAGCCGAGACAACTGCTGCTCTATTTGTGAACTCCAACCAAAATAACAGGTTAGTGTATTGGGTGGGATTGGACCCAAGTGGCCAATCAGTGGCTAGAACTGGGGTCAGCATCCATTAGAAGGGTCTAAGTGTCGCTAATGCAAGTGAGAGACCTCAGGGCTGACTAAACATGGACAACTCGGACAATCTGATCTGGCCCTGATGGTGTTAGAGAGAACTTATTTAGAGAGGAGGATTATCTCTCAGATAGCTAAAAGAGGGAAGAATGGTGATAAAAGCATCTCTTGGGATTAGTTGTTTTAATTAGCCATGTTTGAAAAGCTGCTATTATTGTGATTTACAGCTGATAAATCAGAATGTTTTTCCTGTCAGCATCAATGATAACATACATGACGGAGCGCGGATTAATCCCTCCAAAGCTGATACTTTACCAAAAAAACACATCATTGAAGGTTCGATTTCAAACGAAGCTCTTTCCTATGAAAATGACTGTTCATTATATGCACTAAACAGGTTTGTCTATCAGATTTTGAACACATTTTCCTGTCATTGGTTTCCAAACCTAGCAAGCTGCCTTGCTATACTGTCTACATAGGCAGCATCTTACTAAAGCTGCGGTTACATGTACCATTGCTTGGTGAAATAGGAATTTCGTGCAGTCGGGAGTTTTGGGTGAGGGTGAAAAAGTTACCCAAGTAGAGTTTGCATTTTCAGGTTTGTCATTTGAAATCACCATGCTGACCAAAAGAAAGCTGCTTATTCACAAGAGACAAATTTTGCCTGCAAAATTTCACTTAAATATCACTAATGTGACCACACCTTAACTAAAATGGCAACTGATTTGAAACTCTCTACTTATGTATTATTCAAATCAACACTTCACTGATGCATTGCATTACATGCTGCCTCATAATTTGACCAAAGAACATCTTATAAAATCTTAGATCTTTCAGAAATACCTTCACTAGGCTTTGGTGGTGTGTGTACAAATACAGACAATCCCAATTTAAATGCAGAATCTGTATTAAAGGGGAAAAAAACACAGGAGATTTTCTCTGGAGGAAACCTTTTAAACCCATCTGACCCACAAACATAAATCCCCAGGTTGTCAGGAAGACCAAATCTCGCCTGTTTAGGGGAATTAAGCATATTTATCCTCTTGTGGTCTTGCCTTGGATATCAAAGGCTGCAAAACGGGTGATGAACTCAGTATTTACATTTTATAAGTTGATGTGTACATATCAATAATGGATGTACATGACTGCATGTTTAGAGAGTGCGGAGCCAAACTCTTTCATTGCAGTAATTTCTGGTGCACCTCACCTGAACCTCTTTGTGGGACTGAAAATTATGGTTAGGGCTCTGGTATCTGCTTACATAGGCCATTTAGACTACTTCACCAAATCAAAGAAAAGTCTGTATCCATTTGTCTGGACTTGGAGACCCTGTATGCTGAAAGACATCCAGTAACACGAGCCAAACCATGTAAACTACACAAGTCAAAACTTAATACTGTGTCGTGCTAAGAATTCTCCATTGTATTTGGCTTTGTACATTATTCATGACCACCTTGTCATCTTGAATATATTTGTCTGCAAACTTTTTATTTAATGGTGTTTGCTAAGGCAACCTCTAGGACTAAAGGTGGGGTCACATTTATCATTGTGAAATTTCACAGGTGAAATCCAGTCATTCCAATGCGAATCTGCACGAGTGGAAGATCAGTTTTTGCTCATGTTCAAGTTGGTCAGCGAATTTGCCATGCTGAGCAACAGAAAGCTGCTTGGTTTTAAATGACTCCTGTCTGAGGTGTGCTACTGTAACAGATGGTAAGCGCTGAGAGAGCTTTGTCCTCTTTGTTAGAGCACCCGACTTCCGTGCCAGCGGACCCGGGTTCGAGTCCCGTTTTAAGCCGCCGGGTCGAAGAGGAGGGGTTCGGATGTTGGCCGGTAAGAGCTGTATGTGTAAAACTTCACTCCCCTGATCTCAAGAGACACTCCAGAGAACCTCCTTGTTAGAGCGCCTGCCTCCCATGCCGGCATACCGGGGGCGAGTCCCGCTTAGAGTAGACGGTTCGAACAGGAGGAGTTCCATTGGTGCCGTGACCCGGATGGGAGTGAGGTTTAGGGGGGTGAGTGTAATGGACGTAGGCTGGAAAGAGCTGTGTATAAAACCTCACTCCTCTGATCTAGAGACGCTCAAGCTAGACACTGAGGTCTTTAGCCTCCTTGTTAGAGAGCCTGACTGCCATGCCAGTGGACCTCGTGGGCGGTTCGAACCGGAGCGGTTACACTACATACATCTCTACACAACTGACACTAGACCTTTTTGCATGCAAAATTTTTTAAAGTCTTAAGGTTTAGTGTGAGCATCATCCTGCAGAGGGTATGACATGAATGATTCCTCAAATCATGCATTTTGTTGAGGAAACGTGTGCTTTTACAGGTGAAAAAAAATCCCACATATGCACAATGAAGGAGAAGCCTGAGTTTGGACCGGTAAACAACATTAATGCTTACTGGTCAAAGACAGTTTGCTGATCCAGCAAAAGCTCCCCTCGGGAAATGAAGCACTTTGGCGGAGACATCTAATATGCGTCTAAATCAGGATCAAACCACATATTTAAGCAGTGAATGGGCCAATAACCCAGCCCAGCTAATATCTTTAATGAGTCTCTCTCTCATTGTCAGAGAACAAACCCAACCCAACTTTGGCTGCCAGTTAAAAGCAGGATTACTCAACTAATCCCTGGAGAAGTGTTGGGCCGCCCTCCCCCGTCTCCTTCAGCTTGAGTGTTTTACAGGTGTCTGCCTGCATTTGCATTGAGTATCTGCTGATGCAGACCTTAAACGTGAAGCACATAATGCAACGTTTACAAAGAAAACCACAATACGTGCTGGGGGAAACCGATTTGGGATGTTGCGATTTCTCAATGTCTGATGAGCTTTGGTGCATGCAGTGCTCAAAAGTAAGACGATATCTATCAATTTAAAAGCATTGCTATAAAAAGTAGCATTGCTGATCCTGATTTGGAGTTGATTTTAACCACATTTTCTGCTCATGCCACCAGTGTGAATACTGTTAATATGACAGTTGGATGTGTAGTATGTGTCAGACAGGGCTATCGCTATTGGACAGCTTTCAAGGAGCCCGAAGGCACAGAAAACTGATTTTCCACATGCTTAGGAAAAAGTCATGCCCTTTCTGTCCGATGTCCTTCAATCCAGTTCCTGAACTGCTCTTAGGGATGGAAACTGCAACCTGTTGCGTTTTTTACGATCTCTGCGGGCAGTACGATACATTACAAACCAGGTCTGCTCTGAGTATTTGATTATAGCATCTGCGCTCATGTGTGTTAGCGCTCAGGTTCGTAGATCTATGAGTGTGCCACATATGTGTGTGATTTAGGACCTGATGAACGCAAGCCAAGAGCAAACTTGATATTATCATCAGCGTCGTGACCAGCTTGACTCACTCAATCGAGCCGTGGTTTCAAAAAGGCTCTGTATCAGGCTAAATATCTGTGTTAAATTCGGTTTCGGCATACTTGTAACAAAATAAAAGCATGTTTTCCATAACCTGCTTGAGTGCGAGCATTAATGCACGAACATGATTATCCTTACACTGCGAAAACATCAAGTATAAATGGTTTAGAACTAGTTTAAACACTTTAGGCAAGAAATGAGGTGTATTTGTATTCAATGTTTGTGTTGAGCAAATTAAACAATTGAGTTTAAGTGCTGAACACATGCTAAACGCACTGTGCCAAGACAATTATGAGTGTTGCGAACATTAGCGGGCTTCTAAGGCTCTACAATCTGGATGCTTTCCACATTTTTTTTTTTTTAAGGAGGAGCGAAATTCACCGTCCAGCATTGCAACTCTGAGGGCTAAAAGCCTCTTCGGGTCACGTGGGAATTCGGCACAGGTGGTTTTCATTTTCACCCTCATCTGGAGAATACGTGCTCCTACATCCAGACTTCCCTCTCTCTCCTCATCCTTCTTTCCTTTTCTCGGTCTAGCCGGTGGTCGCCTGGCGGTGCAGGACACCCTCTCATTGATTTATCTTATATCCTCACCTGTGTTGCTGAGTTGTAAAAGCTGCAAATAATCTGCGATGGATGAGTATGTGGTCACTGAGCACATTATTTGCTCTGAATGACAAACAGGACCTTATAGTAACTTATCTCAAGGGTTTTGAGGATTATGAAATGATACTAAAATAACACTTGTTCAGCTTTACCTTGAGAAGAACCTGCGCACCGTTAGCATTCCCATTCATACCAATGGCCGTAGTTCAGTTGGACCTCTGAAAGTACTTGACCTGCATGAAAACTATATGTTGCTAAATGAAAAAAATGCTTAATACCACCTGTTCATCTGGCAAAAGCTGTGGTGGAGCTGTGTTGAGGAAACATGTTCAGACAAAATCATTATATGTGCAATTTCAGAGAAAACCCTTCACCTTTCATTAAAGTAGAATTACATGTAATGTTGACACCTTCAACCAAAACCAACGACCATAAAAATGTACACGTTCCTTCAATCTCCTGATCTCCAGACCTCCTGTGAAGAATCAGAGGATTGATTATTGTAATAATCAATAATAATACAACACAATCAGTCAGACTGTGAACTACCCGCTGGTTTATTTAAAGCCGACTGAGTGCTGAGACAACACAAATATGTTAATGACGAGAAATAATCGGAATCAGATCTTTTACTTTACCTTCACTCAGGGAGCAGAAAGCTGCACGCAGCTTCACCCCGAGAAACTCTCACGGTCACGGTGGCCGCGCAGCCTCTCGGCCCTCCTGAGCGGGACACCACATCTGGTTTGAATTACTGCCGTGTATATGTGGCTCACATTAGGAAAAGCCATGGTGCTGCCCGGTCGGAAATTGATTCCTATTCTGCGCAGGATGATCTAATTACCCGACAATTCTTCAGTTACGAAGGCTTGACCAATAACATCCCACAAACTCCCCGCGACCACAGACGCCTCCTCTGTGTTTGTTCAAGACACCCCCCCCCACACACACACTCACACACACACACTCACACACTCACTCATCTGTGCAAATTAACATTTCTGTAGTATATTTGACGTGACCACGAGCGCATTGTGAGTTTTTGAGTGTGCTGTTATGAAATTCCTGATAAATCTGGTTTTACTTGGTTTACTGGATCTGCTGTCAAAGACAGATTTTAAATGATGATCATACCATTTTAGACTTACACATTTTTCCTTTCTCCACTTCAGCTGTACATTTCCCTGCTAGACCTCTATTGTAAGCAGATGGATGGATGTTTCAATTAGAAACAAAAACAGCATGATAGATAGATAGATAGATAGATGGATAGATGGATGGATAGATGGATGGATGGATGGATGCACGGATAGACGGATAGATGGATGTTTGGATGGATGGACGGACGGACGGATAGACGGATAGATAGATGGATGAATGGATGGATGGATGGACAGATGGACGGATGGACGGATAGACGGATAGATAGATAGATGGATGGATGGATGGACGGATGGACGGATGGACAGATGATGGATAGACGGATAGATAGATAGATGGATGGATGGATGAACAGATGGACGGATAGACGGATAGATAGATAGATGGATAGATGGATGGATGGATGGATGGATGGATGGACGGATAGATAGATGGATGGATGGATGGACGGACAGACGGATAGACGGATAGACAGATAGATAGATGGATGGATGGATGGACGGACGGATAGACGGATAGATGGATGTTTGGATGGATGGATGTTTGGATGGATAGATGGATGGATGGATGGACGGACGGATGATAGATAGATGGACGGATGGACGGATGGACGGATAGACAGATAGATAGATAGATGGATAGATGGATGGATGGATGGATGGACGGACAGACGGATAGACGGATAGACAGATAGATAGATGGATGGATGGATGGACGGACGGATAGATGGATGTTTGGATGGATGGACGGACGGACGGATGGACGGTGCACGGATAGACGGATAGATGGATGGATGGATGGATGGATGGATGGATGGATGGACGGACGGATAGACGGATAGATGGATGTTTGGATGGATGGACGGACGGACGGATGGACGGTGGACGGATAGACGGATAGATAGATGGATGGATGGATGGATGGATGGATGGATGGATGGATAGATGGATGGATGGATGGACGGATGATAGATAGATGGACGGATGGACGGATAGACGGATAGATAGATAGATAGATGGATAGATGGATGGATGGATGGATGGACAGACGGATAGACGGATAGACAGATAGATAGATGGATGGATGGATGGATGGATGGATGGATAGATGGATGGACGGATAGACGGATAGATAGATAGATAGATAGATAGATAGATAGATAGATAGATAGATAGATAGATGGATAGATGGATGGATGGATGGACGGACGGACGGACGGACGGTTGGACGGACGGATGATAGATAGAGTGTTGTGGTCTACATTAATATCGCTAACAATCAATCGAGTACAACAACAACTGAAATCTTTAACGTAAATGCTCATTATATTACTTTAAATAAACACTACAGTAAAGCAAAGGAATTTCTAAGTGAAGTCAACGAGTCGAATGACCCGAGCGCAGTGATTTCAACGTCAAGAGCACTTCCAATCTTAATGAAATCTGATGCAATTTGCGTAATTTGCCTGTTTCAACTGGAGTGTGTGACGTTGGGAATTCTGTGTGCGCCCTTCAGATTTCCGAAACGATCCCTAATGCCGTTTTATCAGGTGGGCTTAATGAAAGGATCAGTGCTGTATCCTGACCCTGGGGACAGTTGAAAGAGCCCCTTCTCCCAGATAGCAGGCTGTAATGGCTGAAGCCGATGTTATCTAAAGGAACCCACAGGAAGGAATAAAGACGGACACACACTCACTCGCTGTTCTCATTCTGGGTTTGATAGCCCTCCTTTCCATATGTGGTGTCCCTGCCAACAACTGCCTAAAATGGGTAAACCTCTTACTTGTAAAAAGTAGTACATGGCATAAAAACTGCCTTTGTATGGGCTTACATGGGCTCTTAAAGGCACGACATACTTCAAGCAAAACTGACGAACGGACTACTGACAAAATCAGGCCAAAATGAAGTTCATTTGGGGAGTTCAAAACCGTTTACCAAAACAAACTTTCTAGCTGGTAAACACGATCATTGGTCCGTGGAGCTTGTGTAACAGGTGGGTGTGGCTTTGAGGCTCCGCCTCCTTTGCTGTGGAGTTATTAGGTAAAGCCGCTTGCTTTAAAGCAAGCTATTGTATAAAGTGATATATAAAGGTGACGTGAGTTGGTGCAAGCACATCCACGTGCTTTCTTAACTGCTGTCCTTTTTGTCTTGCGTTTATTCTGTTATTGAGAAGAATGCGCACAGTGCATATTTACATATCCATCTAAACATTGCTCTTGCTCTTTAGCAGTGTGGATGGCGTTCAGATGTTCGCTAATGCGTGCACACCAAAAGCAAATCATTTTTTTTGCACGCGAGAGTAAATTACATACAAAGTCAAAAGACACAAATTTGTGCCAGGTGACGCAATTGTGCGATATTCGCCTCAATCGATCCTTCGCAAACAGTTTGATTGACAGGCGATCTGACCAATCATAACCCAGAATCCGCCATTTTGTCCATCAAAGCGGTCAGGGGAGTTAGTAGATTAACGTTGGTGAACTTGAATCACGTCTTGAAACAACATTCCTTCTGATGTTCATTCATGTTTATTTGATGCTATAAATGAACTAGTATGAAGAGATGATCGCTTCACGAGGAGCTACAGCGATCTGTCACCACACATTAAACACACACTAGACGCTATTTATTGATTAAACTGCTTTATGATGTGCGTGACGAGCGTGCAATGCATGTGTGCAAACACCATAATGATATATCACTGCTTGCGTTTTTCAAACTAACCAAAGAATGAAAAACACTCAAACACTCAAAGCTTCAAGCTATGCAAGAGCTTGTAATGCACCGGCCAAAGTTTCCTCCCTTCCTCCTGTCGCTTTATCCATGAGGTGCCTCAACAAACAGCAGATAAGCGTCTCCCGAGTGCACCTTTCCTCCCGGGAGAACTCCCTGACCCAGTCGCGGTGGGTCCTCGCATGCGCTCCGAATGCTGATAAGTTTCCCATTCATCTCGTCTTCCCCCCTTGCCGCCCCACACCTCTCTTTCACTTCATATTTTCCATTGACTTTCTCCTCCTTTCAGAGTGTTTTTAATCCCAGCCTCAGTGTCCAGCTAGGCCCTCCACAGAGCTGTCTTTATTCGGAGCTTATTGCGCGTCCGCTGGCTGGTTTATCTCCGGCCCGCAGAGAGTCTTTTCAGGCCTGCTCTTAATGACCTGGGGAAGCTCACATGCTCGGCTTCCCAGGACTGCAATAACCCGATGAGGTCAGGGAGGAAAAAGACAGCGAGAAGGGAATTAAAAAGATAGGGTTTGACAATCTTGCTTTGGGAGGAGTGTGTGTCCTTAAAGGAATAGTTCACCCGAGAAGTTGTTCATAGGTGACCATGACTGTCAGGAAAAGAGCTGCAGGCACATTTACATTCACGCTTCTATCCGAAGCGATATCCACTTTATTAGTTCATGCGTTCCCTGGGAATCAAAACTTATCGCTGACCTGCAAAAATGCTACAAAATAAAAGCATACGGCAACGTGAGGATGAGTAAATAAGGTCAGAATTGTCATTTTTGGGATGCATGGACATTCTCACCTTCAGACTTCTGAACCGCTGTAAGTCCGGGAAGGTGAAGGAGGAGCAGATGGGCTCCGGCAGCATTCCAAAGGGCCCGCGGGGGTCGGAGGCGTCAGGTTTGGGACAGCCGACAGTCAGCTGAACGGTTGCATAACGCTCTTTTACAATGATTCTGTCCTCGCTACTGCAGGGTTCTGAAGGTCATCCGGGGCATTTTATTCCTTGAAGCTCCACGTGGGAACAGCGAGCTGCTTCTATATTTGTGCCACGTCGGGTCCGATGCAACACTCCAACAATGAGTCCTTTCATGCATGATAGGTGATCTGCTATAGAGAGAGCTTTAAAAATCCTAATTATATGAATGAAAGGCTTCAGATGACAAGTGTTGGTGTGATTGTGACTCTTCTGTAACAAGGCTAAAACTAATAAATGTACTTTAAAGGCACAATATGTAAGATTTTTTGTAATAAAAGATTCAAAAACCACTTGCACAGTGTTTATATATTATTTGTAGCTGTGTAGTTACATCATCCCAAAAGTATTCGTAAATTTCAATTTTAAATAACGTCTCATCCATCATCCCCTGGTTTCCACTTGTAGAAACTACGGCAACTCACATGGACAAAAAGTGAAAGTGTTGGATATGCAGCTGTTGTGTCGTTCAGGCGTCATGGATCACGATTATTCATTGCGAGTACAGAAAATCCCCCCAAAAAAGGTAAACGGAGATCAGCTGAGGCAAAACAAGGATCATTATTGGCCCACGCAATATTGTTTTCGACAAACTTATGACAAACTCACTTAGACAGGTGAGCAAATATATATAATTTACTGTACAAGTAATTATCATGTGCAGATGATTTAAATAGATATGAATGTCACATATAACACAAATCATTGTTACATATGTTACATGTATTTACTGTAGTAATAACTAGAAATTATGCTTAATTACTAAACTAAACCCTCATCCTAACCCTATAGTAAGTACATGGAGTTAATTGTCATTATTCAGTACTTAAAAGTATAATCACACTGTAATACTGACACCTTAAAATAAGGTGTAACCAAACTATCAAGTGTAATTAATTACATAATTCTGTGAGTTATGCTGATGAAATTACACAGACAGTTAAATTGCACTTTGTTTGCACTTCACTAATTCTTTTTATTAAGTCTGGTGGTCACATCTGTGTTGCACAAAAATATTTAGCCATTACTTGCGAATATTGGGGGTTTGTTCAAAATTACTTTTAGTACAAATGTTTTAAAACTGTGCAACATTAGCACAACAAATCATTTGACAAATAGTCTCATATAATATTATAGTAACAGGCTAATATAGCATTACATTTCATGTTCCTTGCAGCGAATTCATTACGATTAATTAAAATAGTGTACAAAAACTAATTCATTACCTCATCCGTAAACAGGGCTGGGTAGGTTTCTTTTAAAATGTATTTCACTACAGATTACAAAATACAAGCTTTAAAAAGTAATTTGTAACGTATTTCATTAGATTACCCAAGTTTTGTAACTTAATCTAAATACTTTAGAATACTTTGGAATACTAGTAAGTGTGGAACAAACACAAAAAAGTTTTTATCTCACAATTCTGACTTTTTTCTCAGAATTCCGTGATATAAAGTTGCAATTGTGAGTTATAAACTCTCAATTTTGAGACAAAATGTCAGAATTGAAAGAAAAGAAGTCAGAATTTTGAGATATAAACTCTCAATTTTGAGAAAAAAACCTCAGAATTGTGAGAAAAGTCAGAAATGAGATATAAACTTGCAATTTCAAGAACAAAAAAATTCATAATTGCAAGTTTTATCACGCAATTCTGACTTCATAACGTGCAATTGTGAGTTTATATCTTGCAATTGCAGGGAAAAAAGTTAAGATAAAATATCACAATTATCTTTTTTTACTTTTCATTCAGGTAATGATGGACAGTTGAGATTCAAGGTTATGCAGACTTTTAAATGGGGCATGTTTTATAAATTCAGTCATCCGTTATGTGAAATTGCTTATTCAGGACAGTAGTAAATAAAAATATAGTTTTTATGATCCCTCATATTTTGTTAAAATTATTAAAATGCTGCATATTCTGCAGGGGGTATGAAACTTATGAGCGGAAATGTAGCTTAGGATGCTTTTTCATTTCCTGCCACAGTTTACATTAATGTTTAAATGACATTAAAACTCAAAGTAATCACTTTGGTAATCTAAAACACTTTTCAGATTTAACTGTAATCTGATTACCACCCATTTAAAATGTAACTGTAATGAAACACAGTTACTCATATTTTATATTTTAAATACGTAACTAAGTTACTTGTATTTCGTTACTCCCCAACCCTGTCCATGAACATGATTCGTGAATTTCATACTTCTCTGCATGGTGAAAACGACATCTCCCATCGCTCCTTCATAGCATCATCTGGTGAAAATGCGACCTCTGGTGGAGAAAATTACATAGTGTGCCTTTAAGTGTTTTTTCTACTGCAAACAAAGAATGCAATTCAACAAAACATATAATTAATAATGTGGTCCTGATTTCAAGAAAGTGCCACAAAACTTGAATGTACAATCAATGATGCTTCAACGCTGCAAGAAAGCAACTTCATTGAGTTTGTTGATGCAGATTGAGGACAGAACGCAGGCTGTCACTCAATGTTTGTGTCTCTACAGTCCTAAAAAGCCTGTCTTGTCTGAAAGATCTCACAACTTACAAAGAACTTCCCTATTAGCCCTTAAAGCCTTTGTTTTTCTCAACTCAAACAGCAGTGTAATGACCTTTTGTCCTTCTCACTGCAAAGAAAAAGAAATATTTGCAAGGTGAGGAGTTCATTCAAATCACAAACCTTGACGATTAGAAATAGTAAAACGTGATGCTTGACTCTGGCAAACACCACCAATTAAAGGCTTCAAATAAAAATACGACGCATCGCAGCACAAAACATGAGGTGTCTCCCTGCAGTTTAAGCCACAACGCTAATTAGCCACTGATAATTGGTGCGAGTCTATTGACGGAGAGATTTGGGCTTGTGTTCAGAGCTTCTCTCTCATTTCAGTTGTTAGGCTGCTTATCTGCATCAGTGCTTTCATTTACTAGCAAACTCAAGAAACAAGGAGCCTCTGATTCCCAGTGAGCTCGAGCATTATTGCTGTGACTTCTCGAGCAGTGAGAAAAAGGAAGATTCATTCAGTTTCATCTCAAAGACGAAATTGTGTTGATGCATTTCCTGTTGAAACAGGGAGGCTCAAAAAATCCATTCATTTGCTCATAAAATACGCAAGAATTCTTCTAACTTTACATCTAAACAGAAATACATCTAAATAGAAATCAAAATCACGCAAATATGTGCACAGATGATTGTTAATGGCACATTTTATTTCCACAAAACTGCAGCCGACCAATTATTTTAGCATTATTCTTATAATATCATAGTATTTTTTGATATTTTAAATGAGCATATATTTTTTTTATTTTGTCATTTTTGTGCGTTTGTCTTTTTATTATCATTTTTCATTTTTTATCATCATTTTTGTCATGTTTTTATATCATTAATTTTTCTGTTTTAGTACTTCAACTTAAGTAACTTCAATATTTTCGTACAAAGTTTTTTAAGTTTAAGTCGTTCATGTAATACTTATATATTGTATTGTACCAAAAATGATTTTTAATGGTCTTATTTTTAATCTCAGTCAACAATAAGTGCCGTGTTACTATCCTGCATCAAGAAAAACCACAGAAATATATATCTTACATATTTCAGCAATGTAGAAACACTCGATGAATGATTTCAAAATTACACCGCTGAGGAACAAAGTGCGTATGTGTGTACATGTCGAGACGCCACTTTGTGCAAATATCCAGATAGTGTCCGATTTCTAAATCCGTGGGATCTGTTTTCTATTTGTGTTGACAACATGAAACTTTATTCAAAGAACAAAGAACAATAAAATAGAGCGAGGCAGAGAGGGTGGGAGGGTGTTTTGATATCCACTGATTTTAATTACCGAATCTAAACGGGGGAATTCCATAAAGTGATGAATTACAAGATAAAGTGGAAAGCGGTTTAAGACCTCCATCAGGGATGCACGGACATTCCCGTCGTCTCCGGATGGGATGCCGTCACTTATTCCATTGGAAAAACAATGAAACCGAGCCAAAGTGTGTAATCCAGTCGAGGAACAAAGACAGACAGCAGAGATCATCTGGAGCGGTAGCTTTATGACTGAACATCACACAAACACCTTTTATTGTGTGTGTGGATCTGTTCCTACACCTACTCAAATGTCTGCTGTCTACATAGGGAACTAGGAAGGACCCCGAGCCTCAGAAGTGATCAGAAGTACAACATCATGCAATGCACGTTCTGTTAGATGTTAGCATGTTCTTAATCATGTGATCAAACGAATTTCCATTAGTGGAAGAAATATATTAATAATCATCTCTTCTCTCAATTCGTTTGCCAACATGATGGATTTCTACAGTGCTTGTCGCAATGCATTCGTCTCTGTCTTAAAATTTAGCCAAAAACATATGCTTGCAGCTTTTTTTCTGTCGCTAATAACGTGCATTTGAAAACGCGTGCCAACCATCATTCGGTCATATGCCTATGTGTTTCGTCTGTCATTATAAAAACAGCCACATTTGAGGCACTGCATTAGATTTACATCAACTTACAGGTCGGCGCTCAGTTTTTTCTGTCATGTGGGATGAAGTTCTATGACAGCAAGTGCTAGACTAAGACTCTGCTCCTCAAATACATCAAACATTTGCCATATATATATATATATATATATATATATATATAGTGTTTCTTGAGTAAGGAAAACGCTGTACTTATTCACTCAACCAGTTCTTTAGTTTCCATTGCATTGCAAACAAGCAGAAATGGTCCAAATGTGTGCGAAACTTCATTCTCAATTGACCCTTCAGCGGCAGTTTGATTGACAGGCGATCTGACCAATCATAACCCCAAATCCGCCATTTTGTCCGTCAAAGCGGTCAGGGGAGTTAGTAGATTAACGTTGGTGAACTTGAATCACGTCTTGAAACAACATTCCTTCTGATGTTCATTCATGTTTATTTGATGCTATAAATGAACTAGTATGAAGAGATGATCGAGGAGCTACAGCGACACATTAAAGACACACTAGACGCTATTTAGTGATTAAACTTCTAAACTTGATTGATCGCCTGTCAATAAAACTGTTTGTGAAGCGTCAATTGAGTTATGAGGTTTTACAGACAGTTTGAGCACCCAATGGAGTTACGAGGTTTATTTAAAGACTCTTTTTTATTCTTTTCATTGGTTAAATATTTGCAAAACACACAGACAGATGTAAATAATGACCAATAGTAGGCAGTTCACTAGGTTTTGGAACAGAGCCTGTGTGTGTGTGTGTGTGTGTCGCTCAAGGCCAAGCATGCAGTCCTGTCAGTAGGTTAGAGTGTAATTTCTATTGATGTTCTAAAAGGTGTCATTACCACATGACCTGTGGAACCTCTCTTAACCTCATGGGTTGAGGTCAGAGGTCAACCGCTTCACTTTGTAATGCGAGTATTGAGTTGGAAGAGCCACAGAACAGAGAGATCACTGATATAAACTCATATTCAGACGCTGAGTCACACGTTTAACGTTACTTCTGAAAGACCAAAGCGCACTTAATTTGTCACGAGCAAAAATAACGTTCCTTGACAGACTAATGATACTAAATACTCTTCTGTGATAATAACATGGCACTTAAATATATAATATCCAACCCTTCCTGTCATGATTACCATCAAAAAGCAATAATACTACAAAAAATCCACAGCACTGCGTTGATGTACCATGTTTACAAACAATGATTCTGTGTTTCTGTAAGTGTAACGACACTATCAGAGATGATCAGCTGAAGATTTAACATCCAAAAGTCCACAACAATCAGCAAGTGTCATAAAAGCCCCAAAATAGTCTTGGGGTCAGCAGTGAAAGCCTCAGGTGTGTCTTCCTGTTTATCTGTCTCTCATCTGGCGCTCGTGGATCAGGAACGGACAGGACGGAGCAAATAAACGCGTGTGGGATAACATCTACACACCCTCGCTGAAACAATGAGCAGCGGGACCTTCAGCCCCGGGACGCAGATGGAGATCCGTCTGGAGACTAGCTTTATCTGCGCTCTGAATAAACACAACTCGTCTGTGTCAGTCGTCCGATCGATATTTCCTCTTTTCAAGCCCTATGAAATCAGTTTTAACACATTGCGTTTTTGTTTGAATGTTTCTGGATTCCTTTTTAGCATTTAAACCAAATTTTAGTAATCAGAAAGCACAACTAGTTAATTGAACAACTAATTAATTCCATTTTATTCTGTTTAAAATTGTTTTGGATTCCATTTTAATGGTGAAATTAACTTTTTGTAATCTAATTAATTGAAATCTTTCACAAAAATCACATTTTTAGAGCCCTATGAAATCTGTATTTTTTTTTTTCAAAATTTCGTTTTATTTTTCCCAAATTCCATGTTTTCTGTATTAATTTTTTTTATTTTAAGCAAACTAAGAGTATGTCAAATGAAGTGAATTCATAAAACAGAACATGCAGACTTCATCTTTAATTAGCAGTTTTTTTTTTTGCGTTTTAACTCTTTCCCCGCCAATTTAAAAAAACAAAAACAAAACAAAAAAAAATTCCAGACACCGCCAGCATTTCTGATCATTTTCCCAAAACTTTCATGGCCCTAAGAATATTTTGTTATATGAATATCTGAGCAAAAGAAAGAGCAAAACTTTCAAACAAAAACAAAATGTTATTCTAGCTTCATGAATTCTTTTTAATCAACACTTGAATGTGGTTAAGTGTCATAAAAAACATTTTGAACAAAAATCATGTTTTTGTCAAAGACTTCATTTGGATCAGATTCAGAGCGATGATCAAAACACGGATGGAGTAGATCAAATCTTCACAGTCGTTTCCTCTTCACGGGTTCAATATTTCAGAGGCAGTTTGGATTTATATGCTGATGATGCTTCAATCGCTTGTTTCTGCTTCTTCTTCACCTGTGTTTTGATCAGGACTCTTTCAGAAGATGCGTAATAGCAGATTGCCAAAAAAAAATGGATTGCCTCAAAATTCCATCAATGGTGTGGAAAGAGTTAATATTCATCAACACTAGTCCATATTGTGATTTGATTGACGCGTACAGCCATACTTTTGATTTATTCATCCAAATTTCACCAGATTCCATGACATTCCGCGTTATAATGTAAATTCCGTTTTTAAGACAGAAGCTTTAACAGAAGCTCAAACACACGCTGATCTAGAAGTTAACCTGCTCCATGTTCATCCCAAAAAATTTGATATAAAACATCTTTTACTCACTCTGAAAGATTCTGCCGTCATTACTTGAGATTGGAGATCTTTGGCGGAAGGGAGGATTTTCAGTGAATAACAACTTGAAGTTTTGAGATCACTAAGCATAATGTCCAAATTATTAGGCTGAATGCTTTAAAACTTCAAAACCGGCATCTCTGCAGCAGTGGGAAGATTGCTATGCTGGGTAATTGAAGAGTACATCTAAAGAAAGTCGAGTTTTGGGCTCTGGAAGTGTCACGGTCGAGCTCAAACAAACACCAGCGTGAGCGTCAGGAAAGAGCAGATTACAGGGATGTGGATTATACTGAACTCTCAGGATGAAAAGCACACGCTGCGCCATCTTTGACAGCCGGAGTTGTAAATGTTCTACTTATAGCGTCTCACAGGGGCTAATTTACTACAGCGATTAGCACATGTTTTAACGAACTGAAGGGTTAGCCGTTTTATAAGATGCATTCTTGGGGAAAAAAAGTAAAGTACAGTGTTTGTGAGATTCAGTTTGTTCAAATAAAGGGTTTAACTAGCATGAGCATTCCTCTAGTTTTGATCATTTGCTCCGTTAATCCGTGGTGGAATAGTTAGCGCTAACAGTAGGTGGTGTATAAACCACTTACAGATCCGGTGTGGTGGAATAATCAGATTGTGACATTCACTCTGTCCGCGGTCATACAGCGCCCAGAGTGTTTATAGCAGCAAATGACTCTTTTACACGACGGGGCGTCTCCGCAGCTCACTGCCCACAGCCTTCCGCTCCATCACTGGGAATTTCGCTCTCACGCTTTTCCACTCCACCTCCTCTGGGAATTACAGAATCCTGGCATTCCATACAGGATCCAGGCTGGTATCAGAATGACTCAATCATCACGGCTTTCTCCGTAAACCACACAGTGGAATTCTGCTATTCCAAACTAACATTAAAAAAAAATGTTGAAATAAAATAACATTAACTGGAATAAAAACCAATTTTATTATATATATATAAAAAAAAACTATTTCCAGTAAGGCAACATTTCTAAATTTATATATAACTAGTTGCAACATTTATCATTTTTAATTTACTAACTTGAAATTAACTTGAAATTTTCATTCCTTGAAATAAAATTAAATTTAACTGGAATAAAATATAAATAAATCTATTTCAACTAAGGCAACATTTCTAACTTTAATTTAGCTGAACTTGAAGTACTGAAATAACTAAAACCATAAAAAAATATTTTTGTTACTTTAAATAAAATGTTAACTTGAATGAAAAAATGAAAAAAAAAAAACTTTTTTATTTCAACTAGTTACCATGGTTTAACCTGATATACTAAATGAAAATTAAGAAAAACTACAGTAAATAGACAAAAACAAACCAAAATTACTAAAAATTACCCTAACCCTTATTAAATGAAAATGGACACATGAGGGCTACATTCATATAAGTGTGTGTATGTAACAACAGCTACACATAAAGCAACAATAGCAGCGAATTTATCAATCCATCTTGACGGATGATGCAATGAGGAACAGAAACAGCTACTCTGACCAATAAGAGAGTGTTTTACTCTCATGTGACTTATGTAAACACATTTTGGTACTCTTTTGAAAAGCTGCCTTGTTGTTGTGAAAGCGATCCGAGCCAAGAAGAAACTGCAACATTGTGACAATTTAAGGCTCTGTTTCGGAACAAAGAAAAATGATCACCAGGTCTGAGAACGAAGGACTGGCGTCTGGATTACAATGCTCCGCTGCTCTTTTAGCATGCGGGATTGAGCGCTAACGATGCCACACATGGTGGCTGTTGTTTGTGGATCAGGAGACGTGGCTTTAGGGTGCAGTGTTGTACCACACACCACGACTGAACCCCGTCCACCCTCTCTGAGGTGGGCAGAAACAGACCCGGGTCACGCATTTGTGCTGCTTCAAAAACCCACCTAAAGCTGTTCAGACACACTCACACTTACATAATTCATCAACATAAAACACATATTTTGAAGAATAACAACGTTTCTTTTCTCTTTTTTTGATGGCTGATACCGATATCTTGGAGAGCAGGGTGGCCGATATTAAACCGATATATATATATATATATATATATATATATTTTTTTTTTTTAGATTATTTGTTTTAAAGGGCATGCATTACAATTTCTTCCATGAAATTTAGATTCATTTTACAAAATAAACCGGTAAACTGTCAAATTTCCCACACTTATTGGCCAAACTTATTTAAAAAATGGCAAATATTGGCCAATATATTGTTCGACCACTAATAACAACATTTCCATACATACATAAAGTATATTATGTAGAAACAACGGAGATCAACCGTAAACTATAAACACCGAAAGAGAATCTTAAACACAATCACAGTCAATCTGAAGATATTTGACGTTGAATACGACTTTTGAAATCAATGAGATTTAATATATGCCTTTTGAAAATGGCATATACATGTAGTTACTATAATAATAACTGTATAAATTATGCATAATTATTACATGTAAACCAAATCGTATTCCTAGACCAATGATTAATTAATAATTAAGTACATTACTATTTTCATTGAAAGTTTTCATTAATATTACCGAACCACTGGCCGATCAATCGGTAATCGACTATATTTTACAACTTAGTGATCAATATCAGCGAAATCCAGTTTCAACAGAAATAGAAGCCAAACTTCTGATGAAATATCTTGCATGATGTCATGGCTGGAAATCCAATAACCCATTATAAAAGAACAATTATGATCTGGACCATATTGATTAACATCTTAAACTTAAACTCTGCTTGGTGACACAACTTTTGATGTTGTTCTGACTTCTTTTGGTGGAATAAAAGGCCGTATAACAACTCTAGTTTCTCTAAATTATGTGACTCTCACATTGACCACATTTACATGCATCCTCATAATGCGATTAGGCAATACTGCGATCAAATTGACGCAATTGACCCTTCGTAAACAGTTTGATTGACAGGCGATCTGACCAATCATAACCCCGAATCCGGCATTTTGTCCGTCAAAGCGGTCAGGGGAGTTAGTAGATTAACGTTGGTGAACTTGAATCACGTCTTGAAACAACATTCCTTCTGATGTTCATTCATGTTTATTTGATGCTATAAATGAACTAGTATGAAGAGATGATCGCTTCACGAGGAGCTACAGCGATCTGTCACCACACATTAAACACACACTAGACACATATCGCTTTAATAAACCCCAAATTTCCAAATCTTGACATGCACGAGTGTGTCAGATGTCTTGTTGAGGTGTTCAGGTACACCTGTAGGATCTGCGGCGTCCATTGAAGATCACAGCAGTGACACTGAAGAGCTCAAACACAAAGCTCAAACACGCACAGACCCGCACAGGAAACCAGCGCTGTGTTTCTCTCCGATCCGCTGCTTTTGTCACGCATCCCTTTTGTATCACAAGCTAAAGACTCTTTGAAGACTTTCAGAAATCCAGCAGCTCTCTGTTTATTTAGCTGCTGCGTGTGTCTTTTCAAACTCAAGACTGTGTAAACTCAAGGGCCGAAAGCAGAACAAGGGATGAAAAACACAGAATCTACAGCCTGAATACCGGTTCACACCATTTATGTCAATTCTAGTCGAACGTCCGAACAGGCAAATGTAAACGCAGTCCACAAAAACCGCCTTTCCTCTCCATCATAAAGAAAGCATTAGCAAACACCCATTCAAAGACTTCATGTCTTCATTCACTTATTATACTTCCATAAAGCTTTCCCATTCGTCTTACTGTGATCTCAATAGACTGCAGGTATGATTTACAACAGAACGGCTGCGTTCAGTACACTATAAACCATAATGTGTGGTGAAACGGCAGCAGTGTTGGGGACATTAACTCTGGCTCATATTACCCAATACACTCAAAATGGGGTTTTAAAAAGGGTTTTAAGAAAAAAAGAGTTAAAAGGAGGGACAAAAAAACGGTAACACTTATTTTACAGTGTCCTTGTTACACATATTACATGTAGTTACTGTAGTAATTACATGCGACTAACCTTAAACCAAACCCTAATCCTAACCCTAACCCTATAGTAAGTATATGTAGTTAATTGTTATTACTCCGTACTTACATATATAATTATACTGTAACACGGACACCTTAAAATAAAGTGTAACCAAAATACCTTTTATAAAGTAAAAACTGCAAAGCCACATCTTACAAATTAAAAGCCACATTAAACACCTTAGCCTCCACATAGCAACGCCCTAGCAACCACACAGGACAGCCTAGAAAATGACATAGCAACACCCTGACCACCACAATGCACTTGAGATGGACTAGTAACATGGTAAAAAGTAATAAAATGCCTACAAAAACTACATAACAACACCCTGGCAACCACATGAATACTGAAAAAACTTCATAAATAGTAACATGGTAAAAAGTAAAAAAATAATAATAATAATTAAATGGCTTAAACTACATAGCAAGACCCTGTCAACCACCACAATACTCTACACTGTAAAAAATTATTTTCATGATTTGTTATCACAACATTTTTTGTTTTGTCAAAGAAACTTATATTTAATGTGTTTTAGATAACAATATTTTTAGCTTCTCTTGATTAAACCATTCGCCTTCATTGTATTAACTCAAATTTTTAGTTTCAATGAACTCGGACATTTTTAAGTTAAACCAACAATTCTTTTTTTTTACAGTTTAGAAACAGCATAGCAACATGGTAAAAAAAAAACATACATAGCAACACCCTGGCAACCACCACAATACCCTTAAAATGGCATTGCAACACAGTAAAATGTTCAAAATAACAGATCGTAATAAAACAAAACACAAAAACATTATATTTAAAAAGTCTGAGTGAAAATAGAACAACAAAAATCAAATTTAACCTTTCTATATAATTACCATAACTATTACCATTACTATAACTAAAACTATTATAATCTATCCTTCAAACTTTAAAGTATTCCTCGTTTTTTCTTTAAAAAACACCAGAAAGGAGGACAGAAAATTTTCCCTAATTGAAAAACAATGCAAATATAAAAACACATTTACATATATATATATATATATATATATATATATATATAGATAGATAGATAGATAGATAGATAGATAGATTGATACAAGGATTTAAACTATCAATGCAATATCATGAACAAAAAGAATCTTCTGATTCTCCTCACTCTTCCAGACTAGAGGGAGACATTTTAAGACTTCCAGTGAGTTTCCTGCATTACATCATAAAGAGACGCTTCTGTAACAGTGATATCAAAACACATCACAGTCATCATGAAGGACCCTGGGTAACAGCCTGAAGAGCTTCATTATAATCAATGATTGGTCAGTGCTGGAGGGAGTGATTTCTGTCTCATCAGAGGTCACTGGGTCAGCTCTACTCCCTCTGATTCCCACAGTTCAGCCCTGATCAGCTTCACTGACTGTCCCTCGAGCTCCTGCTAGACTGGGTTTGTAGTTGTGCCCTTTAGCCCTGACTTCAGATCAGTCTGAACGCTCAAGGTATAGATTTAGACCCGTTATTAAGCTCTTAATATGGTTTCCTCCGCAGTGACCTTCTCTCTCGTATGCTGTATCAAATGAACCCCTGCAGGACTCTGAAATGTCGGGGTCAAAGTTCAAAGCAATGGGAAATGTATAGCACGAGTGTTCTCTAACATGGCTGACTTTACTAGAAATGCTGACAAAACCCCTAAAAACCAGACACATTTTTGGCAGAATGCAAGTTTGGTCAAACAGCTAAACACCAAACGAGTTAAACTGTTAAGTTTCTTTTTCACAGCTATGAGACACCCAGAATAACCTAGAAACTGTATCAAATGTGTTTAAAAGTAAACACCATATAAAACACCGTAGCAACTTCATAGCAACACCCTGTCAACCATCCAAAAAACCTAGAAACTACGTCAAATATGTTTAAAAGTAAACACCATATGAAACACCTTAGCAACTTCATAGCAACACCCTGTCAACCATCCAAAAAACCTAGAAACTACGTCAAATATGTTTAAAAGTAAACACCATATAAAATACCTTAGCAACTTCATAGCTACACCCTGGCAACCACCCAGAAAACCCTAGAAACTCCATCAAATGTGTTTAAAAGTAAACACCATATAAAATACCTTAGGAACCGCATAGCTACACCCTGGCAACCACCCAGAAAACCATAGAAACTCCATCAAATGTGTTTAAAAGTAAACACCACATAAAATACCTTAGGAACCGGATAGCTACACCCTGGTAACCACCCAGAAAACCCTAGAAACTCCATCAAATGTGTTTAAAAGTAAACACCATATAAAACACCTTAGCAACTGCATAGCTACACCCTGTCAACCATCCAGAAAACCCTAGAAACTGCATCAAATGTGTTTAAAAGTAAACACCATATAAAATACCTTAGGAACCGCATAGCTACACCCTGGCAACCACCCAGAAAACCATAGAAACTCCATCAAATGTGTTTTAAAGTAAACACCATATAAAATACCTTAGGAACCGCATAGCTACACCCTGGCAACCACCCAGAAAACCATAGAAACTCCATCAAATGTGTTTAAAAGTAAACACCACATAAAATACCTTAGGAACCGGATAGCTACACCCTGGTAACCACCCAGAAAACCCTGGAAACTCCATCAAATGTGTTTAAAAGTAAACACCATATAAAACACCTTAGCAACTGCATAGCTACACCCTGTCAACCATCCAGAAAATCCTAGAAACTGCATCAAATGTGTTTAAAAGTAAACACCATATAAAACACCTTAGCAACTTCATAGCTACACCCTGACAACCACCCAGAATAACCTAGAAACTTTGTCAAATGTGTTTAAAAGTAAACACCACATAAAACACCTTAGCAACTAAATAGCAACACCCTGACAACCACCCAGAAAACCCTAGAAACTGCATAGCAACACACTGGCAACCAACTACAACACCCTAGAATCATGATTTTTACACTCACATGTTCAGAAAATGTATAGATCTAATCACTTAAAGTCTTTTTTAAAGCTCACTGCTGCCCTCTATATGCTGTTGTGGGAACTACAACATGTGAGTTGCTGAGGTGTTGACAGTGCCTGAAAAGTTTGAAAATAATTTATTCTGTACTGAAATACTAACAATATAAATAATCAAATTCGAGCTCATTCACCGTGGTATTCAAGTGACTGCTGGCTGTTTTTCTTCACTGTAAGCCGTTTTCAAACTGTCTTAAAGCATCAACAACTCCAATGAAATCCATCCCAGGTGTTCAACTTCACTTTTTCAGAAAGGAAATGACATCACAAATGCACCTGGAACCCCATCTCAGTCCAACTTCCCATCAGCGCGGTTTCCTTCACACTACTAACATGATTAATCCACTTACTTTTCTGCACAGATGCAGCCATGTAATTATTTGTTTAAAGATATAAACGAGCCGAAAGCCCCTCTGGTGGTGTATACATTAAAACTATGACAGATGTGTATAAAACATACTCTGATGCGCTAAAGCCAGGTGTCTCGAGTCAGTGGGCCACTGCGGATGTGTTCGTGTTGGAGCAAACAGTCCAGCTTGTGCACCACTGGAATCATTAATGTCATTACATGAGACACTTTAAACAGGTCAGGATTCAGAGCGCATCCTGTTTTCTGAATGGTTTTCTCAATGAAACAGGCGGAATTTTGGCATCCAGTCTGAAGACTACAGATAGAACGAGAGAATATTCTCCATGAATAACCTGTGCATCTGAGAGAGAAGAAAAAACTCGTTCTCTCGCTTTCATGGTCCATCTCACTCACTCAAGCTGGTTTAAAATGAAAAAGACTTTCAGCACGTTTGAGAACATCTTCACTCTGAAAATTAAAAGTTCGGTAACACTTTATTTTACAGTGTCCTTGTTACATATGTTACATGTACTTACTACAGTAATAACATCAAATTATGCAAAATTACATGCAACTAACCCTCAACTAAATCCTAATCCTACCCTAACCTTATAGTCAGTACATGTTGTTAATTAATATTACTCAGTACTTAAATATATAATTACACTGTAACAATGACACCTTTAAATAAAGTGTAACCAAAAGTTCTTAAATGGTTCTGACGCCTGGTTGGCAAGCACCCAGAATAATCTAAAAACTGCATAGCAACACCCTGGCAACCTCCCAGAATAAAAAACAAACAAACTGCAAAGCAGCATTGTTAAAAGTAATTAAAAAAAATACTTTAGAAACGCCCTGGCAGCCACCCAGAATAACATAAAAACTACATAGGAACATTGTTAAAAATAAATAAATAAAAACAATCTAAAAACACATAAAATATCTTAAAAACACAATGGCAACCTCTAATAATAATAATAACAAAAAAAAGTGCATAGCAACATTTTTAAAAGTAAAAAAACACATAAATATCTTAGCAACACCCTGACAACCACCCAGAAGAATTGCAACATTGTAAAAAGTACAAATAATAACCCTGGCAGAATACCCTAGAAACTGCATAGTAACATGCAGTAAAAATCACATAAGACACCTTAGTAACGGCATAGCAACACCCTGGCATAAAAAAGAATACCCTAGAAACTGCACAAAAAAAAAATAATAATATTTTTTAAAAATATAATTAAAAACAAAAATCAACTGCAGAGAAACACCCCGACAACCACCCAGAATAACCTAAACTGTTAATGTGGTAAAAACTCATTTAAAAGTTTCTTCAATGGTTCTGCAGTCTCACAGAATAATAAATTACCATAAAGCATGAATACTTTCTTTCAAGCAAATTACTACACTCTCTTATTGGTTAACCAATCATGTAATCAGAATGATTCATTCAATCCATATGCATACAACTCATAATATCATAATTTATTATCATTGCAACAATTTGCACTTGAACTCCCATGAATAAAACCTGATAATCACGATTTGAGACGTTCCAAAGAGAATCCTCCTCATTTCATGAGTTTTCTAGAAACCGATATAGAAACCAGAAACCAAAATACACCTACTTTTTGTTAACATCATAATATTTATTATTATTATTTAATATTATTTGAAATCCTTAAAAGGGAAATGAAAAAAAAAAAAAAGATATTTCACACCCACTGCATGTGAACCAGTGATTGCACAGTTCTGTACACCAGTTCTCCTGGTGAAAGACTAATACCAGGACAAAACTCAATGCGATTACGCCACCTAGCGGTCAAAAACATACGCTGCAATGTCCTACTGTTTGCTTAACTATAATCGTTTAAATCTATTCACACACTCAATATATGCTTTACTAAACCTCTGTTCTCTGTTCCTCATGTCACAAGCTCTTTATGATCAGTCACTTTTGTTCTGTTATGAAATTTTATTTAGGTCTAAATTGAGAAACATCATAAAACTTTATTGACAACAGCAGTTTCTATATCAATGTCCTAATCAATAGAATAGCCTAAACGAATAGAAAACAGAATAAAGGTAAAAAAAAAAAAAGCTTTCAAAAGTACCAATATACAACTTTAAGGGGTAAATAAGGTATAAAGGTGTATCTTGTGAAAAGGTTCTACACCAGTGACAGCTTTTGTACCTTTTTTTTCCCATAAAAGAGTGCATAAACAATGAATTATTTCATATTTTCATTTTTTTTATTGAAAAACAAAAGCAAAGACATTTATAAATGTTTCATTTAAGTGTCCAAATACTTTTAGGGACCACAGTCTATAAACATTATCTAAATCTTTACATTTCACCTGAATTGTCACAATGTAATGCTTCATCAACTATGAACATCTGTATGACAAATAAAAATGTGTAGTTTGTGATCTATCTATCTACATAAAGACTTTCTGGTTAAGCACAAAAGCAGATGATATTCTGTACAATGTAGAAAAAAGAAGAACAACAAAGTACCGTCCGGTCAGTCCAGAAACACTCCTGCTCTGTTAGACGGGATGAAGGGCCAGATATGATGTTCTCTGATTATTGTGACGGCCAGTGAATCTGTAACCAGAACAGTTCAGACTGCAGGATATTTTGTTAAATACAAATTTACAGTGTCTCCTTCCTTTCCTGCTGATTCCTTTATGTCACTGATATTCACTGACTGACTCCATTCAGCCTCACAGTAACAGCGTCCAGTCCGACTCTCTCTAGAACCTGACGACACTCATCAAATCTCTCTGGATCATCAGGATACGGCTGATCCTCAAACACGCGT
The DNA here is from genome assembly GCA_038088235.1 of Zacco platypus. NCBI lineage: Eukaryota > Metazoa > Chordata > Actinopteri > Cypriniformes > Xenocyprididae > Zacco > Zacco platypus. The sequence continues at coordinate 630,772 of CM076063.1, forward strand.
GTCATATTTCTGTTCTCCTCAGACAGAATGAGACGAGTGTCAGCTGTGTTTGAATCCAGTGTGAGATTACTAGAGTCTGAAGACAAGAAGAGAGAACAAAACAACATTAACACAGATGTGTGTGTTTGTGCGAATATAACTGTCATATTCCATGTTTTATAAAAACACATTTACTTAATGAGAATATTAACCATAATAAATTATAAGTGTTTAATTATACTATATATAAAGATATACCAGATTTCTGTGTTTTGCAGATAAAGCTAATTAAACAATATCACTGTTACGGACTTGTAGATCACAAATGAGAATACAGTAGAGTAAAAAATCCATACAAGACACTCTCAATATTAACAACGACTGACAACGGGACAGAGGAAACACAGGGCTTATAAAGGGATCAAACAAGGGTAATTGATGACACACAACTGACATGACTGAAACAATAATGACTGTAACCTAGGGAACTAACGAGTGGAGGGAAAACTGAAAACAAACAGACATGTGACAGATGAAAACTGAGTCCAGAAATACACAAACACGTAACAATCACGAGCAAGAGTGAAAAAACAGCAAGGATCACAACGGTCAAAAACGCCGGTCTAATGATTATTAATAGTGAAGACAGATAAAAAAAAAAAAAAACTGTGTGTGAAAGACCTCAAACGTGTGTTAGATTGTCAAAATGATGCCTTGATAGTGAAGACAATGAAGCTGCAGAGGACGATCCAGTGTCAAAACATGGAAGAACATCATTTGAATGGGAGTATTTTGGTTTTAAACAGTATGAAGGAACTCAATCAAAAATGACATGATAAATCTGTACAGTAGATCATGAGCTGTCACTCAAAGAGGAAATATGACAAACATTTTAGTCCAAGAGCAACATGATTATATTCTTACTAAAGAAGCAATCCAGTGATTCTGAGCAAAATAAAACCTAGCAATGGATTTCTTCTGCCGAACACAAAAGTTGATATTTTGAAGTTTTGGTGATCACTGACTTCCAATGTAACGAGAAAAACACTGAGACTTTTCTTGCTGAAAAGAAAAAGTCTTCTTTTGTTCTTCACAGAATAAAGAAAGGCAAACAGGTTTGGATGACGTAAGGGTGAATAGATAATGACAGATTTTAAATGTTTGGCTGAACTCTCTTTTTAAGAAGCTCTACTCATTGACATTGATATTGTGACAAAGTAAATCAGTAATCTTTTCCTCCACGCAGCTCTATGACACACTCTTTCCACATTTCACTCCACTGTACACTTGTAGATGGTGAGACTGAAAAACAAACACACACTTTCACAGGATGAGATGAATCTTACTGCTCAACATACTTGAGTTTGTTCAGTGTGAATTTTGGATCCTTCAGTAGAACAGAGAGCTTCTTGACTCCTGAATCTCCCAGGTTATTGTCTCTCAGATCCAGCTCTCTCAGGTTTGAGGGGTTTGAACGCTGAGCTGAAGCCAGATAATCACAGCCTTCATCTGTCACCTCACAGTGAGATAATCTACAAACAGAGAAACAATGAAGATATCTGAGACATCAGAACTCACAACAAACACTTGTTAAATCTGTGGAATAATTACACATCCATTTAATACAAACTGATAAGTGTTAAATCTCTCTCATTTCAGAAACTATAAGTTCTGCTGAAAGGAGAATATGGTTCTGCGTCCTGCAGGTCATTTTCACTCATGTTCAGCTCTATCAGACGAGAGTTTGATGATTGTAGAACTGATGCCACAATTTCACAGCACTGACCAGTGAGAGCACAGTCTGCCAATCTGAACAGAATAATAAAACACTGAACAATTACACATCCATTAACAGTGGTGTGAAGTAACGAAGTACAAATACTTTTTTCTGTACTTGAACAGCTTTTTTCATTTCATTTAAAATTCAAATTTTACTTTGAGTACTTTATCTTACTGAAACTTTTACTTTTTAAGCCAAATACTTTTTACACCGACAAATCTCTTGTTAATAGTTACTCTGATTTTTAAAAATGGTTTGATTGTTTGTGAAATCTTGGAGTTATCGTCGATGACCAACTGACCTTCACAGACCACATCTCAAAGACAGCGCGGTCATCCAGATTTGCACTACATAATATCAGGAAAATCAGGCCCTTTCTGACTGAGCATGCAACACAACTTCTCGTCCAGGCCCTGGTCATTTCAAGGCTTGATTACTGCAATGCTCTTCTGGCTGGACTGCCGTCAAGTGCACCCAAACCTCTTCAAAAGATCCAGAACGCTGCTGCACGTCTTGTCTTCAACGAGCCTAAGAGAGCCCACGTCACGCCCCTCTTCATCTCTCTGCACTGGCTACCCCTCGCTGCTCGCATCAAGTTCAAGGCGCTGATGCTTGCTTACAGATCCACCACAGGCTCTGCACCTCCTACCTCCACACACTGCTACAACGCTACGTCCCCACCAGAAGCTTGCGATCATTAAAGGAACGAAGGCTTGTGGTACCGTCACAGAGAGGCACAAAATCTCTCTCCAGAACATTCTCTTTCACTGCTCCCTGCTGGTGGAATGATCTCCCTACTTTCATCAGGAATGCAGAATCCCTAGCAATATTCAAGAGACAGCTGAAAACTCATCTCTTTCAAGAGCACTTAACCCCTTCTTAAAAAAAATATTCTATCCTTTCTCTTCCCTTCCTATTCTAGCTAATGCTACTCCTAGCAATGTCTGGAGCTAGTGTTGTGAGCACTTCCTGTGTCCATTTGCCTCTTCATGAAGAATCGCTTGTTTATTTTCCTCACTTGTAAGTCGCTTTAGAAAAAAGCATCTGCAACATGATTGAATGTAAATGTAAAAGAGAGCTCAGAGAAGCAGCATGTAGGCAGTGTGCAGCAGGTGAGCTCAGAGTATGAGAGCACTGCAGTGTTTACATGTCCTCTTATTATAAGCAACGGGACCTCTCCAATGGGCCGATAATTCCACCATATTAACCGCTGGTATAGCTATAGTGCAGCGAATTAGATTCAACACGACCATACTCCAAATGTGTGACAAACAGTGATTAAACCGTGAAGCTGCAGCACGAGAGCAGAGAGAGACAGGCCTCCAGTGCAGCGATGATGAACTTGCCCGTTGTGAATGAACTCTTCCTGTAACAACGCTGATAGACGGGCAACTAAAGTACAAAGAGTTTACAACATACTATTACAATCATGTTTTCATTAAAATGTTATGTGACAGTCTGGAGCTGAACATCTTGCACTGAACTGTATCTCATAATCAGAGTAATTCCAGGCATCATTGTGGCATTTCAAATCCAGTTTCACTTTATTTCGCTGGTCTGGAAGACGTGCTGTCTGACATTAACAAATCAGACCTCAAATACCGCCCAAAATGCCGGAATAACCAATCAGAAAAAACATTTAAAAAAAATTAAAGTCAGGGTGATCATCATTTCCAATGTAATGAGAAAAACACTGTGACTTTTCTTACTGAAAAGAAAATGTCTTCTTTTGTGCTCCACAGAATAAAGAAAGACATACAGGTTTGGATGACGTGAGGGTGAATAAATAATGACAGATTTTAAATGTTTGGCTGAACTATCTTTTTAAGAAGCGCTACTCATTGACATTGATATTGTAACAAAGTAAATCAGTAATCTTTTCCTCCACGCAGCTCTACGACAGACCCTTTCCACATTTCACTCCACTGTACACTTGTAGATGGACAGACTGAAAAACAAATACAAACATTCACAGGATGAGATGAATCTTACTGCTCAACATACTCGAGTTTGTTCAGTGTGAAGTTTGGATCCTTCAGTAGAACAGAGAGCTTCTTGACTCCTGAATCTCCCAGTTTATTTCTGCTCAGATCCAGCTCTCTCAGGTGTGAGGGGTTTGAACGCAGAGCTGAAGTCAGATAACCACAGCCTTCATCTGTTACCTTACAGTAAGATAATCTACAAACCGAGAAACAATGAAGATATCTGAGACATCAGAACTCACAACAAACACTTGTTAAATCTGTTGAATAATTACACATCCATTTAATACAAACTGATAAGTGTTAAATCTCTCTCATTTCAGAAACTATAAGTTGTGCTGATAGAAGAATATGGTTCTGCGTCCTGCAGGTCATTTTCCCTCATGTTCAGCTCTATCAGACGGGAGTCTGATGATTGTAGAACTGATGCCAAAATTTCACAGCACTAACCAGTGAGAGCACAGTTTACCAATCTGAACAGAATAATAAAAACTGAACAATTACACATCCATTAACAGTGGTGTGAAGTAAGGAAAGTACAAGTACTTTGTTTCTGTACTTAAACAGCTTTTTTCAACATTTTTACTTTGAGTATTTTCATTTATTGAAACTTCCACTTTGCTACATTTTTAAGCCAAATACTTCTGACACTGACAAATCTCTTGTTAACAGTTACCATGATTTTATATAATGGTTTGATTGTGAAAAGAGAGCTCAGAGAAGCAGCATGTAGGCAGTGTGCAGCAGGTGAGCTCAGAGTATGAGAGCACTGCAGTGTTTACATGTCCTCTTATTATAAGCAACGGGACCTCTCCAATGGGCCGATAATTCCACCACATTAAGCGCTGGTATAGCTATAGTGCAGCGAATGAGATTCAACACGATCATACTCCAAATGTGTGACAAACAGTGATCAAACCGTGAAGCTGCAGCATGAGAGCAGAGAGAGACAGGCCTCCAGTGCAGCGATGATGAACTTGTGAATGAACTCTTCCTGTAACAACGCTGATACACTGGCAACTAAAGTACAAAGAGTTCACAACATTCTATTACAATCCTGTTCTCAGTATAACGCAATACGACAGATTGGAGCTGCACATCTTGCGCCTAATTTTATTTTTCATGATCAAAGTGATTACAGTCATCACTGCACATTTTCAAAGCCATGACGAGAAATGACTTTAAATGATAGAGGTTTACTGTTAAAACATATTATGAGAACAAAATAACATGCTGCATTAATAATATCATCAATATTGTTGAAAAAGAAGAATCTAAAAGGATACGACCGTCTCAAATAACCCAGTCACTGTCTGGCATTTGAGCTAAAACTGAAGAGTGAATGAACACCGGTCGGTGAACTGCAGCGATCTGCTAGTGGAATAATAAACTCAACCAAACACGTCCTATATGAGATTAATCAGATATAGACAACATAAAAATATTCTTACATTTTATATCAGTACAAAAGGATGCAAATGCACACGTGAACTTGACCGTGCTAGTCTGATGTGTAACTGGTTGTGAATGCGCTCTTCCCTTAACAGATCGCTGAAAAACGGGCAACTAAAGCACAGAAAATGTTCAACATTCTATTACAATCATGTTCTCATTAAAATGTAATGTGAAAGTCTGGAGCTGAACATCTTGAACTGAACTGAATCTCATGATCAAAGTAATTCCAGGCATCATTGTGGCATTTCAAATCCAGTTTCACTTTATTTCTCTGGTCTGGAAGACGTGCTGTCTAACGTTAACAAATCAGACGTCAGATACTGCCCAAAATGCCGGAATAACCAATCAGAAAAAACATTTAAAAAAAATTAAAGTCAGGGTGATCATCATTTCCAATGTAACGAGAAAAACACTGTGACTTTTCTTACTGAAAAGAAAATGTCTTCTTTTGTGCTCCACAGAATAAAGAAAGACATACAGGTTTGGATGACGTGAGGGTGAATAAATAATGACAGATTTTAAATGTTTGGCTGAACTATCTTTTTAAGAAGCTCTACTCATTGACATTGAAACAAAGTAAATCAGTAATCTTTTCCTCCACGCAGCTCTACGACAGACTCTTTCCACATTTCACTCCACTGTACACTTGTAGATGGAGAGACTGAAAAACAAATACAAACATTCACAGGATGAGATGACTCTTACTGCTCAACATACTCGAGTTTGTTCAGTGTGAAGTTTGGATCCTTCAGTAGATCAGAGAGCTGCTTGACTCCTGAATCTCCCAGGTCATTGACGCTCAGATTCAGCTCTCTCAGGTGTGAGGGGTTTGAACGCAGAGCTGAAGTCAGATAACCACAGCCTTCATCTGTCACCTTACAGCCCCATAATCTACAAACAGAGAAACAATGAAGATATCTGAGACATCAGAACTCACAACAAACACTTGTTAAATCTGTTGAATAATTACACATCCATTTATTACAAACTGATAAGTGTTAAATCTCTCTCATTTCAGAAACTATAAGTTCTGCTGAAAGGAGAATATTGTTCTGCGTCCTGCAGGTCATTTTCACTCATGTTCAGCTCTATCAGACGAGAGTTTGATGATTGTAGAACTGATGCCACAATTTCACAGCACTGACCAGTGAGAGCACAGTTTGCCAATCTGAACAGAATAATAATAACTGAACGATTACACATCCATTAACAATGGTGTGAAGTAACGAAGTACAAATACTTTGTTACTGTACTTAAACAGCTTTTTTCAACATTTTTACTTTGAGTATTTTCCAGGCATGCAGGTTTGGATGACGTGAGGGTGAATAAATAATGACAAATTTTAAATGTTTGGCTGAACTATCTTTTTAAGAAGCTCTACTCATTGACATTTTTTATTGTAACAAAGTAAATCAGTAATCTTTTCCTCCACGCAGCTCTACGACAGACTCTTTCCACATTTCACTCCACTGTACACTTGTAGATGGAGAGACTGAAAAACAAATACAAACATTCACAGGATGAGATGAATCTTACTGCTCAACATACTCGAGTTTGTTCAGTGTGAAGTTTGGATCCTTCAGTAGATCAGAGAGCTTCTTGACTCCTGAATCACCCAGGTTATTTCTGCTCAGATCCAGCTCTCTCAGGTGTGAGGGGTTTGAACGCAGAGCTGAAGTCAGATAACCACAGCCTTCATCTGTCACCTCACAGCCCCATAATCTATAAACAAAGAAACAATGAAGATATCTGAGACATCAGAACTCACAACAAACACTTGTTAAATCTGTGGAATAATTACACATCCATTTAATACAAACTGATAAGTGTTAAATCTCTCTCATTTCAGAAACTATAAGTTCTGCTGAAAGGAGAATATGGTTCTGCGTCCTGCAGGTCATTTTCACTCATGTTCAGCTCTATCAGACGAGAGTTTGATGATTGTAGAACTGATGCCACAATTTCACAGCACTGACCAGTGAGAGCACAGTTTGACAATCTGAACAGAATAATAAAAACTGAACAATTACACATCCATTAACAGTGATGTGAAGTAACGAAGTACAAATACTTTGTTTCTGTACTTAAACAGCTTTTTTCAACATTTTTACTTTGAGTATTTTCATTTATTGAAACTTCCACTTTGCTACATTTTTAAGCCAAATACTTCTGACACTGAAAAATCTCTTGTTAATACTTACCATGATTTTATAAAATGGTTTGATTGTGAAAAGAGAGCTCAGAGAAGCAGCATGTAGGCAGTGTGCAGCAGGTGAGCTCAGAGTATGAGAGCACTGCAGTGTTTACATGTCCTCTTATTATAAGCAACGGGACCTCTCCAATGGGCCGATAATTCCACCATATTAAGCGCTGGTATAGCTATAGTGCAGCGAATGAGATTCAACACAACCATACTCCAAATGTGTGAGAAACAGTGATTAAACCGTGAAGCTGCAGCACGAGAGCAGAGAGAGACAGGCCTCCAGTGCAGCGATGATGAACTTGCCCGTTGTGAATGAACTCTTCCTGTAACAACGCTGATACACGGGCAACTAAAGTACAAAGAGTTCACAACATTCTATTACAATCCTGTTCTCAGTATAACGCTATATGGCAGATTGGAGCTGCACATCTTACACCTAATTTTATTTTTCATGATCAAAGTGATTACAGTCATCACTGCATATTTTCAAAGCCATAACGAGAAATGACTTTAAAGGATAGAGAGGTTTACTGTTAAAACATATTATGAGAACAAAATAACACACTGCATTAATAATATCATCAATATTGTTGAAAAATAAATTTCTAAAAGGAATATGACCGTCTCAAATAGCCCAGTCACTGTCTGGCATTTGAGCTAAAACTGAAGAGTGAATGAACACCCGTCAGTAAACTGCAGCGCTCTGCTAGCGGGTTAATAAACTCAACCAAACACGTCCTATAAGAGATTAATCAGATATAGACATCATAAAAATAGTCTTACAATTTATATCAGCACAAAAGGATGTAAATGAACATGTGAACTTGACCGTGCTAGTCTGATGTGTAACTCGTTGTGAATGTGCTCTTCCCTTAACAGATCGCTGAAAAACGGGCAACTAAAGCACAGAAAATGTACAACATTCTATTACAATCATGTTCTCAGTAAAATGTAATGTGACAGTCTGGAGCTGAACATCTTGAACTGAACTGAATCTCATGATCAAAGTAATTCCAGGCATCACTGTGGCATTTCAAATCCAGTTTCACTTTATTTCGCTGGTCTAGAAGACGTGCTGTCTAACGTTAACAAATCAGACCTCAGATAACGCCCAAAATGCCGGAATAACCAATCAGAAAAAAGATTTTTTAAAAATTTAAGTCAGGGTGATCATCATTTCCAATGTAACGAGAAAAACACTGAGACTTTTCTTACTGAAAAGAAAATGTTTTCTTTTGTGCTCCACAGAATAAAGAAAGACATACAGGTTTGGATGACGTGAGGGTGAATAAATAATGACAGATTTTAAATGTTTGGCTGAACTATCTTTTTAAGAAGCTCTACTCATTGACATTGATATTGTGACAAAGTAAATCAGTAATCTTTTCCTCCACGCAGCTCTACGACAGACTCTTTCCACATTTCACTCCACTGTACACTTGTAGATGGAGAGACTGAAAAACAAATACAAACAATCACAGGATGAGATGAATCTTACTGCTCAACATACTTGAGTTTGTTCAGTGTGAAGTTTGGATCCTTCAGTAGATCAGAGAGCTTCTTGACTCCTGAATCTCCCAGGTTATTTCCGCTCAGATCCAGCTCTCTCAGGTGTGAGGGGTTTGAACGCAGAGCTGAAGCCAGATAACCACAGCCTTCATCCGTCATCTTACAGCCCCATAATCTACAAACAGAGAAACAATGAAGATATCTGAGACATCAGAACTCACAACAAACACTTGTTAAATCTGTGGAATAATTACACATCCATTTAATACAAACTGATAAGTGTTAAATCTCTCTCATTTCAGAAACTATAAGTTCTGCTGAAAGGAGAATATGGTTCTGCATCCTGCAGGTCATTTTCACTCATGTTCTGCTCTATCAGACGGGAGTTTGATGATTGTAGAACTGATTCCACAATTTCACAGCACTAACCAGTGAGAGCACAGTTTGCCAATCTGAACAGAATAATAAAACACTGAACAATTACACATCCATTAACAGTGGTGTGAAGTAATGAAGTACAAATACTTTGTTTCTGAACTTAAACAGCTTTTTTCAACATTTTTACTTTGAGTATTTTAATTTATTGAAACTTCCACTTTGCTACATTTTTAAGCCAAATACTTCAGACACTGACAAATCTCTTGTTAACAGTTACCATGATTTTATAAAGTGGTTTGATTATGAAAAGAGAGCTCAGAGAAGCAGCATGTAGGCAGTGTGCAGCAGGTGAGCTCAGAGTATGAGAGCACTGCAGTGTTTACATGTCCTCTTATTATAAGCAACGGGACCTCTCCAATGGGCCGATAATTCCACCATATTAAGTGCTGGTATAGCTATAGTGCAGCGAATTAGATTCAACACGACCATACTCCAAATGTGTGACAAACAGTGATTAAACCGCGAAGCTGCAGCACGAGAGCAGAGAGAGACAGGCCTCCAGTGCAGCGATGATGAACTTGTTCACGTCGGCCGCTCTAACCAGTGATAAACACAATGAAAAGTTTTCGATCTGAATTCAACACTCCTGTGATATGGGAACCGTAAAGGCAGGTTCTAACACTGGAAATACTGTATAAATTATTAATCACATTTTTTTGAAACCATTAGGTCAAATATCTTAAATATCTTCATTTGTTTTAATAAACTTTAATTCAATTAAAAATTAAATGAGCAAATGCAGTTAAGACCCTGATTAAAGATCAATATCTCTCAATTTATCAGATAAATTAAGAAATAACATTTCACTTTTATTTCGTTTATAGTACTGTACTCAAAATTAACTCTTTACTGCCAAATATTTATTTGAATATTATTAGAGATTTCTTTAGTTTTTTTTTTTTTTTTTTCTAAAAAAATTCTTTTTGAATATAAAATCACAGGAATGTATCAGCCAGACAGATGGGATTTTTCCATGCAGGTTCAATCCTGACAATTCTGATTCCCTATAGGCAGCGGCCATTTATAATGTTGTTGATATCAGAAGTAGAGAGCAGTGATATGTTTTCTCCAGCACACTGAATTTGGTTTTAATAGTCAAGTCAGGTCAACTTTATTTAGCACTTTACAGATCAAAGCATTTTTAACATAATTATTAGTAGATTAGTAGATCATCACCACTGCTGCTACGTGAATATGACGTATCACAACACCCAGGCGTGATTATCATGGCACTACAAAGGCCTGTTTGTTTATTAAAGGGCTATGCATTAGAAGTCAGAAGGCACTTAAATTAATTTATGATTTACTGTCTGTCTGACCTAAAAAAAATAAAAGCTAATTATGTGTAACATATTCAGGGCCCTATGATTTCCACGATGCAGAAAACACGGATGGAATCGTGGAATCCATTCATAAAAACGGAAGTTGCATCCCAAATTACACACTATACACTATGCACTTATAAGCTCATGTTTAGGTGTTATAAAGATAACTCCGGTCACACCTATTTTGGCCGTACGGACCAATAGGGAACATGGACTTTTAGTGGGAGAACTTTCCTTTGTTGCTTAAACTGGGTCCCTTTTCCTTCAAAGTACCTTAAAATTAGAATAATGCATATTATCACGATATAAAACCAATATCTAGTTGTGAAATTCACAGAGCAATGTTTTGCATCCAAGAATCGTGCGTTTCGGACTCTCTTTAGGACATATACATTCTTACATTTGAATATGAGCATTTTACAGTGAAACTAACACAACTACAAGATGTAACTAAATGGGAGTAATATAGACATGCATACAAAAAGAAAAGCACAGGGAAAACACTTGGGAGTATTCATATTTTGATGAATGTCTCTATGTGTGAGTGTAACGGAGGCCAGTTAGTAGTTGCTGTGCGAGTAAACCTCACTCCTCTGACCTCAAGAGACGCTCTAGCGACAGACGCTAGAGGTTACAGCCTTTAGCCTCCTTGTTGGGGCGTCCGACTCCCATGCCGGAAGACCCGGGTTCGAGGCCCGCTCGGAGCGGGTCAAGTAGGACCCGGGTGTAGGGGTTACATGTGCGTGAACTCCTTGTCCCTGGTCTTGTGTGGGGGAAAGAATTTGGTGTGAGCTGATTAGTATCTTTTGAAGTCAGGGAGACTTCCAAAGAGGTTCTGCCTTGCCTCACACCTCGCCACTTAAAATGTCACTTGGCCAGGACATTCGGAGCCGACTAAGATTTACTTATGGAAGTCAAAGGGTTAAAAGCTTTTCTAAAAACCTAAAAATGAATTGATCATCGGTGATCCAATCCAGACGCTACATAGATGAACCCAGAATATGAACGTAACATGCAAAGACTCATGTAAATTGTTTCCCCATAGGAAACCATTATAAAGAAAAACAATTAACATGTAATGTAGCGCACTGTATTCAAATTCTTGATTCATCTGCTTGCCTGTATATATTATGCATCATTAATACGGTGTATAGTGAATTTGATATATCACAGTGTTTGTGCATTAAGGCACGTTAATCATTTTAATGTTAAATGTTTTAGAATGTCATACTCTGATTTTAGTGACTGAAATACTGAGGTGGGTGTTGTATAAGGACTAAATTAATCTCAAACCTCAGTATCTTCAGCTGACAGTTTGGGCTCTTCAGTCCATCACAGAGTAGCTTCACTCCTGGGCCAAACAGGTTATTGCCAGTCATGTCCAGCTCTATCAGGGGTGAGTTTGGTGTCTGCAGGGCCAAAGCCACAGTTTCACAGCTGCAGTCATCGAGATCACAGTTTGAGAGTCTGTAAAAACAGGACATTTCGTTTATTGTGTGTTCATCTTGTAGGAATAGTGTTTGTAGTAACAGTAATAGGTTATGTTCTGTTCTCTGTGAACATTGAAGCTTTCTACAAAAAATATAAATGTCATGTATGCTGAAACTGATGTGACAGCCAAGTGAAAATAACTTTCAAATGTATTTCTATAAAATCACTGTTTAGTAAATCCATTTTAGTGAATACAGATTTTACTCTCGAAAATCACTAAAACATGATACTTTACACTGCATTTTGTGCTAAAATTGATTTACAGAGTTAAAAACTTTGATTAAACAGCTGTCCACAAGTTCCTTACATGGCTTTTCTGCAGCATCTCAAAGCTGGCAGGAGATTCATGCGGCCTGATAATTCATAACTGTACATCTCCGGATTGAGCTCATCCAGCACCTCCTCTGACATCAGCAGTACGTAAGCCATCAATGAGCACATGGAAGATGAGAGTCTTCTTTCTGGAGATGATTTGAAGTATGTTTGTATTTCTGTATATAATGAATTGTCATTGAGCTCCAGTAAGCAGTAGAACAGGTTGACTGAAGTTTCAGGTGAGATGTCCTCATGGCTTTGTAATAGTACTTTAATGTATTTGGTTATTTCTGTGACGCTGTCTTTGCTGTCTTCGGTGTGTGTGAACAGGCCTCTGAGCAGTTTCTGATTGGATTCCAGTGAAATGCCCAGCAGAAACCGTAAAAATAAATCTAAATGTCCTTTCTGACTTTGCATTGCTTTCCTAACTGCCTTCTTTAGTAGATCATGTAAAGCAATATTTTTGTCTGGGATGTCGATGTGATCAGCCCTGACCTCGTTTTCTGTTTCTTCAGTGAAAAACTGCAGCTCGTCCATGTTCTTGTTCAGGTAGCAGAGGAACACGTGCACTGCAGCGAGGAACTCTTGAACACTCAGATGCACAAAGCAGAAGACCTTCATCTCATGAAGTCCAGCATCTTGCTGAAAGATCTCAGTGAGTATTCCTGTGGACTCAAAGTCTTCATCACTCACATGAATACCACAAGCTCTCAGATCTTCCTCATAGAACACAATGTTTTCTTTCTTCAGCTGTTCAAACGCTAGCTGAGCTAACTTCAGAATCATTGATTTATTGGAATCTAAGAGCTTTGTATGGACTCTTTCTGTTGTTCTGTCACACTTCTGGCTCTTCATCCTCATCTGTATCAGCAGGAAGTGGATGTACATTTCAGTGAGAGTCGTGTTGATGTTCTCTGCATTGTTCCCAATAGGAATATCCTGAAGAGCAGTGGCTGTGATCCAACAGAACACGGGAATGTAACACATGATGTAGAGACTACGAGATTTCTTAATGTGTGAGATCGTTCTGGAGGCCTGAGTCTCATCTTTGATTCTCTTTCTGAAATATTCCTCCTTCTGCTGGTCAGTGAATCCTCGCACCTCTGTGAACAACCCTACATACTCAGGAGGGATCTGATTGGTTGCTGCTGGTCGTGATGTCACCCAGACGTGAGCTGATGGAAGCAGAGTCGCATTCACCAGACTTGTAAACAGTTCATCTACAGATGATCGCTCCTCAACACTCGTCACCATTCCACTGTCAAACTTCAAAGGCAGTCGAGACTCATCCAGTCCATCAAAGATAAACGCAAGATTACGTTTATATATCTTAGATATCTTTGATGTTTCCAGGTCCTTCAGTTCTGGATTAAATATCTGTAGAAACTCATGCAGACTGATCTTTCTGTCTTTAATGCAGTTCATCCTTCGGAATGGAAGCAGGAAAACACAGTCTATATCCTGATTGGCTTTTCCTTCTGCCCAGTCCAGAATGAACTTGTGCACTGAGACCGTTTTTCCAATGCCAGCGATGCCTTTGGTCAGCACAATCTTTTTCTTCTTTGTGTTCTGACTAAATACTTCACTGCATTTGATTGGTCTGTTCTGGGATTTACAAGGTTTTATGGCTTCATCAATCTTCATAATCTCATGTTCTCGATTGACTTCTTTAAGATCCCCCTCCGTAATGAAGAGTTCTGTGAAAACATCCTTGAGACCTACTTCATTTTCCTTCTTACACTCAAAAATGTGTTCTACCTTCTCCTTCATGTTCATTTTGTGAGTTTTCAAGAATTCCTGCAGCCAGAAATCATCTGTTATGAAAAATATAAATAAAAAGGAAAAGATGTGAACAAAACAACACTAGAAAATGAAACACAAAGGTTTGTGAGGTGACTAACAGCAGATGGAGATCATGAATCGATACTCTACTGCTATTCCGGCAGTTACCGGATGTGCAATGTTGAATTTTCTGTTGAATTTTAACCACTGAATTTGTAAAACGAAATAAAACTAACAGAAAATTGCCTGTTGAATATTACAGACTGAATTTTAAACAGGCTGAATATTTTGGAAGTGAATTCTGGAAGGCAAATATGAATTATTGAATATTTAATAATGAAAATATCTCTGAAATGTTTTGAATCAAAAATATTCACAGCTTAAATATACAACCATGTTGAATTTCATTCCCAAAAAATTAAAGCCCAGAAAATACAATGCATTAAAATACAAGAACTGTTAATGCAACAGATTTATTTTTCAATTAGTGCAATTCAACATGTTTTTTTGTTTCAAATACATTTAAGGTTAATTCACCTTGTTTTCTTCTGCGTTTCTCGGCTGGTTCTGATGATTTTTGCACTGTGAAGAGAGAGAAAATAACAAGACTTTATGTTCATCAAAGTATCCTGAAAAAGGCTCTACATCATGTTTCAACACTTCATTAAGCAGCACAATTATTAAACTAATATCAGCATATTGGAATGATTTCTGAAGGATAAACGCAGCCTCTGTGAACATAAGAAACTGATTCTGAAAATAATCTGAATGTTCATTTTTCTATGAATCTATGCAGCCTCTCGTTCTTCCCTTTATTACCTTCAGTGTTGTTGTTCTGTAACTCTTCAGCCACCTGGTTCTGGTTCATCTTCCTCAGGATCTTCAGTGTGATCTTCACAGCTTCTTCTGCTCCAAAGCGCTCCATCATTAGATCCACTATATCAGTGACACCAGCCTTCTCCAGTTTACCAGCTCCAACGGGTCCATCTTCTTTTAAGTAACTCTTAAATCTCTTCAGATCATCTTCTTTCAGGTCATCTAGAGTATCATGAAGCAGCTTTTTTACAGATGCCATCGTCATTCATGGACTGTTGGAAAAAGAGAAAAAGGATTAATTAAGTATTAAGTATTGCACTTTTATAGCAGATATCGATGCAGTATGTGCAAATATATGTGTGTAAAAAAACCACTGTGATCAGATTAACTATAATGAAACATTTTAAGCTCTAAAACTAAATCTTCAGGTTGTTTTTCAGTTTCAGATTCTGTGTTCATTAGTAGATTATTGTTTGACAGATTCAGCTGAACGCTGATGATGATTGAGGACCATCATGATTCCACTCAAGAAAATTACACAAAATTATATTTGATAACCTTAACTGCTAAAGAATAAATAAATTCTCATGATCAAAATGAATCTGTGTAATGAATTAAAGGTTGTGATGTTGAATCAGTCTGTTCATTCATGAGTAGAGAATAGGAGGTAAAGTAAGATGAGTTTAGTTGAGAAACAGTTTTTTAACTGCTTTAGTGTCACAGAATTAAAGCTATATTTAATATTTGACAAAAGAAAATGAGTCTGTGAGAGATACTGTAAATACAGTGTGTCAGTTGTTCATCCTTTATAAAAGAGTTTTGAAAGTTTTGAGTTTTGAAAATGTCGTGATCTAGAAGCTTTATTCAGTGGATGTCACTGTGAAGACTGTAATCTCACACTCAGAGCCTCATTTCAGACTAATAAAAATCAATAAAGGTCTATCAGTTGTGCTGCATGAATCTTCTGTGATCACTGGAAACATTAAACATTGATCAGTAAAATATTAACTAACTTACCTTGAATAATGACAATATTTGCAGATGTTTCTTTGTCTTCTTCTGAAATGGCGCCTCGATCAAAAGCTCTGATCTTCACTTCCGTGTTCGTGTGAAGAACTGTGTGTTTCTCCACAGAACTGTTTTTTTCAGCGTCCCCTGCAGGAATAACTAGTTTGTCTAATAGTTCGTCTCAGTTTGAAGCAGATGTTGTTGGAAGGGGAAATGACAAATCAAGGAAGCTACTCAATCACAGTAAACACAAGAAAACAGCCCTGAATGCGCATAAAACCTTTGGGAGAGATTTTGAGTGTGTTTATGAAGAATAAACTCGGCATGTGTGACGTCACGCGGGACACACCAGTTCGGAAGCTCCGGTTCTCCACACTGAGAGCTTTATCTGACCTGCTGGACCCGCACTTAGCGTCACAACTTGAGCACACAGCTAGCTGTTAAATGCATAACATATAAACAAACATATATTTTGCCCTACATATATTTCAATTCAAGAAAATACATACACACGTCACATTTGAAGAAATTTTTTTATTTTGTTGTCTATAACATGAGAAGATTTGAATAAAAATCAGCAAGGAACATAATTAATGTGTAAAAAAATACAATATATTCAAACAAATGTAACTTTTTTGCTTTCAAGAAGTCTGTTTCCCCAATTCAAATCCTCAAAGCCTCTTTGGACACATTTGGAAATCTCTTCTTGACTGAAAGACAAAAATCAGTTCTTTTTTAACTACATGTTTCTAGTAAATTTTCCTTTTACCAAGGACTGACTTACCGTATATGACCCTCGTGGTTTCCTCATCAGTTTCACTTCTTCTCTATGGCTCTCATAGTTTCCTCATCGGTTTCACTTCTCTCTCCTGTCAGTTTGTCTCTTTTCAAATCACTGATAAAAAAAACACCATAAATTGTAACAACAGAAATTATATTTTGTGTTTATTGTGCAGGTGTTGCTGGAGATCTTTTCAGGTCTTCCTCCAGTAGATGAAAGCCATGATCCCAAACTACTGGTGTGTGTCCGTCTCAGTCTCGTGTGTGTGTGTGTGAGTTTGTGTGAGTGAGTGAGTGTGTGTGTGATTGTTTTCATGTTTCATGTTCAGTTTACTTTTTCACACACTCAATATATGCTTTACTAAACCTCTAGTTTACTGTTCCTCACGTCACAAGCTCTTTATGATCAGTCACTTTGATACTTTTGTTTTGCTATGAAATTTTATTTAGGTTTTATTTATTTACAGTTCAGACTGCAGGATATTTTGTTGAATCCAAATTTATAGTGTCTCCTTCCTTTCCTGCTGATTCCTTTATGTCACTGATATTCACTGACTGACTCCATTCAGCCTCACAGTAACAGCGTCCAGTCCGACTCTCTCCAGAACCTGACGACACTCATCAAATCTCTCTGGATCATCAGGATACGGCTGATCCTCAAACACGCGTGTCATATTTCTGTTCTCCTCAGACAGAATGAGACGAGTGTCAGCTGTGTTTGAATGCAGTGTGAGATTACTAGTGTCTGAAGACAAGAAGACAGAACAAAACAACAATAACACGTGTGTTTGTGCGAACATAACTGTCATATTCCATGATTTACACTATAAAAACAAATTTATTTAATGAGTATATTAACTATAATAAATTATAAGTGTTTAACTACATGTAAAGACATACCTGATTTCTGTGTTTTAAAAAACAGCAAGGATCTACACGGTCAAAGATCTATCTAATGACTATTAATAGTGAAGAGAGATTAAAAAAAGAACGTGTGAAAGACCTCAAACGTGTGTTAGATTGTCAAAATGATCCCTTGATAGTGAAGACAATGAAGCTGCAGAGGACGATCCAGCGTCAAAACATGGAAGAACATCAATTGAATGGGAGCATTTTAGTTTAGGAGGAACTCAATCAAAAATGACATGATAAACCTGAACAGTAGATCGTGAGCTGTCACTCAAAGAGGAAATATGACAAACCTGTCTGTCGAAGAGCAGCATGGTTATATTCTTACCAAAGAAGCAATCCAGTAATTCTGAGCAAAATAAAACGCACCAACATATTTCTTCTGCCGAACACAAAAGTTGGTTACAGGTTTGGATGACGTGAGGGTGAATAAATAATGACAGATTTTAAAGGTTTGGTTGAACTATCTTTTTAAGAAGCTCTACTCATTGACATTGATATTGTGACAACGGTGAGTCTGAAAAACAAATACAAACATTCACAGGATGAGAAGAATCTTACTGCTCAACATACATGAGTTTGTTCAGTGTGAAGTTTGGATCCTTCAGTAGATCAGAGAGCTTCTTGACTCCTGAATCTCCCAGGTTATTTCCGCTCAGATCCAGCTCTCTCAGGTGTGAGGGGTTTGAACGCAGAGCTGAAGTCAGATAACCACAGCCTTCATGTGTCACCTTACAGTCACATAATCTACAAAGAGAGAAACAATGAAGATATCTGAGACATCAGAACTCACAACAAACACTTGTTAAATCTGTGGAATAATTACACATCCATTTAATACAAACTGATAAGTGTTAAATCTCTCTCATTTCAGAAACTATAAGTTCTGCTGAAAGGAGAATATGGTTCTGCGTCCTGCAGCTCATTTTCACTCATGTTCAGCTCTATCAGATGAGAGTTTGATGATTGTAGAACTGATGTGTGACAAACAGTTATTAAACCGTGAAGCTGCAGCACGAGAGCAGAGAGAGACAGGCCTCCAGTGCAGCGATGATGAACTTGCCCGTTGTGAATGAACTCTTCCTGTAACAACGCTGATACAATTGAGTGTGTGTGAGTTGAACTTAAATATGGTGGAATGATGAGTGTCAGCTGGAGCAGTGATTAGTGACAGGTGCAAGGATTCTGGGAAATGTAGTTAGTGTATTGAGTGGGTGTGTGGTGCATGGAGTCCATGATGTGGAAGGGTGACCTCTGGTGGTAATTGGATGAAAGATGAGGGACCGGATTCATAACACATGTTCTCAGTATAACGCTATATGGCAGATTGGTGCTGCATATCTTGGGCCTAATTTTATTTTTCATGATCAAAGTGATTACAGTCATCACTGCACGTTTCGAAGCCATAATGAGAAATGACTTTAAATAATAGAGGTTTACTGTTAAAATATACTATGAGTACAAAATAACACTGCTGCATTATTAATATCATCAATATTTTGGAAAAAGAAATATCTAAAAGGAATATGACCGTCTCAAATAACCCAGTCACTGTCAACTATGTCGGACATTTGAGCTAAAACTGAAGAGTGAATGAACACCGGTCGGTAAATTTTAATTAAATTTTATTCTGCACAGTATTCAGTAAGAAGCTAGACTTTAGTTTTAGACACTTTCCATCTCATGTTGTTTGCCAAGTATTTGTGTGTGTGTGTGTGTGTGTGTGTGTGTACTGTAAATACCATAATGTTTGATTTGAGACTCTGTCTGAGCAGTCGGGGCAGCATCTTTAAACGGCTGAAAAAATTCTGGACCTCTGCAAATGACAAACAATGATCATAAACCATGAGGCGACGCTGCAGTTGTGTTTCACATTAGTGACACTGTGTATTCATTGTATTACGTGTCATTAATCCAATCTTCTGTTTGGGTGCAAGATGCCTTTTATTGCGTGTTGCGGCGTGTCTGGTCAGGACACGGTTTCCGCTCCTTAAGTATTTTAAACTTTTTACCCTCAAGTGAAGAACAAAGTACTTCACCATGAGTTCATCGGGTCCTTTACCTTTTGTTGCCTTCATACGAACTGAACGGAACGTGTTTGAGCAGTGAAACGATTGTTCATCGATGCCATCAAGGGATCTCGCCGCACAAAAAGAAGGCAAATCTGTAAAACATTTGATTTCTCATGTTAAAAAGTTGAACAAAAAAAATGATTTCTTTAGAAAATTTAACCATGACAAACATAAATTCAGGCAAGCGTGGCTAAAGTTCAAGTTCAGACAGGTGGAGCGTCACACATACAAATAACAGATTGACAAACAGTTGTTGTTTACCTTACCTTGTAAGGCACATTGTAGATACACATCTGAAAAACATGTGAATTCTCATATTAGCGAGGAGAACACATCAAATGTACTGCTGTAAACAGTCCAGTGACAGTAAAAGCAATTTATACAGACACAATCGGAGCACTAACCGCGTGTCGGCACTCTTCTCTGCAGCAGGGGTCCTTTCACAGTCTGTCTGCTGTCTTTATTAATGGCAATGAAGGCTGTATGAACACTGAACACTGAGCTCCACGATCCTGCTCCTGATGCCCTCAACATCTGCATCACCTGACCTCTCCTTCTGCTCCAGAGAACGGATCAGGGTCCGAGCCGCCAGCCGATGGACGGCCAACCTGCAACAACATGGAGGAAATTTGTTGGATTTGAAAAGCAAACAGTGGATGTCAGTCCAACTCAAAAAAACTATTTCTCCTGCGTATTACAAACGTTTTCATTTAAGAAACCGATGACAGTAAACAAATAATTCATACCTGGCTCGTTTTTCTCGGTCACAAGACCGCAGATCATTGTGACGCTCCGTTGGACGAAATTCAAATCGAAAGTGAAACTAAAACAGCGAAACAACTGCCTTTAAATCAGCTTTAAATCTTCACAGACCGACTCATTTCATCAGTAAATCATTGTTTTCGAAAGTTTCTAATGCGGCAAAATATTAAGGGAATGGGTGAGATGTTTTTCCAGTCTGTGGGTGGGATGATTGGGATGATTTCCCGAAGTCGCTGAATCACCTCGGCGCTATTAATCAAAGACCAAAAATAGAGGATAATGAACTCATGCCTCATGAATATTAACTAGGTTGTGCGCAGAAGCGACGTGCACGCGTACACTGAGGTGAAAGTTCAAATCAACACTATAAAGAGAGCTGTTCAAATGTTTGAGTTGGATTGTGATTGACTACCTGATCCCAGCAAAAGGAGGATTCAGAGTGGATTTCAGGAATATAGTGTAATAATGTACAGTATGTACTGTATAGACCTATAACTGCTGCATTCATTGCAAACAGCTTCTCTATACCCATGAAATAACATCTGATCGTAGGTTGAGGTCCAGTCACGTGACACCTTGGAAACACCTTTTGTCTGTGAAATATCTTGTCTGAAGGAGTTTTTAGCAGCTAACTTTATATTATTCTTTATTTCTCAACATACACTTTTAATACAGTGAGCAAGATTTTAGTTTTCACACAATTTTTTATTAGGCCTATGCCACCATACCTTTAAATGCAAAACACAAGAATACAACAAAACACTTAACAGCAGTCAGCTCATTTAGGCTACTTACGGAAATGAATGACCGCAATTGTTAACACAACATGTGAATAGATAAAACAATTGAACATGTACTAACATTTTTAGTCACTTTAACGTGAAACAGGAATCTCATGAATATTCATGTATGCCCCGCCCAGTGCCATAGAATATTTCAGAACACGGAACACCTGTTGTGTCCAATTCAGACCACTGACAGATTGTCACCCCCCTAAATACCCAGAATAGGTTTAGGATTAGGCAACCAGGTAGCGGTTTCAACAGGGCGGTCAGTTAATTCAAAACTGACCCTTCGCAGTTTGATTGACAGGCGATCTGACCAATCATAACCCCGTATCCGCCATTTTGTCCGTCAAAGCGGTCAGGGGAGTTAGTAGATTAACGTTGGTGAACTTGAATCACGTCTTGAAACAACATTCCTTCTGATGTTCATTCATGTTTATTTGATGCTATAAATGAACTAGTATGAAGAGATGATCGCTTCACGAGGAGCTACAGCGATCTGTCACCACACATTAAACACACACTAGACGCTATTTATTGATTAAACTTCTTCAAAAAATTACAATATTTTAAATATGAAACTGTTTCATACGTTGTCAGTGTCCTCTTTGCTCCAGGATGTATTTTTCACTGCGTGAGAACATGATGTGTGGCGTGAGAGCGCATGGCTTGTCTATTCCTCTACTCACATCCCGAACGGAAAGAGTCCAAACTGACCTTCTTCACCACCTCCATCTGGAGTTTGTTCTCCACCATCTCCAGCAGTGGATTCTTACAGCTGGAGTAAAGCATCCGCTCACGGATCCCACAGTTGTATCCCGGCATGGAGTAAATGAACACTGACACAAACGGAGCAGAAGAAGGAAATGGTGTCATTTCACAGATGAGTCTACAGCAGTGGCCAGAAGAGACGTCCGGCCTCGGAAATAAGATTAAAAATGTGTTAAAGATGTTGTAATCACATTACATAGATGAGTCGAATGCTTTATTTGTGATAGAAACACGATAAAACATGACCAATTAAATATTAATAACTGATTATGTGTGCTTTTTCCTGTCAGCTTTTTGTTTTTCTTTGTATTTTTCTTCGCATATTAAAATATTTTTTGGCAAATCATTTTATCGGATAAATACCTTAATCAAATTTAGTGTTTTGTTTTTGCTTCATATTTAAAATATGAAATATTTTCCTCCTGTTTTGATGGTTTAATCAAACTCAGGGTCATTAAATGCAGATCTCCCCTCTGAACATCACTGCTGTGTGGGAATATCGTGCAAAATATATTCTCTATATCACATGTTCATTATGTTTTTACTTCACCTGTCTTCATTATGTAATGTATGTGTGAGTAAAACAAGTTTACAGTACAGCCACTGTTAAAATGCTTATATTTCAACTAAGAATTTGATGTAAAACTGCTTTGTATAATTTACATGTTTATATTTTTATTTGAGTGTTGATTCAATAAATGTCATTAATAAATAAACTTTATTTTCAGAATCGGCTCAAAAACAGCAGAAAGCGGCTCTGAAACGACTCCAACAAACAAACCAGAGCAGATGCTGATTAACTCATTTACATCAGAAACAAACATAACTATAATGATCACTATAACTATAATGATAACAATAACAACTATGAAGAAAACTATAACAATAATTTGATTCTGTACTGAAATACTAACAATATAAATAATCAAATTCGAGCTCATTCACCGTGGTATTCCAGTGACTGCTGGCTGTTTTTCTTCACTGTAAGCCGTTTTCAAACTGTCTTAAAGCATCAACAACTCCAATGAAATCCATCCCAGGTGTTCAACTTCACTTTTTCAGAAAGGAAATGACATCACAAATGCACCTGGAACCCCGTCTCAGTCCAACTTCCCATCAGCGCGGTTTCCTTCACACTACTAACATGATTAATCCACTTACTTTTCTGCACAGATGCAGCCATGTAATGATTTGTTTAAAGATATAAACGAGCCGAAAGCCCCTCTGGTGGTGTATACATTAAAACTATGACAGATGTGTATAAAACATACTCTGATGCGCTAAAGCCAGGTGTCTCGAGTCAGTGGGCCACTGCGGATGTGTTCGTGTTGGAGCAAACAGTCCAGCTTGTGCACCACTGGAATCATTAATGTCATTACATGAGACACTTTAAACAGGTCAGGATTCAGAGCGCATCCTGTTTTCTGAATGGTTTT
This sequence comes from Zacco platypus, assembly GCA_038088235.1. Lineage (NCBI taxonomy): Eukaryota > Metazoa > Chordata > Actinopteri > Cypriniformes > Xenocyprididae > Zacco > Zacco platypus. The sequence goes on from CM076063.1 coordinate 654,370, forward strand.
CTCAATGAAACAGGCGGAATTTTGGCATCCAGTCAGAAGACTACAGATAGAACGAGAGAATATTCTCCATGAATAACCTGTGCATCTGAGAGAGAAGAAAAAACTCGTTCTCTCGCTTTCATGGTCCATCTCTCTCACTCAAGCTGGTTTAAAATGAAAAAGACTTTCAGCACGTTTGAGAACATCTTCACTCTGAAAATTAAAAGTTCTTAAATGGTTCTGAAGCCTGGTTGGCAAACACCCAGAATAATCTAAAAACTGCATAGCAACATTGTTAAAAGTAAATAAATAAATAAAAACATAACATAAAAATAATTTAACACATAAAATACCTTAAAAATAACCTGGCAACCTCCCAAAATAATAATAATAAAAGTGCACAGCAACATTGTTAAAAGTAAAAAAGACATAAATACCTTAGCAACACCCTGACAACCACCCAGAATAATCTAAAAACTGCATAGCAACATTGTTAAAAGTGCAAATAATAATTATAATAAAAACACAAAATACCTTAAGCACACTGGCAACCTCACAGAATAATAATAAAAAAAAGTGCATAGCAATATTGTTAAAAGTAAAAAAGACATAAATACCTTAGCAACACCCTGACAACCACCCAGAACAATTGAAAAACTGCATTGCAACATTGTTAAAAGTACAAATAATAATCCTAATAATAAAAATAATAATTTAAAAATACATAAAAACAATCTAAAACTGCATAGTAACATATAAAATGTAATAAATCACATAAGACACCTTAGTAACGGCATAGCAATACCCTGGCATAAAAAAACGAATACCCTAGAAACTGCACAAAAAATAAATACAATTTTTTTTAAAATAATTCAAAGCAAAAAGTAACTGTAGAGAAACACCCTGACAACCACCAGAATAACCTACAAACTGTTAACATGGTAAAAACTCATTTAAAAGTTTCTTCAATGGTTCTGCAGTGTCACAGAATAATAAATTACCATAAAGCATGAATACTTTCTTTCAAGCAAATGACTAAACACTCTCTCATTGGTTAATTAATCATGTGATCTGAATGATTCATTTAATCCATATACATACAACTCTCACAAGGGCAGAATAACTTACATTGGGGTCCAAAAGTGTGGGAGCATTCACATTTTTCTGATTTAATACAATTAAAACATTTAATTGCAAATTATTTTATTATATCATAATTTATTATCATTGCAACAATTTGCACTTGAACTCCCATGAACAAAACCTGATAATCACGATTTGAGACGTTCCAAAGAGAATCCTCCTCATTTCATGAGTTTTCTAGAAACCGATATAGAAACCAGAAACCAAAATACACCTACTTTTTGTTAACATCGTAATATTTATTATTTAATATTATTTGAAATCCTTAAAAGGGAAATGAAAAAAAGAAAGATATTTCACACCCACTGCATGTGAACCAGTGATTGCACAGTTCTGTACACCAGTTCTCCTGGAGAAAGACTAATACCAGGACAAAACTCAATGCGATTACGCCACCTAGCGGTCAAAAACATACGCTGCAATGTCCTACTGTTTGCTTTACTATAATCGTTTAAATCTATTCACACACTCAATATATGCTTTACTAAACCTCTGTTCTCTGTTCCTCATGTCACAAGCTCTTTATGATCAGTCACTTTTGTTCTGTTATGAAATTTTATTTAGGTTCAAATAGAGAAACATCATAAAACTTTATTGACAGCAGTTTCTATATCAATGTCCTAACCAATAGAATAGCCTAAACTAATAGAAAACAGAATTAAGGGAAAAAAAAGCTTTCAAAAGTACCAATATGCAACTTTAAGGGGTAAATAAGATATAAAGTTGTATCTTGTGAAAGGGTTAAACGCCAGTGACAGCTTTTGTAACTTTTTGCCCTAAAAGAGTGCATTAACAATACATTATTTCATATTTTATTTTATTTTTTTATATTGAAAAACAAATGCAAAGGAATTTATAAATGTTTCATTCTAGCTTACGTGTCCAAATACATTATCTTAATCTTTACATTTCACCTGAATCTAAACAATGTAATGCTTCATCAACTATGAACATCAAAAACACAAAAGCAGATGATATTCTGTACAATGTAGAACAAAGAAGAAGAACAACAAAGTACCGTCCGGTCAGTCCAGAAACACTCCTGCTCTGTTAGACGGGATGAAGGGGCAGATATGATGTTCTCTGATTATTGTGACGGCCAGTGACTCTGTAACCAGAACAGTTCAGACTGCAGGATATTTTGCTGAATCCAAATTTACAGTGTCTCCTTCCTTTCCTGCTGATTCCTTTATGTCACTGATATTCACTGACTGACTCCATTCAGCCTCACAGTAACAGCGTCCAGTCCGACTCTCTCTAGAACCTGACGACACTCATCAAATCTCTCTGGATCATCAGGATACGGCTGATCCTCAAACACGCGTGTCATTTTTCTGTTCTCCTCAGACAGAATGAGACGAGTGTCAGCTGTGTTTGAATCCAGTGTTAAATATGACTATGACTGTGTCTGAAGACAAGAAGAGAGAACAAAACAACATTAACACAGAAGTGTGTGTTAGTGCGAACATAACTGTGATATTCCATGTTTTATAAAAACATATTTACTTAATGAGAATATTAACCATAATAAATTATAAGTGTTTAATTATACTATATATAAAGATATACCAGATTTCTGTGTTTTGTAGATAAAGCAAATTAAACAATATCACTATTACGGACTTGTATATCACAAATGAGAATACAGTAGAGTAAAAAATCCATACAAGACACTCTCAACATTAACAACGACTGACAACGGGACAAATAAACAGTATGAAGGAACTCAATCAAAAATGACATGATAAACCTGTACAGTAGATCGTGAGCTGTCACTCAAAGAGGAAATATGACAAACATTTTAGTCCAAGAGCAACATGCTTATATTCTTACTAAAGAAGCAATCCAGTGATTCTGAGCAAAATAAAACTCACCAATGGATTTCTTCTGCTAAACACAAAAGTTGATATTTTGAAGTTTTGGTGATCACTGACTTCCAATGTAACGAGAAAAACCGTCTCGGTTACGACTGTAACCTTAGTTCCCTGAAGAGGGAACTCGCGCTGCGTCGAGAGTTTGACGCAATGGGAATGCTCTGCGTGATTGCGTCGTGAAATACTTGTGAAATCAGTCCAATGGCGTGACGGAAGGAGGGTGACGTCATGACCAGGAAGCTATAAAGCACACCCAGATCAAACAATGTCAGCTTCTGATATGCCGAAGCAAGTCGATCACAGGCATGTCGGAAGTATGGAGGGCGACGCAGCGTCTCGTTCCCTCTTCAGGGAACTAAGGTTACAGACGTAACCGATACGTTCCCTTTCATGGGAACTCGCGTTGCGTCGAGAGATTGACGCAATGGGAACGACCATACCCACGCGGCCATACTGACCAGTGCCTGTCTTGTGTGAATTCAGCGACCACACCTAAGACAAACAACTGGGCCATACTCCTCCTGATCATACGCACCACGAAGGAAACACCAGTGGAGTTCTCCCCAAAGACACCACTCAAAAGGTGTGTGGTAAGCAGCTAGGCCGCCACATAACCTTTAGAGTGGAGGGAGATAATCCTGCAGAGAATCAATTCAGCAGAATTCACAGCACTGTACCAACTGGGCAGTAACTGAATCCAGCTGATGATTTCTGCCAGTTTCCCTGTGCAGGGAGCTCTGGAGTAGCGTGGTCTCACAACCTCAGTTGGGAGACCCGAGTCTATGAGTTTGGCCCCCTCAGAGGCCACACTCCACAACGCCGCTCTCCAAACCTCCCAGGAGTAAAACAATCAGGGAAAAGTGTACAGACACAGCCTCAGCCACATCTGCACCTCCATATGAGCTCCACCACCTCAGGGTGGAGTCTCCATTCCCCGGGCCTCATTCCCTGCCTCGACAGGATGTCTGCTCCCAAAATCTGGACCCCAGAGATATAAGCTGCCCTGAGTGAAAGCAGCTTCCCCTGGGACCACAGGAGGATTTGGTGCGCCAGTTGCACGAAGACGCGAATGCAAACCCCCCTGGTGACTCATATAGGCGCCCACCGATGTGTTGTCTAACCGGACGAGCACATGGTGATCCCTGAGGTCTGGGAGGAAATTCTTGAAAGCAAGAAAGACAGCCAACATTTCCAGGCAATTGAAATGCCAGGAGCTCCCAGCACGGGACTTTGGGATAGGAACCAGGGCTTCTTCCACATAACCAAAGCACGTAAGCACTGCTGCGTGACCTTGATCATGTGAAATGGATTTCCCCTCGGAGAAACCCCCTGATCCTGAGCCACCACTGCAGAGGTCTCATGTACAACAGGCCAAATGTAACACGTTGGACGCTGCTGCCATCAGACCCAACAGTCTTAGAACTGCTTCACAGTGAGTGACTGGCCTAGCTTTATTCGGTTTACGGTAGAAAGGATAGGTTCTATGCGAGCAGGCGAAAGCTGCGCCCGCATCACAACATGTGAGTCCCAAACCACGCCCAGAAAAATGGTCCTCTGTACTGGAGAAAGCACACTTTTCTTGGCGTTCAACCTCAACCCCAACTTTCTTATGTGAGCGAGAACGACATCTCGATGACGAACCACCAACTGACATAACTGAGCTAGAATTAGCCAGTCGTTGATGTAATTGAGAACACGAATACCCTGCAGACGCAGCGGAGCCAGCGCTGCGTCCATACATTTGGTGAAAGTGCAGGGTGATAGAGCTAGACCAAACGGAAGAAACCGCTATTGGTAAGCTTCGTCCCCAAAAGCAAACCTCAGGTACTTCCTGTGTTTGCGGAAGGATGGATAAATGGAAGTATGCGTCCTTGAGATCTATTGTGACAAACCAGTCCTTGGACTTGATCTGTGACATGATCTGTCTCCAGGTTAACATTTTGAATCTGACAATCATAACTGACTGGTTCAGAAGACGCAGATCCAAAATGGGATGCAACCACCCATCCTTCTTTGGAACAATAAAATACTGGCTGTAGAACCCGGACTCTCTGTCGGGCGGAAGTACATGCTCTAAGGCTTCCTTCCCCAACAAAGTTTTTACCTCCTGTTCCATTACCAGAGCCTGTCTGGGGTCCACCACTAATCCATTTCCCCCCAGAAAGGATGCCTTCAGAGGTCTGACACCAGTGATGTCAAAGCCTCTTCGCCGAAGCTGCCTTTGCAGTAACGACAGTCCTCAGAACCATCTTACACAAAAGAGACCTCAGCTAATAACGCCGAAGAAAAAAAGGGCACCGTATGAGGTGTTATCCATTTCTCCCCGGGAATTCACCATTCAATTCCTCAGAATTGAATTCAGCCAAAATCAACCAGACAAGTAGAACGGTCTGAAAGAAAAGGCTGACTATAGTGAATAAAACAGGCATCCAAAAATCAGATGAGTTTAATTCTTCTGACATGAGATACCAAAAGAATAAAGCTGGTATAGTCTGCATGCAATCATAGGGACAAGAGAGAAAGGGAAACTCCCGTCTGCTCAGTACCCTCCAAATATAAATATATATGTATATACATGAATTGAGGGCACATAATCTGCACGCTGCCTCAGCAAACGCGAGATCCGAGCCACAAATTGCAGACAAGAAATCTGCACGCTGCTTTAGGAAATGCGAGATCCGAGCCACAAATTGCAGACAAGAAATCTACGCGCTTCCTCAGCAAACGCGAGATCCAAGCCACATATTATTGCAGACAAGAAATCTACGCGGTGCCTCAGCAAACGCGAGATCCAAGCCACATAATGGAGACAAGAAATCTGCACGCTGCCTCAGCAAACGCGAGATCCGAGCCACATATTATTGCAGACAAGAAATCTACGTGCTGCCTCAGCAAACGCGAGATCCGAGCCACATATTATTGCAGACAAGAAATCTACGCGCTGCCTCAGCAAACGCGAGATCCGAGCCACATATTATTGCAAACAAGAAATCTACGAGCTGCCTCAGCAAACGTGAGATCCCAGCTCTTTATTGATCTTTATTGCAGACCATAATCCACGTGCTGTGTCGGCAAACACGAGATCAGAGCCTTGCGTTAGATTTATATTCCCTCGAGAATAAAGCCAACCAGAGCGGAGCCAAAAACACCCGAAGATAGTAAACATTTCGGGACATTTTTATGAATGAACACGTCAGCCCATAGACAGTCAACGTGCATGCTCCACTCACAACAAACAACGCATAAATCACTTGAATCCCAACTCGTAGCAAGTGCAGGGAGAAACACGCGATTCAGTCGCGGTTTGCTCGCCATTAAACTCCTGTCTAGATACATTGTTTGGTCTGGGTGTGCTTTATAGCTTCCTGGTCATGACGTCACCCTCCTTCCGTCACGCCATTGGACTGATTTCACAAGTGCTTCACGAAGCAATCACGCAGAGCGTTCCCATTGCGTCAAACTCTCGACGCAGCGTGAGTTACCTTGAAAGGGAAACTGAAACTTTACTTACTGAAAAGAAAATGTCTTCTTTTGTGCTCCACAGAATAAAGAAAGGCATACAGGTTTGGATGACGTGAGGGTGAATAAATACTGACAGATTTTAAATGTTTGGCTGAACTATCTTTTTAAGAAGACCTACTCATTGACATTGATATTGTGACAAAGTAAATCAGTAATCTTTTCCTCCACGCAGCTCTACGACAGACCCTTTCCACATTTCACTCCACTGTACGCTTGTAGATGGTGAGACTGAAAAACAAATACAAACATTCACAGGATGAGATGAATCTTACTGCTCAACATACTCGAGTTTGTTCAGTGTGAAGTTTGGATCCTTCAGTAGATCAGAGAGCTTCTTGACTCCTGAATCTCCCAGGTTATTTCCGCTCAGATTCAGCTCTCTCAGGTGTGAGGGGTTTGAAAGCAGAGCTGAAGTCAGATAACCACAGCCTTTATCAGTCACGTCACAGCAAGATAATCTACAAACAGAGAAACAATGAAGATATCTGAGACATCAGAACTCACAACAAACACTTGTTAAATCTGTTGAATAATTACACATCCATTTAACACAAACTGATAAGTTTTAAATCTCTCTCATTTCAGAAAATATAAGTTCTGCTGAAAGGAGAATATGGTTCTGCATCCTGCAGGTCATTTTCACTCATGTTCAGCTCTATCAGACGGGAGTTTGACGATTGTAGAACTGATGCCACAATTTCACAGCACTGACCAGTGAGAGCACAGTTTGCCAATCTGAACAGAATAATAAAAACTGAACAATTACACATCCATTAACAGTGGTGTGAAGTAACGAAGTACAAATACTTTGTTTCTGTACTTAAACAGATTTTTTCGTTTCATTTAAAATTCAAATTTTACTTTGAGTACTTTAACTTACTGAAACTTTTACTTTTTGAGCCAAATACTTTTTACACTGACAAATCTTCTGATAATAGTTACCATGATTGTATAAAGTGGTTTGATTGTGAAAAGAGTGCTCAGAGAAGCAGCATGTAGGCAGTGTGCAGCAGGTGAGCTCAGAGTATGAGTGCACTGCAGTGTTTACATGTCCTCTTATTATAAGCAACGGGACCTCTCCAATGGGCCGATAATTCCGCCATTTTAAGTGCTGGTATAGCTATAGTGCAGCGAATGAGATTCAACACGACCATACTCCAAATGTGTGACAAACAGCGATTAAACCGTGAAGCTGCAGCACGAGAGCAGAGAGAGACAGGCCTCCAGTGCAGCGATGATGAACTTGACCGTTGTGAATGAACTCTTCCCGTAACAACGCTGATACACGGGCAACTAAAGTACAAAGAGTTCAAAACATTCTATTACAATCCTGTTCTCAGTATAACGCTATACGACAGATTGGAGCTGCACATCTTGCGCCTAATTTTGTTTTTCATGATCAAAGTGATTACAGTCATCACTGCACGTTTTCAAAGCCATAACGAGAAACGACTTTAAATAATAGAGAGGTTTACTATTAAAATACATTATTAGCACAAAATAACACGCTGCATTACTAATATCATCGATATTTTTAAAAAGAAATATCTAAAAGGAATATGACCGTCTCAAATTATCCAGTCACTGTCAACGGTGTCTGGCATTTGAGCTAAAACTGAAAAGTGAATGAATACCGGTCGGTAAACTGCAGCGCTCTGCTAGCAGATTAATAAACTCAACCAAAAACGTCCTAAATGAGATTAATCAGATATAGACAACATAAAAATAATCTTACAATTTAAATCAGCACAAAAGGATGCAAATGCACATGTGAACTTGACCGTGCTAGTCTGATGTGTAACTCGTTGTGAATGCGCTCTTCCCTTAACAGATCGCTTAAAAAACGGGCAACTAAAGCACAGAAAATGTACAACATTCTATTACAATCATGTTCTCATTAAAATGTAATGTGGCAGTCTGGAGCTGAACATCTTGAACTGAACTGAATCTCATGATCAAAGTAATTCCAGACATCACTGTGGCATTTCAAATCCAGTTTCACTTTATTTCGCTGGTCTGGAAGACGTGCTGTCTAACGTTAACAAATCAGACCTCAGATACCTCCCAAAATGCCGGAAAAACAATCAGAGAAAAGATTTTAAAAAATTTAAAGTCAGGGTGATCATCATTTTCATGATGGATTGTCGCTGTCATCTCCGAGTACTCGAGTACTTGTGGCCATCCCTATTCCAAACCTGCAAGGATTTCTTCTGCTGAACACAAAAGTTGATATTTTGAAGTTTTGGTGATCAATGACTTCCAATGTAACGAGAAAAACACTGAGACTTTTCTTACTGAAAAGAAAATGTCTTCTTTTGTGCTCCACAGAATAAAGAAAGGCATACAGGTTTGGATGACATGAGGGTGAATAAATAATGACAGATTTTAAATGTTTGGCTGAACTATCTTTTTAAGAAGCTCTACTCATTGACATTGATATTGTGACAAAGTAAATCAGTTATCTTTTCCTCCACGCAGCTCTACGACAGACTCTTTCCACATTTCACTCCACTGTACACTTGTAGATGGTGAGACTGAAAAACAAATACAAACATTCACAGGATGAGATGAATCTTACTGCTCAACATACATGAGTTTGTTCAGTGTGAAGTTTGGATCCTTCAGTAGATCAGAGAGCTTCTTGACTCCTGAATCTCCCAGGTTATTGTTGCTCAGATCCAGCTCTCTCAGGTGTGAGGGGTTTGAACGCAGAGCTGAAGCCAGATAACCACAGCCTTCATCTGTCACGGAACAGGTGCATAATCTACAAACAGAGAAACAATGAAGATATCTGAGACATCAGAACTCACAACAAACACTTGTTAAATCTGTTGAATAATTACACATCCATTTAATACAAACTGATAAGTGTTAAATCTCTCTCATTTCAGAAACTATAAGTTCTGCTGAAAGGAGAATATAGTTCTGCGTCCTGCAGGTCATTTTCACTCATGTTCAGCTCTATCAGACAGGAGTTTGATGATTGTAGAACTGATGCCACAATTTCACAGCACTGACCAGTGAGAGCACAGTTTGCCAATCTGAACAGAATAATAAAAAAACTGAACAATTACACATTCATTAACAGTGGTGTGAAGTAACGAAGTACAAATACTTTGTTTCTGAACTTGAAAAGCTTTTTTAAACATTTTTTCTTTGAGTATTTTAACTTGCTGAAACTTTTACTTTTTAAGCCAAATACTTTTTAAACTTACAAATCTCTTCTTAATAGTTACCCTGATTTGATAAAATGGTTTGATTGTGAAAAGAGAGCTCAGAGGAGCAACATGTAGGCAGTGTGCAGCAGGTGAGCTCAGAGTATGAGAGCACTGCAGTGTTTACATGTCCTCTTATTATAAGCAACGGGACCTCTCCAATGGGCCGATAATTCCAACATATTAAGTGCTGGTATAGCTATAGTGCAGCGAATGAGATTCAACACGGCCATACTCCAAATGTGTGACAAACAGTGATTAAACCGTGAAGTTGCAGCACGAGAGCAGAGAGAGACAGGCCTCCAGTGAAGCGATGATGAACTTGACCGTTGTGAATGAACTCTTCCTGTAACAACGCTGATACACGGGCAACTAAAGTACTGTAAGGCTTCATTTTCATAAGACAAAAGCTGAGATTAATCATCCTGCAATAAAACATTAAAACTCATCTGGAGGGAAGATCTCAAAGGAATAGGACATAGTCTTTCCCAAACTGTCCTCACTCATCTATGCAACTGCCCCCACCCCCTCCCCCCTCCCCCCTCCTCCACTCCCTTCCTTCCCCCTGATTCAAGTCACTGAAAGTTCTCTAAGAGTGCATGCCACCGTACTACATATGATGTATCTTGTAAATCTATTGTTTTTCATGTTTAGTATCATTTTAAATATCTACTGGTAATTGGTAAAATAATTGGTAAAATGGTCTCAATTTCATAGCAATCACTAGTATTATGAAAAAGATTGAAAACTCAGGAGACTTCTATTCTCTTTTAAGGGTGGTGTCTCTTCAAGAAAACCTTCTCCTCTCCCCTGAAACCAAGTGTCGGTGCAATAAATATTTACAGTCTTTTTGTTCTGGTCTGAGTATTAAAGGTAAAATGCAGAGCAGCAAGGGAGACATTCTGTTGCCAGAACCCCCACACAGGGTTGGGTGAGTGTCTCACAATCATTCACCACCCACTGTGTGCATACATTTCTTACTCTTAGAGACATCCTTTGAGTAACTCATTTTATGTATTTATTATGTCTGAATTGGCTTCTACTTGTGTAATTATGTCATTGATACATTTTTACCTGACAATAAACAAATTGTTACAATTAATTTTATTCTGACTTACTCTGAAATTACTGTCTTCAGTAGATTATGATGTATCCATTGTTACCACAAATCTGTGTCAGGATAGGTCATACTAAAGGCTCAATGAATGGAGCAGGTGGCACATCATGTGAGACCTCTGGATTTCTGTCTATCACTGACTTAGCAAGTTGGAGTATCGTGGCTAAGCAAAATTGCGTTTTTGCATGAATAAGAATGTGGCGAATCGACTCTTACATGTTAGAAAACTCTGCATCCTCTGACTAAGAATCAGAACTGGTGAATTTGTGATTGTGGGCCTGCATAATAAATATACGGACAGTGCAAGGACCCTGTGTGACTCTGAGAACCGAATGAAGGAGTATAATAAGAGTAAAGAGTTAAATAGAATGATCAAACAGCAGAATTAATACATGACCAATGATTAATTCTTAATTAGAAACAGGATTTAAAAGTGATAATAATTTGAAATTGGAGTCAGATTATGCGAGCAGCTAAAGTAAAATTTAAACTAAATTCTAAAAATTAAGTGAACTTCACAGGGGCGCTGAAAAGACATACACACATTATACCTTCGCCCAGACCATCAGAATCCGTCCTTGAGCTGACGGGTGGTCCTTACAGTACAAAGAGTTCACAACATTCTATTACAATCCTGTTCTCAGTATAACGCTATATGGCAGATTGGCTTTTATGGGTGCGTGTCTAGTAATGAACGCACAAGGAGAAAAGTCTTAACATAGAACTGTATTAATAATGAGTCAGGAGAATCACAGGAATATCCACAACGCCATACAAAACAACAACATCGATGGAACAAAACTGAACAGAAACTGAGGGTAAAAATACTATGAACAGGTGAGCAAACAAGACTAATTAATTATACACACCTGATAATGATGATGAACTAATGATTGATGAGTTGCGGGAAAAAAACTAAACAATTAAAGAGCACACGTGAAAGATTAAAACAAACAGAGTCCAGAACCGACACTTATGTAATATTGGTGCTGCACATCTTGCAGTTAATTTTATTTCTCATGATCAAAGTGATTACAGTCATCACTGCACGTTTTCAAAGCCATAACGAGAAACGACTTAAAAAAATAGAGAGGTTTACTGTTAAAATATATTATGAGTACAAAATAACACTGCTGCATTATTAATATCATCAAAATTTTTGAAAAAGAAATATCTAAAAGGAATATGACCGTCTCAAATAACCCAGTCACTGTCGGGCATTTGAGCTAAAACTGAAGAGTGAATGAACACCGGTCGGTAAACTGCAGCGCTCTGATAGCCGGTTAATAAACTCAACCAAATGCATCCTATATGAGATTAATCAGATATAGACATCATAAAAATAATCTTACAATTTATATCAGTACAAAAGGATGCAAATGCACACGTGAACTTGACTGTGCTGGTCTGATGTGTAACTCGTTGTGAATGCGCTCTTCCCTTAACAGATCGCTGAAAAACGGGCAACTAAAGCACAGAAAATGTACAACATTCTATTACCATCATGTTCTCATTAAAATGTAATGTGACAGTCTGGCTGTTACGATCATCAGTTGAAGTGCCCGCCAAAACCTCAAGAGGGCACTTCACCATGGACACACTCACTCACTCTCTCACTCACTCACACTCTCATTCAGTCAGTAGGACTCCATTTCCCATAAGCCCCGTACCCATTCACTGATCATCGCACCAGCTGCACCTCATTCACCAGCCACTGATTACACCCACACCTGAAGCACATCATTCACCCCTTAAAAGCACCACTCTCACACCACGTCGTGAAGTCTTGATCAGTTTACCACTATCATTTCTGAGCGTTTATATCTGTCTTGTCGTCCCGTTGTCACCCTGCCTGTTTCATCCGAGTCCTGGTTGTTTCGCTACCTGCCCTTGGATTATTGCCTGTTTTCTGGACTGTGAATGATATCTGCCTGACCTGAACTTCTGCCTGCCTATTGACCACGATTCTGCCATTCCTCTTACATACCTGTTTTTGCTGTTGCTTGACCATTGCCTGTTTGACCATTCCTTTGATAAATAAAGCCTGCATTTGGATGTCATCCGCTGACTCACCCTTCATTACACTGGTGCTGAACATCTTGAACTGAACTGTATCTCGTGATCAAAGTAATTCCAGGCATCACTGTGGCATTTCAAATCCAGTTTCACTTTATTTCGCTGGTCTGGAAGACGTGCTGTCTAACGTTAACAAATCAGACCTCAGATACCTCCCAAAATGCTGGAATAACCAATCAGAAAAAAGATTTTAAAAAAAATTAAAGTCAGGATGATCATCATTATCATGATTGATTGTCGCTGTCACCTCCGAGTACTCGAGAACTTGTGCCCATCCATATTCCAAACCTGCATGGATTTCTTCTGCCCGAATACAAAAGTTATATTGAAGTTTTGGTGATCACTGACTTGCAATGTGACGAGAAAAACACTGAGACTTTTCTTGCTGAAAAGAAAATGTCTTCTTTTGTGCTCCACAGAATAAAGAAAGACATTCAGGTTTGGATGACGTGAGGGTGAATAAATAATGACAGATTTTAAATGTTTGGCTGAACTATCTTTTTAAGAAGCTCTACTCAATGACATTGATATTGTAACAAAGTAAATCAGTAATCTTTTCCTCCACGCAGCTCTACGACAGACTCTTTCCACATTTCACTCCACTGTACACTTGTAGATGGTGAGACTGAAAAACAAATACAAACATTCACAGGATGAGATGAATCTTACTGCTCAACATACATGAGTTTGTTCAGTGTGAAGTTTGGATCCTTCAGTAGATCAGAGAGCATCTTGACTCCTGAATCTCCCAGGACATTTTCACTCAGATCCAGCTCTCTCAGGTGTGAGGGGTTTGAACGCAGAGCTGAAGCCAGATAACCACAGCTTTCATCTGTCACCTTACACATAGATAATCTACAAACGGAGAAACAATGAAGATATCTGAGACATCAGAACTCAAAACAAACACTTGTTAAATCTGTTTAATAATTACACATCCATTTAATACAAACTGATAAGTGTTAAATCTCTCTCATTTCAGAAACTATAAGTTCTGCTGAAAGAAGAATATGGTTCTGCATCCTGCAGCTCATTTTCACTCATGTTCAGCTCTATCAGACGGGAGTTTGATGATTGTAGAACTGATGCCACAATTTCACAGCACTGACCAATGAGAGCACAGTTTGCCAATCTGAACAGAATAATAAAAAACTGAACAATTACACATCCATTAACAGTGGTGTGAAGTAAGTAACTACAAATACTTTGTTTCTGTATTTAAACTGTTTTTTTCAACATTTTTACTTTGAGTATTTCAACTTATTGAAACTTTTACTTTTAAAGCCAAATACTTTTTACACTGACAAATCTCCTGATAATAGATACCATGGTTTTATAAAGTGGTTTGATTGTGAAAAGAGAGCTCAGAGAAGCAGCATGTAGGCAGTGTGCAGCAGGTGAGCTCAGAGTATGAGAGCACTGCAGTGTTTACATATCCTCTCATTATAAGCAACGGGACCTCTCCAATGGGCCGATAATTCCACCATATTAAGCGCTGGTATAGCTATAGTGCAGCGAATGAGATTCAACACGACCATACTCCAAATGTGTGACAAACAGTGATTAAACCGTGAAGCTGCAGCATGAGAGCAGAAAGAGACAGGCCTCCAGTGCAGCGATGATGAACTTGACCGTTGTGAATGAACTCTTCCTGTAACAACGCTGATACACGGGCAACTAAAGTACAAAGAGTTCACAACCTTCTATTACAACCCTGTTCTCAGTATAACACTAAAAGTTATATGACAGTCTCAAATAACCCAGTCACTCTCAACATTGTCTGGCATTTGAGCTAAAACTGAAGAGTGAATGAACACCGGTCGGTAAACTGTAGCACTCTGCTAGCGGGTTAATAAACTCAACCAAACACGTTCTACATGAGATTAATCAGATATAGTCATCATAAAAATAATCTTACAATTTATATCAGTACAAAAGGATGCAAATCCACACGTGAACTTGAGCGTGCTAGTCTGATGTGTAACTCGTTGTGAATGCGCTCTTCCCTTAACAGTTCGCTGAAAAACGGGCAACTAAAGCACAGAAAATGTACAACATTCTATTACAATCATGTTCTCATTAAAATGTTATGTGACAGTCTGGAGCTGAACATCTTGCACTGAACTGTATCTCATGATCAAAGTAATTCCAGGCATCACTGTGGCATTTCAAATCCAGTTTCACTTTATTTCGCTGGTCTGGAAGACGTACTGTCTAACGTTAACAAATCAGACCTCAGATACCTCCCAAAATGCCGGAATAACCAATCCGAGAAAAGATTTTAAAAAATTTAAAGTCAGGGTGATCACCATTTTCATGATCGATTGTCGCTGTCTCCTCCGAGTACTCGAGTACTTCTTGTGCCCATCCATATTCCAAACCTGCATGGATTTCTTCTGTCGAACACATAAGATGATATTTTGAAGTTTTGGTGATCACTGACTTCCAATGTAACGAGAAAAACACTGAGACTTTTCTTGCTGAAAAGAAAATGTCTTCTTTTGTGCTCCACAGAATAAAGAAAGGCATACAGGTTTGGATGACGTGAGGGTGAATAAATAATGACAGATTTTAAATGTTTGGCTGAACTATCTTTTTAAGAAGCAATGAGTAGCATTGACATTGATATTGTGACATATTAAATCAGTAATCTTTTCCTCCACGCAGCTCTACGACAGACCCTTTCCAAATTTCACTCCACTGTACACTTGTAGATGGAGAGACTGAAAAACAAATACAAACATTCACAGGATGAGATGAATCTTACTGCTCAACATACTCGAGTTTGTTCAGTGTGAAGTTTGGATCCTTCAGTAGATCAGAGAGCTTCTTGACTCCTGATTTTCTCAGGCTATTTCTGCTCAGATCCAGCTCTCTCAGTTGTGAGGGGTTTGAACGCAGAGCTGAAGTCAGATAACCACAGCCTTCATCTGTCACGTTACAGGCCAATAATCTACAAACAGAGAAACAATGAAGATATCTGAGACATCAGAACTCACAACAAACACTTGTTAAATCTGTTGAATAATTACACATCCATTTAATACAAACTGATAAGTGTTAAATCTCTGTGATTTCAGAAACTATAAGTTCTGCTGAAAGGAGAATATGGTTCTGCGTCCTGCAGGTCATTTTCACTCATATTCAGCTCTATCAGACGGGAGTTTGATGATTGTAGAACTGATACCACAATTTCACAGCTCTGACCAGTGAGAGCACAGTTTGCCAATCTGAACAGTATAATAAAAAAACGTCTAGGTTACTAATGTAACCCCCGTTCCCTGAAGGAGGGAACTGAGACGTTACGTCGAACTGACGTAATGGGGTCTCGCTTGGGAGCCCAATCACCTCCACATAGTAAAAAACGAGCCAATGAGAATTGGCCAGTAAGATTTACATGCCGGGCCCCTCCCCGGCATCCGGGTATGAATAGAGCTGGCATACTCACTTTCATTCATATTTTGCTGAGGAGCCGAAAAACTGATCTCAGCCGCTCAGCAGTGACTCAGTGCTATGGCAAGGGGATGTAACGTCTCCGTTCCCTCCTTCAGGGTTACATTAGCAACCTAGACGTTCCCATTCAGTCAGTCACATTCGACGTTACGTCAAACTGACATAATGGGGTCCAATGGAAAACGCCATAGCAACCGAACCACGCCACGAGCGTCGGGGAAGCAGATGCTGGCAGGCCTAGGCGTGCCACCTGCAAGTGCTACCGCGAACGTCGTAACCCTCCAGCGCCCGGAGCAAGCCCTACGATGTCTTCCATACCAGTGGGATGGAGTGGGCAGGGTCTTACTCAGGAGATGGTCGAAGCTGTTGTTCCTTATCTCAGGGGAAGAGTGCTTTGGGACTCAATTTCTCATGTTTTTACAGCCATGACCAAAACGCCAGGAAAGCGTGCCTCTTGGGGAAGCTACGGAGACCACACTCTGCCCGATGGGAGGTAACGTGTGGAGCACATATGCACTGACCTGCTGGGGCAGTATCTGCATATGGAGAGCTCCCTGCGGAAGGTCCTACCCAGTTTGGGGAGGAACGCTACACCTCATGGGCAGGGCTGGGCCGCCCAGGGAAGACATGGGTTTACCATCGGGGAATTCGTACCATGGACCATACACATACGGGATTACCCTCAGGGAATCACAACGTACGAGCATCTAGCCCAGTACAAGGACTGACCAGTGGAGCATGTACACGAGTACTGGACCTGGCGTCTGACGCCTCTGCCGCGTCTGACTGCCGTAGGATGTAGGAGGAACTCCACAGGGTTCACCAGCTGGGGAACTGCACTGAGGAGTAGACAAGTGCTCGTACCTCCTTGTGAGAGGAGAATGGCGCAGCAAGTGGACTCCGTGGTTATCTAGCTGTAGACAACACACGGGAGGACAGCGGGTCCACTCGGAGGTTATAAAACCTGGTGAATGTGTTTGGGTGTCTCCCAGCTCGCAGCTCTGCCAGAGAGGTGCTGCGTACCATGCCCAGGAGGAGGCAACACCCCGAGTGGAGTGTGCTCTCACCCCTAGGGGGCACGGCTCGCCTTGGGAATGGTACGCCAAGGCGATGGCATCCATTATCCAGTGGGCCAAACTCTGTTTGGAGACAGCCTTCCCTTTCTGCTGTCCTCCAAAGCAAACAAAGAGCTGCTCGGAGCTTCTTAAGCTCTGCGTGCGATCCACGTAAGCGTGCAGAGCGCGAACAGGACACAGCAACGCAAGGGCTGGGTCTGCCTCCTCCAGGGGCAGCGCTTGCAGGTTCACCACCTGGTCCCGGAAGGGAGTGGTGGGAACCTTGGGCACGTATCCAGGCCGGGGTCTCAAGATCACGTGAGACAAAGCCGGCCCGAATTCCAGGCACGCTTCACTGACCGAAAATGCTTGCAGGGCCCCTACCCTCTTAAAGGAAGTGAGCGCGGTCAGGAGCACTGTCTTCAGAGACAGATGTTTCAGCTCAGCTGACTCAAGGGACTCGAAGGGAGCTTTCTGTGGGCCAGCTAGGGCGACAGAAAGGTCCCAAGAGGGAATTAGGGGAGGTCTAGGAGGGATTAGCCGCCTAGCACCTCTCAGGAACCTGATGATCAGATCGTGCTTTCCTAGCGGCCTGCCATTGACCACATCATGATGTGCTGCAATAGCGGCCACATAGACCTTCAAGGTGGAGGGGGACAGCCTCCGCTCCAAGCCACTTTGAAGGAAGGAAAGCACTGAGCTGACCGGGCATCTCCGGGGGTCTTCCTGGCAGGAGCCTCTGAAATTGTTTCAGTGGGACCGCTGTTTTCTGCGAGAACGAATTCAGGCAGCTCAGCACTGACTGCGCACGCTCATTGGTGAGCCGTGCCATCATGTTGACCGAGTCCAGCTCCACACAGAGAGAAGAGATACTCTATACTGGACAGAGTATGCTCTTTTCCCAGTTGACCCGAAGCCCCAACCGGCTGAGGTGCGTGAGCACCAGGTCCCTGTGTTCGCACAACTGTTCTCGGGATTGGGCCAAAATGAGCCAGCCATCGAGGTAGTTGAGAATGCAAACGCCCACTTCCCTGAGTGGGGTAAGGGCCCCCTCCACGACTTTGGTAAAGACACGGGGAGACATCTAGCCACGAGCGCTCGGGACAAGGTGGAGGGTTCCACTCAAGCACGATGCCCGCGGCGGCCCGAGCCAGCATAGCTGTGAGCTCTGCATCGGACTCAGCCTGCACGACCACCCCGGAGGGCGGAAGTTCGGCTTCGTCTTCATCTGCAGAAGACAACAGCCCACTCCCCGATGCAGCGATCGACATCCGATCCCCATCCGGAGCGCCAAATGAGATACGGGGCACCTCACGAAAAGGACCCGCACCAGCGTCGAACTGACATAATGGGGTCTCGCTTGGGAGCCCAATCACCTCCACATAGTAAAAAACGAGCCAATGAGAATTGGCCAGTGAGATTTACATGCCGGGCCCCTCCCCCAGCATCCGGGTATAAATAGAGCCGGCATACTCACTTTCATTAATACTTTGCTTCGGAGCCAATCGGATGCAACTGATCTCCTCTCATCTTCTACATACAGAAAACGTAGTGCAAAAACAGCAATTTTAATTGCTACAGGGACAAGTTCCCGCAAACAGCAATTTTAATTGCTTCAATTTCCTCTAGCTCTTTGTTCTCTCGCTGGGCGGATAACACAGCAGCGGTGGTGTGCGTGTGCGCTAGTGTGGAAAGATCGGCGCGGCATCTCATCCCTCGGTGTTCCAGCGGCAGAGCACTTCATAAAAGAGCAGCACGGGAGTAAAGTGTCTGGTGCAGTGTTTACATGTCCTCTTATTAAGCAACGGGACCTCTCCAATGGGCCGATAATTCCACCATATTAAATGCTGGTATAGCTATAGTGCAGCGAATGAGATTCAACACGACCATACTCCAAATGTGTGACAAACAGTGATTAAACCGTGAAGCTGCAGCACGAGAGCAGAGAGAGACATGCCTCCAGTGCAGTGATGATGAACTTGCCCGTTGTGAATGAACTCTTCCTGTAACAACGCTGATACACGGGCAACTAAAGTACAAAGAGTTCATAACAATCTATTACAATCCTGTTGTCAGTATAACGCTATATGGCAGATTGGAGCTGCATATCTTACATCTAATTTTGTTTTTCCATGATCAAAGTGATTACAGTCATCACTGCACGTTTTTGAAGCCATAACGAGAAACGACTTTAAATAATAGAGAGGTTTACTATTAAAATACATTATGAGCACAAAATAACACGCTGCATTACTAATATCATCAATATTTTTAAAAAGAAATATGTAACAGGAATATGACCGTCTCAAATAACCCAGTCACTGCATTTGAGTTAAAACTGAAGAGTGAATGAACACCGGTCAGTAAACTGCAGCGCTCTGCTAGCCGGTTAATAAACTCAACCAAACACGTCCTACATGAGATTAATCAGATATAGACAACATAAAAATAATCTTACAATTTAAATCAGCACAAAAGGATGTAAATTCACACGTGAACTTGACCGTGCTAGTCTGATGTGTAACTTGTTGTGAATGCGCTCTTCTCTTAACAGATCGCTGAAAAAAGTGCAACTAAAGCACAGAAAATGTACAACATTCTATTACAATCATGTTCTCATTAAAATGTAATGTGACAGTCTGGAGCTGAACATCTTGAACTAAACTGAATCTCATGATCAAAGTAATTCCAGGCATCACTGTGGCATTTCAAATCCAGTTTCACTTTATTTCGCTGGTCTGGAAGACGTGCTGTCTAACATTAACAAATCAGACCTCAGATACCTCCCAAAATGCCGGACTAACCAATCAGAAAAAAGATTTTAAAAAATTTAAAGTCAGGGTGATCATCATTTTCATGATCGATTGTCGCTGTCACCTCCGAGTACTCGAGTACTTGTGCCCATCCCTATTCCAAACCTGCAAGGATTTCTTCTGCTGAACACAAAAGTTGATATTTTCAAGTTAACGAGAAAAACACTGAGACTTTTCTTTCTGAAAAGAAAATGTCTTCTTTTGTGCTCCACAGAATAAAGAAAGGCATACAGGTTTGGATGACGTGAGGGTGAATAAATAATGACAGATTTTAAATGTTTGGCTGAACTATCTTTTTAAGAAGCTCTACTCATTGACACTGATATTGTGACAAAGTAAATCAGTAATCTTTTCCTCCACGCAGCTCTACGACAGACTCTTTCCACATTTCACTCCACTGTACACTTGTAGATGGAGAGACTGAAAAACAAATACAAACATTCACAGGATGAGATGAATCTTACTGCTCAACATACATGAGTTTGTTCAGTGTGAAGTTTGGATCCTTCAGTAGATCAGAGAGCTTCTTGACTCCTGATTCTCCCAGATTATTGTAGCTCAGATTCAGCTCTCTCAGGTGTGAGGGGTTTGAACGCAGAGCTGAAGTCAGATAACCACAGCCTTCATCTGTCACGTAGCAGTCAGATAATCTACAAACAGAGAAACAATGAAGATATCTGAGACATCAGAACTCACAACAAACACTTGTTAAATCTGTTGAATAATTACACATCCATTTAATACAAACTGATAAGTGTTAAATCTCTCTCATTTCAGAAACGAACGAAGTACAAATACTTTGTTTCTGTACTTGAACAGCTTTTTTCAACATTTTTTCTTTGATTATTTTAACTTGGTGAAACTTTTAGTTTTAAAGCCAAATGCTTCTGACACTGACAAATCTCTTGTTAATAGTTACCCTGATTTTATAAAATGGTTTGATTGTGAAAAGAGAATTGAACCTCAGATTCAGGAGGAACAATGCGGTTTTCGTTCCGGTCGTGGAACACTGGACCAGCTCTATACCCTCTCTAGGGTGCTGGAGGTTTTATGGGAGTTTGCCCAACCAGTCCACATGTCTTTTGTGGATCTGGAGAAGGCATTCGACCGTGTCCCTCGTGGCGCCCTGTGAGGGGTGCTCCGGGAGTATGGAGTCCGGGGCCCTTTGCTAAGGGCTGTGCTGTCCCTGTATGACCGGAGCAGGAGCTTGGTTCGCATTGCCGGCAGTAAGTCAGACCTGTTCCCGGTGCATGTTGGACTCCGGCAGGGCTGCCCTTTATCACCGGTCCTGTTCATAGTCTTTATGGCTATGTCATGACCGAAAGAATGAGATCCCGGATACAGGCGGCCGAAATGAGCTTTCTCCGCAGGGTGGCAGGGCGCTCCCTTAGAGATAGGGTGAGGAGCTCGGTCACTCGGGAGGAGCTCAAAGTAGATCCGTTGCTCCTTCACATCGAGAGGAGTCAGCTGAGGTGGCTTGGGCATCTGTTTCGGATGCCTCCTGGACGCCTCCCTAGGGAGGTGTTCCGGGCATGTCCCACCGGGAAAAGGCCCCGGGGAAGACCTAGGACACGCTGGAGAGACTATGTCTCTCGGCTGGCCTGGAAACGCCTCAGTGTCCCCCCGGAAGAGCTGGAGGAAGTGTCTGGGGAGAGGGAAGTCTGGGAATCTCTGCTCAGACTGCTGCCCCCGCGACCCGGCCCCGGATAAGCGGTAGAAAATGAATGAATGAATGAATGAATGAATGTGAAAAGAGAGCTCAGAGAAGCAGCATGTAGGCAGTGTGCAGCAGGTGAGCTCAGAGTATAAGAGCACTGCAGTGTTTACATGTCCTCTTATTATAAGCAACGGGACCTCTCCAATGGGCCGATAATACTCCAAATGTGTGACAAACAGTGATTAAACCGTGAAGCTGCAGCACGAGAGCAGAGAGAGACAGGCCTCCAGTGCAGCGATGATGAACTTGCCCGTTGTGAATGAACTCTTCCTGTAACAACGCTGATACACGGGCAACTAAAGTACTATAAGGCTTGATTTTCCTAAGACAAAAGCTGAGATTAATCATACTGCAATAAAACACTAAAACTCATCTGGAGAGAAGATCTCAAAGGAATAGGACAAAGCCTTTCCCAAACTGTCCTCACTCATCTATGCAACTGCCCCTCCCCCGCCCCCTCCCCCTCCTCCTCCTCCTCCTCCTCCTCCTCCTCCACTCCCTTCCTTCCCACTGATTCAAGTCACTGAAAGTTCTCTAAGAATGCATGCATACGTATTACATATGATGTATCTTGTAAATCTATTGTTTTTCATGTTTAGTATCATTTTAAATGTCTATTGGTAATTGGTAAAATGGTCTCAATTTCATAGCAGTCACTAGTATTATGAAAAAGATTGAAAATTTAGGAGACTTCTGTTCTCTTTTAAGGGTGGTGTCTCTTCAAGAAAACCTTCTCCTCTCCCCTGAAACCAAGTGTCGGTGCAATAAATATTTACAATCTTTTTGTTCTGGTCTGAGTATTTAAGGTAAAATGCAGAGCAGCAAGGGGGACATTCTGTTGCCAGAACCCCCACACAGGGTTGGGTGAGTGTCTCACAAACATTCACCACCCACTGTGTGCATACATTTCTTACTCTTAGAGACATCCTTTGAGTAACTCATTTTATGTATTTATCATGTCTGAATTGGCTTCTAATTGTGTAATTATGTCATTGACATTGATACATTTTTTACCTGACAATAAACAAATTGTTACAATTAATTTTATTCTGACTTACTCTGAAATTACTGTCTTCAGTAGATTATGATGTATCCATTGTTACCACAAATCTGTGTCAGGATAGGTCATACTAAAGGCTCAATGAATGGAGCAGGTGGCACATCATGTGAGACCTCTGGATTTCTGTCTATCACTGACTTAGCAAGTTGGAGTATCGTGGCTAAGCAAAACTGCGTTTTTGCATGAATAAGCATGTGGCGAATCAACTCTTACATGTTAGCAAACTCTGCATCCTCTGACTAAGAATCAGACCTGGTGAATTTGTGATTGTGGGCCTGCATAATAAATATACGGACAGTGCGAGGACCCTGTGTGACTCTGAGAACCGAATGAAGGAGTATAATAAGAGTAAAGAGTTAAATAGAATAATCAAACAGCAGAATTAATACATGACCAATGAGTCAGATTATGCGAGCAGCTAAAGTAAAATTTAAACTAAATTCTAAAAATTAAGTGAACTTCACAGGGGCGCTGAAAAGACATACACGCATTATACCTTCGCCCAGACCGTCAGAATCCGTCCTTGAGCTGACGGCTGGTCCTTACAGTACAAAGAGTTCACAACATTCTATTACAATCCTGTTCTCAGTATAACGCTATATGGCAGATTGGCTTTTATGGGTGCGTGTCTAGTAATGAACGCACAAGGAGAAAAGTCTTAACATAGAACTGTATTAATAATGAGTCAGGAGAGTCACAGGAATATCCACAACACCATACAAAACAACAACATCGACGGAACAAAACTGAACAGAAACTGAGGGTAAAAATACTATGAACAGGTGAGCAAACAAGACTAATTAATTATACACAGCTGATAATGATGATGAACTAATGATTAACGAGTTGCGGGAAAAAAAATAAACAATTAAAGAGCACACGTGAAAGATTAAAACAAACAGAGTCCAGAACCGACACTTATGTAATATTGGAGCTGCACATCTTGCAGTTAATTTTATTTCTCATGATCAAAGTGATTACAGTCATCACTGCACGTTTTCAAAGCCATAACGAGAAACGACTTTAAAAAATAGAGAGGTTTACTATTAAAATGTATTATGAGTACAAAATAACACTGCTGGATTACTAATATCATCGATATTGTTGAAAAATAAATATCTAAAAGGAATATGACCGTCTCAAATAACCCAGTCACTGTCGGGCATTTGAGCTAAAACTGAAGCGTGAATGAACACCGGTCGGTAAACTGCAGCGCTCTGATAGCGGGTTAATAAACTCAACCAAACACGTCCTATGTGAGATTAATCAGATCAAGACAACATAAAAATAACCTTACAATTTATATCAGCACAAAAGGATACAAATGCACACGTGATTCAAAGTAATTCCAGGCATCACTGTGGCATTTCAAATCCAGTTTCACTTTATTTCGCTGATCTGGAAGATGTGCAGTCTAACGTTAACAAATCAGACCTCAGATACCGCCAAAAAAGCGGGAATAACCAATCGGAATTTTTTTTTAAAAAAATTTAAAGTCAGGGTGATCATCATTATCATGATCGATTGTCGCTGTCACCTCCGAGTACTCGAGTACTTGTGTCCATCCCTATTCCAAACCTGCATGGATTTCTTCTGCTAAACACAAAAGTTGATATTTTGAAGTTTTGGTGATCACTGACTTCCAATGTAACGAGAAAAACACTGAGACTTTTCTTACTGAAAAGAAAATGTCTTCTTTTGTGCTCCACAGAATAAAGAAAGACATACAGGTTTGGATGAGTTGAGGGTGAATAAACAATGACAGATTTTAAATGTTTGGCTGAACTATCTTTTTAAGAAGCTCTACTCATTGACATTGATATTGTGACAAAGTAAATCAGTAATCTTTTCCTCCACGCAGCTCTACGACAGACTCTTTCCACATTTCACTCCACTGTACACTTATAGATGGTGAGACTGAAAAACAAACACAAACATTCACAGGATGAGATGAATCTTACTGCTCAACATACTCGAGTTTGTTCAGTGTGAAGTTTGGATCCTTCAGTAGATCAGAGAGCTTCTTGAGTCCTGATTCTCCCAGTGGATTGACGCTCAGATCCAGCTCTCTCAGGTGTGAGGGGTTTGAACGCAGATCTGAAGCCAGATAACCACAGCCTTCATCTGTCACCTTACACTCACGTAATCTACAAACAGAGAAACAATGAAGATATCTGAGACATCAGAACTCACAACAAACACTTGTTAAATCTGTTGAATAATTACACATCCATTTAATACAAACTGATAAATGTTAAATCTCTCATTTCAGAAACTATAAGTTCTGCTGAAAGGAGAATATGGTTCTGCGTCCTGCAGGTCATTTTCACTCATGTTCAGCTCTATCAGACGAGAGTTTGATGATTGTAGAACTGAAGCCACAATTTCACAGCACTGACCAGTGAGAGCACAGTTTGCCAATCTGAACAGAATAATAAAAACTGAACAATTACACATCCATTAACAGTGGTGTGAAGTAACGAAGTACAAATACTTTATTTCTGTACTTGAACAGCTGTTTTCAACATTTTTTCTTTGAGTATTTTTACTTGCTGAAACTTTTACTTTTAAAGCCAAATACTTTTTACACTGACAAATCTCTTGTTAATAGTTTCCCTGATTTTATAAAGTGGTTTGATTGTGAAAAGAGAGCTCAGAGGAGCAGCATGTAGGCAGTGTGCAGCAAGTGAGCTCAGAGTATGAGAGCACTGCAGTGTTTACAT
Organism: Zacco platypus; assembly: GCA_038088235.1. Lineage (NCBI taxonomy): Eukaryota > Metazoa > Chordata > Actinopteri > Cypriniformes > Xenocyprididae > Zacco > Zacco platypus. Next base: position 680,117 of record CM076063.1, read on the forward strand.
GTCCTCTCATTATAAGCAACGGGACCTCTCCAATGGGCCGATAATTCCAACATATTAAGTGCTGGTATAGCTATAGTGCAGCGAATGAGATTCAACACGACCATACTCCAAATGTGTGACAAACAGTGATTAAACCGTGAAGCTGCAGCACGAGAGCAGAGAGAGACAGGCCTCCAGTGCAGCGATGATGAACTTGACCGTTGTGAATGAACTCTTCCTGTAACAACGCTGATACACGGGCAACTGAAGCACAAAGAGTTCACAACATTCTATTACAATCATGTTCTCATTAAAATGTAATGTGACAGTCTGGAGCTGAACATCTTGCACTGAACTGTATCTCATGATCAAAGTGATTACAGTCATCACTGCACGATTTCAAAGCCATAACGAGAAACATCTTTAAATAATAGAAAGGTTTACTATTAAAATACATTATGAAATCAAAGTAAATCCAGGCATCACTGGCATTTTGTAGCCAAATATATTTATAACTGAATCAAAACACAAGTGTTTTTTTGTTTACCTATCATTTATCACATGGTTTTGTTTTCCCCTTCACATTATTGTGTCCGTAAAGTCTGCATTTCTATATGCCACTTCATCTTGGATGTTATTATACCACACAACACGTAACACATGAACGGAAGTGGGTATATATTTATAATCGATTACAACGAATTATAATTAATTATGAATACATATGGTCTAAAATTATTTCTAGTTTTATAGAATTAATTTTAGAAAGACTTATCTGTTTTGTCCAGCAAAACTATCAGTCCGATTTCCTTATCAACTCTTAAAAAGTTTTCTGGCCAAGAAGAATTCCCCTATCCTAGTTCTTACAAAGGATTTAACTAGCGAAATCAAAGCGTTAGAGTGACCTGGTTCATTTATGACCATCCATCAGAGACAAGCAAGTGTGAATTCAAAGGGTTTAAATATATGAATATACGAATACATACAACTAAATCTAAGCAAAGGATAGAACATGATAACGAAAGTAAAGAGAGAAAAAGGGGTTGATCAAAGAAGGCAAGATTACAAACAGTAAAAACTTTGAGAGCCAGCAACGAAACAACTTCAGACAATAAACTTAAAATGCACCGAAAAACAGTACTTGCATTAGTAATTCTGTGTGCTGTGGTGAATGCAGTTCACAGAGCTTCAGTGCTCTGAGCTCTGGAGCGTCCGATTGTCTCATCCTGAGGTCGAGTCTTCAGCGGGAATTTCAAACCGATTTAACTGTTAGTAAAATGTAGGAAAATAAGAGAAGAAAAGGGTGTCTCGTCCCAGGATAGATGACTGAGCCTGGTCATCCCAAAGAGGAGATGCGCTTGACGGGAGCACGATCGCCGGAGGACAAGACCCGTGAGAGTGCGAAAGACAATCGAGAGACACAAGACCAGACGTGCCGTTGTTTTTTAAGGCCAGTAAGCGAAAACGCCTCCTTGAATGAACCAGACAATGTGAGACATGGATTTTGAGCGGGAGAAATTTCTTTTACCTTTTTTTATGACCTAATATGCATGATCTATGAAGTGTCAGCTCTGGGTACTTTTTCCTTCAAAGTACTTTAAAAATAGAATAATGCATATTATCGTGACATAAAACCAATATCTGGTGAAGACATTCGGAGAGAAGCATTTTGAATCCAAGAAGTATATATGTGAAGGAATTAGAACAGAGATACATTCTTACGCTTGAATATGATCATTTAGAGTAAAATTAACACAATTAACAGTCGTAACTAAGCTTGTATAGTCGGGAGACATTCAAGTCAAGTCAAGTCAAGTCACCTTTATTTATATAGCACTTTTTACAATGCAAATTGTGGCAAAGCAGCTTTACATTAATACTTGGCAAATAATTTTGGCTGCACAGCAGCTCCCAAAGAAAATGGTGTCATTGTCCAGCTTATTCTATATGTTATTGATTCATTCCGTTTCAAAGATCAATAGTTATTAGTCTAGTTAATTTATGTATAGCAGCACTGCAGAAAACAGTGACGTAATCGTCCGGCTCAGCTCAGTTCGCATACAACGGCGCCAATGCAGGCATAACAAAATCACTGCTAAATATCAAGCAAGTGTCCCCAACTTAAGCAAGCCAAAGGCAACAGCGGCAAGAACCAGAACTCCAACAAATGGAGAAAAAAACCTTGGGAAAAACCAGGCTTAGTCGGGGGGTCAGTCCTCCTCTGGCCAACAGTGAACACTTGTCCGATACTCAGGCAGAGTTGCAGGTCATTAAACCGATTTGGAATCGCAACAGTCAAAATATTTAATCTAGATTCATCTAGTTTAAGATCTTTTGATCACGCCGGTGTGTACGTTCATACACAGGAACACATTTGGGAAATAGTCACATTTTAAGGTTAAATGTAGAAAAAGTCTTCATATTTGTGTGTGTGTATTAGTAGTGTCTGACCACACAAACATATGGGGGGTTTGAGGCAATTCGGACACCCCAAGACTGAAGTTGAGAAAGGTCTCGTCACAAAAGACAGACGGCCTGGAGCCAGCTGTGATTTAACTATTTCAGTTCACGAGGCAGAAGCTTTCCCAAGATCTAAAGATGAATCGATCATCACTGATTCAGTTCAGATGCTACAATTTCAAATCCAGTTTCATTTTATTTCGCTGGTCTGGAAGACGTGCTGTCTAACGTTAACAAATCAGAAAAAAGATTTTAAAACATTTAAAGTCAGGGTGATCATCATTTTCATGATGGATTGTCGCTGTCACCTCCGAGTACTCGAGTACTTGTGCCCATCCCTATTCCAAACCTGCATGGATTTCTTCTGCCGAACACAAAAGTTGATATTTTCAACTACATTTGAAGCTTTGGTGATCACTGACTTCCAATGTAACGAGAAAAACACTGAGACATTTATTACTGAAAAGCAAATGTCTTCTTTTGTGCTCCACAGATTAAAGAAAGACATACAGGTTTGGATGACGTGAGGGTGAATAAATAATGACAGATTTTAAATGTTTGGCTGAACTATCTTTTTAAGAAGTTCTACTCATTGACATTGATATTGTGACAAAATAAATCAGTAATCTTTTCCTCCACGCAGCTCTACGACAGACTCTTTCCACATTTCTGTCCACTGTACACTTGTAGATGGAGAGGCTGAAAAACAAATACAAACATTCACAGGATGAGATGAATCTTACTGCTCAACATACACGAGTTTGTTCAGTGTGAAGTTTGGATCCTTCAGTAGATCAGAGAGCTTCTTGACTCCTGTATCTCCCAGGTTATTGTCGCTCAGATCCAGCTCTCTCAGGTGTGAGGGGTTTGAACGCAGAGCTGAAGTCAGATAACCACAGGCTTCATCTGTCACCTTACAGCAAGATAATCTACAAACAGAAAAACAATGAAGATATCTGAGACATCAGAACTCACAACAAACACTTGTTAAATCTGTTGAATAATTACACATCCATTTAATACAAACTGATAAATGTTAAATCTCTCATTTCAGAAACTATAAGTTCTGCTGAAAGAACAAATACTTTATTTCTGTACTTGAACAGCTTTTTTCAACATTTTTTCTTTGAGTATTTTAACTTACTGAAACTTTTACTTTTAAAGCCAAATACTTTTTACACTGACAAATCTCTTGTTAATAGTTTCCCTGATTTTATACAATGGTTTGATTGTGAAAAGAGAGCTCAGAGAAGCAGCATGTAGGCAGTGTGCAGCAGGTGAGCTCAGAGTATGAGAGCACTGCAGTGTTTACATGTCCTCTTATTATAAGCAACGGGACCTCTGCAATGGGCCGATAATTCCACCATATTAAGTGCTGGTATAGCTATAGTGCAGCGAATGAGATTCAACACGACCATACTCCAAATGTGTGACAAACAGTGATTAAACCGTGAAGCTGCAGCACGAGAGCAGAGAGAGACAGGCCTCCAGTGCAGCGATGATGAACTTGTGATAAACACACAACCAGTGATAAACACAACAAAAAGTGTTCGATCTGAATTCAACACTCCTGTGATATGGGAACCGTAAAGGCAGGTTCTAACACTGGAAATACTGTATAAATTATTAATTTCATTTTTTTAATAAACTTTAATTCAATTAAAAATTAAATGAGGAAATGCAGTTAAGACCCTTATGAAAGATCAATATCTCTCAATTTATCAGATAAATTAAGAAATAACATTTCACTTTTATTTCGTTTATAGTACTGTACACAAAATTAACTCTTTACAGCCAAATATTTATTTGAATATTATTAGAGATTTTTTTAGTTTTTTTTTTTACTTTAAAAACATTGAATATTAAATTACAGGAATGCATCAGCCAGATAGGTGGGATTTTTCCATGCAGGTTCAATCCTGACAATTCTGATTCCCTATAGGCAGCGGCCATTTATAATGTTGTTGATATCAGAAGTAGAGAGCAGTGATATGTTTTCTCCAGCACACTGAATTTGGTTTTAATAGTCAGGTCAACTTTATTTAGCACTTTACAGATCAAAGCAGTTTTAACATAATTATTAGTAGATTAGTAGATCATCACCACTGCTGCTACGTGAATATGACGTATCACAACACCCAGGTGAGATTATCATGGCACTACAAAGGCCTGTTTGTTTATTAAAGGGCTATGCATTAGAAGTCAGAAGGCACTTAAATTAATTTATGATTTACTGTCTGTCTGAACCAAAAAAATAAAAGCTAACTATCTGTACCATATTCAGGGCCCTATGATTTCCGCAATGCAGAAAACACGGATGGAATCGTGGAATCCATTCATAAAAACGGAAGTTGCATCCCAAATTATGCACTATACACTATGCACTTATGCACTATGTACTCATCCATGTAGTGTATAGATTGTGTAAGGTTATTTAAAACATAGGAGTCTGATAGCCCCTGCCTCTCCAACGTTATTAACATTATTAAAGCTGCGACAGTTGAGTGTATGAAGTGTCCAACATCCCACACTTTGTTTTTTCTGTTAATTTAGTGCATCATCTGAGTATTTAAAGTGCACTTTCTATTTGTAATTTTCAGTGTGAACACACTACTTGGATGACATCGTAATAGGGGTGAAACGTATCGTATCACAGGGCATCGGCAACTGCTTCATATGTATCTTTAATGCATCATATTGTTGGCTATGCATTGAGATGCATATCGCATCAGCCTCAGTTATCATGGCCTTATATATACATATATATATATATATATATATATATATATGTATATATATATATATATATCCCTTATGTATATAAGAGATGCAACAATACAGTATGAGCCCACAGTCGGTTTTTGGTTCGGTTCTGATGGCTTGGCACATCAGGAACAGTAAGAGGTTAAGGAGAAAAAAAATACTACTCATTTTATTGCAATACTCTTTATTTAACTTGTGTTAATGTTAATTTTGGGGTGAACTATTCCTTTAAGGACAAGTGGCATGTTCACTTTGCTATCACTTTAGACATAAAGTGTTTATGTTATCCTAGTGTGAATTTGACAGTTTTAGTACAGTAAGATAGTAAGATAACTTAGTCCAGTAATCATGTCGTGTTTGACAGGCTCAGAAAAGCACGTTAGAACAACACGTGAATGAAATGTTTAACCGAGGCTTTAAAACACTTACACAATAACTGCAGTGTCCAGTGAGCACAACTCTACCTCTGCGTTAAGACGTGATGTGAATGTATGTCACGTGTATGTCTTGTTTAGTTTAGTTCTGTCTTGTCATTATTAGTTCGTATTAATCACTGTGTCAAATTAGTTAAGTCTTGTCAGCTGTCCTCGTTTAGTAGTCGTCATCTGTGTATTTAAGTTCCTGCCTGTGTTTTCTGCAGTGTTGGTTATTGTTTGTGCTATGCACTCTGTTACGTTCGCTCTGCCTGTTATCCTGTTTACCAGTCCTCCTGTGTGTAGAAATAAATGTATTTTGGAATACCTTCGTCATCGTCTTCAGTGAGACTAGACGTGACATGTATGTCACCTTGAACAGTATATTGAGACGGAGGCGCCAGAATTGGAAATGATGAAAGTGAGAAATCTGACTCCAGCGTGGAGAAGCACCCCTTAAATTTACGGGTTTCTCCTGCAATGTTCCCTGTTTTTTGAGATGCAACCTCATCTTTTCGTGACTGAGAGAGCACGGGTAGCCTTCATGGTAAATTTGCTCACCGGCAAAGAGTTACAGTGGGCCCAGGTCCTCTGGTTATCTAACGCTGGAATCCTCTCTTCCTTCACCGCATTCACTAACCACTTTAAGGAAATTTTCGGACAATCCACCTCATCCCTCTCTATGTCAGATCAACTGTTCCACCTCCGTCAAGGCTCTGCATCGGTGGGTGATTACACCTTGCAGTTTCGCACTTTGGCCGCTAATAGCGGCTGGAATGAAACTCCCCTCCTTACCGCCTACCGCCAGGGGCTCAATACGGAGATCCGCCAGCTAATGATTGTGTATGACGGCAGTAAGGGATTGGAGGCCTTCCTGCAAAAAACTATCCGTGTCTCACAACGTCTCTCAGCTTGTGGATTCGCCCAACCCGTTTTGCAGTCCCCGTCCACCAGTTTACCAGCCGCCCTTCCAGCACCTGAACCTATGAACGTTGATACCTACCGTCTCACCCCTTCTGAACGTCAACGAAGAATCTCTCTCCACCTCTGTCTGTACTGTGAAGGTGATGGTCAACAGCTGGTTAACTGCCCCGTCCGACCTCCTCGACCCGCAGTGAGTACTATCCAAATATTTCCCAAGGTCTCACATTTGATTCGTACAACTGTATACTTCCTAAATCGTAACTCTTATGTTGCAGCGCAAGCCCTTGTCGACTCGGGGTCCGCAGGGTATTTCATATCCCGTCAGTTCCTCCGGACGATCAACCTGACCCGTAAACGCAGCAATCAACCCAGGAAAATTCACACCATCCTGGGAAAGCCGCTGGGTCGAGGGGTCATCAGCCATCAGCCATCAATCTCCCACACTAACACTACAAATTGGATGCCTCCATCGAGAAAGGATTTCGTTCATGGTGCTGGAAGGATCTACCACCGACATCATCCTGGGACGCCCGTGGATGGCGGAGCATAACCCCGTCATTGACTGGAATACCAGAGAAATTCTCGAGTGGAGTAAACACTGTATCCAATCCTGTCTCACCCCAGTCTAGAAAATTCCTAACTCGTCACCATCCAAGACCGCCTCATCCACAGCATTACAAGTCAATTCCACCTCAGTTGAAAGTCCCGAAACCACCAAGGAGATCTTCGTAACCGAGGAGTACCGGGTGTTCCAGGATGTATTCTGTAAGCGGCTGGCAACGCAACTACCACCTCACCGGCCATGGGACTGTGCAATTGACCTGCTACCTGGGGCTACACTACCTAAGGGTAAGGTATTACCCTCTGACCGAGTCATGCCGTATGGCCTGGCGAACTCACCCTCAATCTTTCAGAACTACATGAATGAGATCTTTCGAGATCCCCTCCATAGATTTGTAGTCGTCTATATCAATGACATATTTATCTACTCCAGATCCCTCCAGGAACATCAGGATCACGTTCGCCAGGTCCTCCAACGGCTACGCACTCACCACCTATATCTCAAGCTAGAGAAGTGTGAATTCCACATCCCCGAAGTTCAATTCCTGGGTTATCTCATCAATCAGCATGGAGTGAAGATGGACCAGAGGAAGGTGGATGCCATCCTTCAGTGGCCGGAACCCCAGACTATCAAGGAACTCCAGAGTTTTCTGGGGTTCGCCAATTTCTACCACAAGTTTATCAAGAACTTCAATCTGCTCAGCTCACCTCTAACAGCGTTGCTCAAGAACGGGTCCAAGTCTCTGTCCTGGAACCCCCAAGCAACCAAAGCCTTCCAGACTCTCAAGGAAGCCTTCTGTTCAGCTCCAGTCCTCTATCATCCTGACCCCGACCTTCCGTTCCTCGTCGAGGTAGATGCCTCCCAGACCGGAGTAGGAGCCATCCTCTCACAGCGGCAGGGTGACCCCGTGTGCCTCCATCCATGTGCCTTCTTTTCTCACAAACTGTCCCCAGGGGAGCAGAACTATGATGTCTGGAATCGAGAACTCTTGGGCATTAAACTGGCCCTTGAAGAATGGAGACACTGGCTGGAGGGAGCCAAGCATCTTTTCAAAGTTATTACCGACCATCGTAATCTGGTATATCTATATTGAGAGGCTAAACGCCTAAATACTCGCCAAGCCAGATGGGCACTCTTCTTCACACGATTCAATTTCGTAGTCATCTACTGATGAGGGGAAAAGAACATTCAAGCCGATGCCCTATCACGTCTTCATGCTCCTGATGTTGACCACAACCCTCCAGAACCCATTCTCCCTCCAGCCATGATCATCAGTCCCATTCAGTGGGAGTGGGACATACGCATCCGTCAGGCCCAAGAATCCGAACCTGCTCCGCCGGGATGTCCTAGGGAGCTGATGTATGTACCTCGCTCTTACCGTCAGCTCCTCCTGGACTCAGTACACACCTATCCGGGCTCTGGACACCCAGGTAGCCAGCGAACCCTCTCCCTCCTCCGTCAACACTACTGGCGGCCCACTATGACCCAGGATGTCTCCCGGTACGTCAAAGGATGTTCTGTCTGCACCATCACCAGAACACCACGCCAGTTACCAGCAGGCAAATTACTACCTCTTCCGATCCCTCACCGTCCCTGGACCCACATCGGCATCGATTTCATCACAGACCTACCACCATCCAATACCCACACTAGTGTCTTTGTCATAGTTGATCGTTTCTCCAAAATGTGCAAACTGATTCCCCTCAAAGGGTTACCCACAGCTTTCCAGACCGCCAAACTGTTATTCACCCACATATTCCGAAACTTTGGCCTCCCTGAAGACATCGTTTCTGATCGCGGCCCACAGTTGATTTCCCGTGTTTGGAGGTCGTTCTTCTAACACCTGGGAGTAACCATCAGTCTCTCCTCTGGCTATCACCTGCAAACCAATAGGCAGACAGAATGGAAGATCCACGAGATTGGGAGATACCTGAGGTCATACTGCCACCAGAACCAGTCCACTTGGAGCCAATTCCTACCCTGGGCCGAATACGCACAAAACTCCCTTCAGCAATCCACCACCGGACTTACCCCATTCAAGTGCGTATTCGGCTACCAGCCACCACTATTCCCTTGATCAGGAGAACCATCTGAGGTGTCCATCGCCCATGATTGGTTCCAACAGAGCGAGAGGGTGTGGGACTCAGCCCATGTACATCTACAACGGGCAGTGCGGAGACACCAATTCCAGGCTGACAAACGCTGAGCCCCCACACCAACCTAGCTTCCTGGCCAGAAGGTATGGCTCTCGACCAGGGATATACGTCTTTGCCTGCCCTGCCGTAAGCAGTAAGTCCCCGCTATATAGGTCCGTTCACAGTGCAGAGGCAGCTGAACGATGTCACTTACCGTCTCCAACTCCCAGCCAAGTACCGAATTTCTCCATCATTCCATGTATCATTACTCAAACCCTATACTGACCCTATTTTTCCATCCACAGATCAGGAAGTTCCGGACGTACCTCCTCCTCCTCCTCCTGACCTGGCCGACGCCGAGTCTATCTACCAGGTCCATGACATCCTGGACTCCAGGCGGCGCGGGGCACGCCTAGAATACCTGGTCGACTGGGAAGGATACGGTCCTGAAGAGAGGTCCTGGGTGGCACGAGAAGACATTCTCGGTCCTGCACTACTCACCCAGAATCACCTGGACCATCCCAGTCGGCCTGGACCCCGTGGTTGTGGTCATGGTCGTCCTCGTCGTCGCCCCTTTCAGACGTCAGGAGCCAACTGTGGGGGGGGCGGTACTGTCACAGAGTCTACATCACCGGCACGACCAGCTTCACCTACACGCTCACTATCACCCGAATACTAATTACCTTCACATGTCTGTAATCGCCGCCGCGCCCTATATCTACCCACGCATCCCTCAGTTCCTTGTCTGATCTCGTCTCTTATGGACCATATAGACTTACCTACTTGGCTTACCTGTCATCTTCAGTTTCGTGTTATGATCCTTCATCGTCTTCTGGATATCACAGAGCGTGAGCGTGAATTGCTGGACAGTCATCCTCAACTCTGCAACACAAAGAAAGACCTGTCATTGTTTAAGCTAAGTCACCTGTTTGCTTCCTGGACTCTTGAACTTACCATACCAAACCGTTTACCTGTTTGCTGTGTCACTCTGTTCAATAAAGAACATCACTTAACCTTACATTCCTTGTCTGTGTCTGACAGAGTCAGTACAAATGCTGTAAATTTCCTGAAATAATATTTTCTGAATGTTCAGGATCTTCCTCTCAGTCTTTATTCACCTTTTTCTCCCATGGTTTCTCAACAGAAATTCATAAAAGTTAATTATGCCAATTATATCGTAACTGTATAGAATATCATAGTTCTAATAGCGGGACACATTGAAACGCAGTGTTACAACGAACCCTGTCTGAATAACTGCAATTTAAATCTGGTTAGTGTCTCCTGCTGGTTATTGAAGCATTAAAGAACTATCTAAACTGCTAAATAACAGATTGGAGATTAAAATAATATCATTATTGTTATTGTGTAAATCATCATATAAACATTACAAAAAGTAGATTCAGAAAAAATATTTTATTTGATTCAATATAGAATTTATTACAAACTTTTGATGACTGATTTTTCATTTTTGGGTGAAGCATATATTTTTCTATTAATATGGAAATATGATGACGGTCCTTTTTCCAGTGTGTGGGCTTGAGGCCTCTCCTCCACCAGAGATTCTTTGTGTTGTTTGTTATTTTTTGTAATTCATTTAAGTTTGATGTTTTTGTAGGGAACAGCACATTCCAGGGCCCAGTTTATGGCCGGGCCCCTCTCCGTCCGTAACAGTGGACAAAGGTTTGCTACATTTTGATTGGATCTTAGTGGACCAACATAAACAAACTGCCCAACGCCATCAGATAAAGATGCTAGGACAATAGCCAGACATCTCTTAGAGGGTTAGAAGAAGACCCCTGGTACCAACCCCAGGAAGGACAGTACTTCTCATTGGTCCACATGCAGTTTCTGCCCTGCACCCACCAAGAGCCTACTTCCTAAGACTAGGCTGTGACTGTCATAAAAATTCCTCAGGACCTCAGCAGCAATGGGTGAAACAAAGACAGATCACAAAGACTCATCCCAATCCATTCATAACTATGTTTGGAAACCTTGAAACTGATGTATTCTACACACATTCATTTCACACTTATTCACAGAAATAAGTATTCTCGGTTACAGCTATTTGTAGTGCAACACTAATTTAGCTGTTAATGTACAAATGAATGAATGCATGACAGTTCAGTCTTTTTCCATCATGTTTGGTCTTTATTCGTTTAGAATATTGCCAAAGGTATTTTGGTGGTGGTTTGGTAAGTGAAAAATGCATTGGTAAACCTTAAAGACACTTTAAAGACTTCCATCTTTGTGCTTTATGCAAACGAGTTCCACAGGGGAAAGGAGGGTGAGCCACACTGTGTGTGTCCCCTCTGATGCCAGTAACCAATCACAGCACTGGAATGGAGAAGCGCCAAATTGTAATCTCCTCCTCATTGGAAAGGGATAAAAGTACCCTTTCAACAGATACACCTTGTTCTGGGTTTCAACTCTGCAAGGAGTGAGACATAACAGATATAGAAGTTCTGGGTTTCAACTCTGCAAGGAGTGAGACATAACAGATATAGAAGTTCTGGGTTTCAACTCTGCAAGGACAGAGACATAACAGATATAGAAGTTCTGGGTTTCAACTCTGCAAGGAGTGAGACAATAACAGATACACTCGTTCTGAGTCGCCGGTTCATCCAGTGAGACAACAACAGATTCCATGATCTGAATCTAGAGCTTGTGAGGCAGCAACAGAGACGACCACGTTCTGAGCCTCCAGCCTGTGAGGAAAGAGACATTAACAAACACTACTTTCAGAGTTTTCATCCAGCGAGACCGTAACGACTCCAGAGAGATAAAAGCGGATTGATCAAGTTCTGAGTGTCTGGCCCAGAGAGGCAGAAGACACACAGAGACATTTGCAACAAGGTTAAGCTCAGGAGAGCAAACCTTTACTCCAAGGTACCTTCGTCTGCGTGTTCCAGATTGTTAAGGACCTTCTGCACCTACACCAGGGTCTCATCTGCGTGTTCCAGATTTTAGGACCCTTCGGTGCTCCAGGAGATCAGCATCCCACAGAGCTTCGTGTTCAAGGCTGTTGAAATAGATTCCGGCTCCTCTCCCCACTGCATTGTCACCAGCACAACATCGGACCCAACTACGTGGAACGTAAATATCACTTAACCAAACCTCTTTCCAGAGACCTTGGCATTGTTGTATATTATCAGTGTATGATTTTCTAATTCACATTAGATGTAATATAGCTGATGTTAGTTAAGGTTCTCCACCTTATTATTCACAGAGAAACAGTTTATCTTTCCGTAAGGTAACGTAACTCTTCCATAGCCGCATCCAACTTAATCACTTGTATTTTATGTAGCATATGCACCTTATTCCTTTATCATTCATGGTGTTCATTTAGTAGTTGTGTTAGTTATTCTTGTCTATCTTTTGTTAATAAAAATTATTTTATTACACGTGTGTCTTCCTTGTGCTGATAATACAGAAAAGGCTCTACAAGTTAGGAATCTCACCAATCTTTCAAATAAATCAGCTGACCACTTTACATTAATTCCAAATTGCTGAACAGCTTCCTGTTGGGAGTGTTTTCATATTGCCAAGGTAACAGACCTTGACTGGTGCCCTGAACTAGAGTAGGGGGAAGTGGTCACCTGATGTACTCATAACCGCACCTTAAGTGACGTGTGATTCAAAAATCACAACGTCAACAGTGACGTGAGTACCAATCTCTATTTTACATAGCGTCCTTGCATGGGCGAAAGTAAAATCACTACATTTTTATAACTGTTGACTTTATATTTCTTTTCTTGTTACATTAATATAAATGTCCGTTTGAATTAATTTAATCTGTGTGTGGCTTCGCCTTTAATTGTTGCACCGCTTTGAGCTATGCAGGTTTTAACAATATACATACAGTGTATCTGGAAAGTATTCACAGCCCTTCACTTTTTCCACATCTTCTTATATTACAGCCTTATTCCAAAATGGAGTAAATTCATTATTTTCCTCAAAATTCTACAAACAATATCCCATAATGACAACATAAAAGAAGTTTATTTGAAATCTTTGTAAATTTACTAAAAATTAAAAATAAAAAATTGAGGAAATTAATGAATTTAATCCATTTTGGAATAAGGCTGTAACATCAGATGTGGAAAAAGTGAAGTGCTGTGAACACTTTCTGGATACACTGTACACACACACACACACAGGTTAATTTATATATTTTATTTGCACAATTTGTTGTATGATTTATGATATGATACTATCATATGATCCAAAAACAAAAAGATGGCACTTTAATTTGCTTATCTAAGAAGTTTACAGCAAGATTTGGCATCTCTCATGCATGGATATATTGGGGAGAAAACATCTTTATCACAATACATGCTTCCTTGAATTCATTATCATCATCTTGTTAACAGTGATATCGAAGGACCAAATTTAGTATACACCGTATTAATGAAATATACTATGTACAGGCAAATAGATAAACCCAGAAGTTTCATGTAAATTGTTTCCCCATAGGAAACCATTATAAAGAAAAACAATTGACATGAAATTTAGCGCACTGTATTCAAATTCTTGATTCATCTGCTTGCCTGTAAATATTATGTATCATCAATATGGTGTATAGTGAATTTTATATATCACTGTCTTTGTGCATTAAGGCACGTGAATCATTTTAATGTTAAATGTTTTAGAATGTCATACTCTGATTTTAGTGACTGAAATGGTGGGTGTTGTATAAGGACTAAATGAATCTCAAACCTCAGTATCTTCAGCTGACAGTTTGGGCTCTTCAGTCCATTACAGAGCAGCTTCACTCCTGAATCATACAGATGATTGTTACCCATGTCCAGCTCTATCAGGGGTGAGTTTGGCATTTGCAGGGCCAAAGCCACAGGTTCACAGCAGGTGTAACTGAGAAAACAGCTTGAGAGTCTGTAAAAACAGGACATTTCATTTATTGTGTGTTCATCTTGTAGGAACAGTGTTTGTAGTAACAGTAATAGGTTATGTTCTGTTCTCTGTGAACATTGAAGCTTTCTAGAAAAAATATAGATGTCATGTATGCTGAAACTGATGTGACAGCCAAGTGAAAATAACTTTCAAATGTATTTCTATAAAATCACTGTTTAGTAAATCCATTTGAGTAAATACAGATTTTACTCTCCAAAATTAGTAAAACATGATACTCCACACTGCATCTTGTGCGAAAATTGATTTTCAGAGTTAAAAACTTTTATTAAACAGCTGTCGACAAATTCCTTACATGGCTTTTCTGCAGCATCTCACAGCTGGCAGGAGATTCATGGGGCCCGATATTTCATAACTGTACATCTTCGGGTCGAGCTCCTCCAGCACCTCCTCTGACATCAGCAGTACGTAAGCCATCAATGAGCACATGGAAGATGAGAGTTTTCTTCCTGGAGATGATTTGAAGTATGTTTGTATTTCTGTATATAATGAATTGTCATTGAGCTCCAGTAAGCAGTAGAACAGGTTGACTGAAGTTTCAGGTGAGATGCGGTAGTTTTGTAATCGTTCTTTAATGTGTTTGGTTATTTCTGTGATGCTGTCTTTGCTGTCTTCAGTGTGTGTGAACAGGCCTCTGAGCAGTTTTTGATTGGATTCCAGTGAAATGCCCAGCAGAAACCGTAAAAATAGATCTAAATGTCCTTTCTGACTTTGCATTGCTTTCCAAACTGCCTTCTTCAGTAAATCACGTAAAGCAATATTTTGATCAGCCCTGACCTCATTTTCTGTTTCTTCAGTGAAAAACTTCAGCTCGTCCGTGTTCTTGTTCAGGTAGCAGAGGAACACGTGCACTGCAGCGAGGAACTCTTGAACACTCAGATGCACAAAGCAGAAGACCTTCATCTCCTGAAGTGCAGCTTCTTGCTGAAAGATCTCAGTGAGTATTCCTGTGGACTCAAAGTCTTCATCACTCACATCAATACCACAAGCTCTCAGATCTTCCTCATAGAAAACAATGTTTTCTTTCTTCAGCTGTTCAAACGCTAGCTGAGCTAACTTCAAAATCATTGATTTATTGGAATCTAAGAGCTTTGTATGGACTCTTTCTATTTTTCTGTCACACTTCTGGCTCTTCATCCTCATCTGTATCAGCAGGAAGTGGATGTACATTTCAGTGAGAGTCGTGTTGATGTTCTCTGCATTGTTCCCAATAGGAACGTCCTGAAGAACAGTGGCTATGATCCAACAGAACACGGGAATGTAACACATGATGTAGAGACTACGAGATTTCTTAATGTGTGAGATCGTTCTGGAGGCCTGAGTCTCATCTTTGAATCTTTTTCTGAAATACTCCTCCTTCTGCCGGTCAGTGAAGCCTCGCACCTCTGTGAACAACCCTACATACTCAGGAGGGATCTGATTGGCTGCTGCTGGTCGTGATGTCACCCAGACACGAGCTGATGGAAGCAGAGTCCCATTGACCAGACTTGTAAACAGTTCATCTACAGATGATCGTTTCTCAACACTCGTCACCATTCCACTGTCAAACTCCAAAGGCAGTCGAGACTCATCCAGTCCATCAAAGATAAACGCAAGATTATATTTATAAATCTTAGATATCTTTGCTGTTTCCAGGTCCTCCAGTTCTGGATTGAATATCTGTAGAAACTCATGCAGACTGATCTTTCTGTCTTTAATGCAGTTCATCCTTCGGAATGGAAGCAGGAAAACACAGTCTATATCCTGATTGGCTTTTCCTTCTGCCCAGTCCAGAATGAACTTGTGCACTGAGACCGTTTTTCCAATGCCAGCGATGCCTTTGGTCAGCACAATCCTTTTCTTCTTTTTGTTCTGACTAAATACTTCACTGCATTTGATTGGCCTGTCCTGTGATTTACAAGGTTTTATGGCTTCATCAATCTTCATAATCTCATGTTCTTGATTGACTTCTTTAAGATCCCCCTCCGTAATGAAGAGTTCTGTGAAAACATCCTTGAGACGTACTTCATTTTCCTTCTTACACTCAAAAATGTGTTCTACCTTCTCCTTCATGTTCATTTTGTGAGTTTTAAAGAATTCCTGCAGCCAGAAATCATCTGTTATGAAAAATATAAATAAAAAGGAAAAGTTGTGAACAAAACAACACTAGAAAATGAAACACAAAGGTTTGTGAGGCGACTAACAGCAGATGGAGATCATGTATCGATACTCTACTGCTATTCCTGCAGTTACCGGATGAGCAATGTTGAATTTTAACCACTGAATTTGTAAAGCGAAATAAAACTAACAGAAAATTGCCTGTTGAATATTACATACTGAATTTTAAACAGGCTGAATATTTTGGAAGTGAAGTCTGGAAGGCAAATATGAATTATTGAATTTTTAATAATGAAAATATCTCTGAAATGTTTTGAATCGAAAATAATCACAGCTTAAATATACAACCATGTTGAATTTCATTCCCAAAACATTAAAGCCCAGAAAATACAATGCATTAAAATACAAGTACTGTTAATGCAATAGATTTATTTTTCAATTAGTGCAATTCAACATATTTTCTTGTTTCAAATAAATTTAAGGTTAATTCACCTTGTTTTCTTCTGCGTTTCTCGGCTGGTTCTGATGATTTTTGCACTGTGAAGAGAGAGAAAATAACAAGACTTTATGTTCATCAAAGTTTCCTGAAAAAGGCTCTACATCATGTTTCAACACTTCATTACGCAGCACAATTATTAAACTAATATCAGCATATTATAATGATTTCAGAAGGATAAACGCAGCCTCTGTGAACATAAGAATCTTCTGATTCTGAAAATAATCTGAATGTTCATTTTTCTATGAATCTATGCAGCCTCTCGTTCTTTCCTTTATCACCTTCAGTGTTGTTGTTCTGTAACTCTTCAGCCAGCTGGTTCTGGTTTATCTTCCTCAGGATGTTCAGTGTGATCTTCACAGCTTCTTCTGCTCCAAAACGCTCCATCATTAGATCCACTATATCAGTGACACCAGCCTTCTCCAGTTTACCAGCTCCAACGGGTCCATCTTGTTTTAAGAGACCCTTAAATCTCTTCAGATCATCTTCTTTCAGGTCATCTAGAGTATCATAAAGCAGCTCAGCTGCCATCGTCATTCATGGACTGTTGGAAAAAGAGAAAAAGGATTAATTAAGTATTAAGTATTGCACTTTTATAGCAGATATTGTTGCAGTAGGTGCAAATATATGTGTGTAAAAAAACCACTGTGATCAGATTAACTATAATGAAACATTTTAAGCTCTAAAACTAAATCTTCAGGTTGTTTTTCAGTTTCAGATTCTGTGTTCATTAGTAGATTATTGTTTGACAGATTCAGCTGAACGCTGATGATGATTGAGGACCATCATGATTCCACTCAAGAAGTAGTTTCACAGTTTGTCCTTCTTGGAAGACTTTTACATTTCAGACCAGACGGGAATAAAAAGAGAAAAGTGACACTGAAAATTACGGAGCCCCTAAAGGGTCATGGTGGTGGAAAAAAATTGGGATAAGAGAAATTAAAAAAAAAAAAAAATCTTTTGCGTTCCCTTGCAAAACCTGTTGTGAACTCGGACAAAGTGTTTCAGTCGCTCCGTGCATTAATACACACAAATAATGCCCGGCTCATTTAGAGTTTGAACTTGTTGCACTCAAATATAAAGAAATGCGGTCAGTGCTTAAAGAGTTCAGTAAAGTTGGCAATATATTCACAGATTCGAACTTCCCGGATCAATAACTCGTGAGCTATATGTTGTTAAAACACAAATGACAGATATTTCCAATCATAGTAACCAAGACAACGAGCTACAACAACCCGATTTTCCTCAAATGTGCTTTAGTAAGAAAAAAAAAACTTTTCTGATTATTATGAAACAAAATCAATAACTTCACTGTTATTAGTAAAACATTTAATAAATTGTAATGCCATCAAATGCAGTAAGCAATTATCATGCAAAAGCTGGTTGTAAGTATGTGTAAAGAAGGCCTTTATGTGCTACTTTCCACACTAAGTGTTGTAGTATAACCAGCAGGAGAGCAGTGATGTTTTAACTGAATTTGGCTACACTACAGTGTGTAACATTGAAGTTATTAATGACTGTTTTTGTAGAAATGCTTTTCAGATTTTACACTTTTCAGACGGTCCCTTGTCTCACCGCCGCCTGCTAATAGAGACCAATTTATATATTATAAAGCTTGTTTGAGGAAAATTGTGTTGTTGTAGCTTGTTATCTACGTTACTATGATTGGAAATAGCTGTCATTTGTGCTTTAACAGCGTTTATTGATCGAATCTGAAGTTCGAATCAGTGAATATATTGCCAACTTTACTGAACTCCTTAAGCACTGACCGCATTTCTTTATATTTGAGTTCAAGTTCAAACTCTATATGAGTTGTGTGTATTAATAATGCTGACGGAAACACTACTGCCAGCCAGCGGGACATTAAACTCACAACAGGTTTTGCAAGGGAACGATAACATCTTTGCGAGGAAATGCAAAAGTTTTGAAAAAAACATTTTTTTCCTCCCATCCCAAATTTTTTCCACCTGGCACGTCCCTTTAGGGGCTCCGTATAAAATACTAAACACACACAGACCTAAAGTCATATTTAATGTTTGACAAATGAAAACGAGGGATACTGTAGAAATACAGTGTGTCAGTTGTTCATCTTTTATAAAAGAGTTTTGAAAGTTATGAGTTTTGAAAATGACGTGATCTAGAAGCTTTATTCAGTGGATGTCACTGTGAAGACCGTAATCTCTCACTCAGAGCCTCGTTTCAGACTAATAAAAATCAATAAAGGTCTATCAGTTGTGCTGCATGAATCTTCTGTCATTACTGGAAACATTAAACATTGATCAGTAAAATATTAACTAACTTACCTTGAATAATGACAATATTTGTAGTTTCTTTGTCTTAATCTGAAATGGCGCCTTGATCAAAAGCTCTGATCTTCACCTCCGTGTTCGTGTGAAGAACTGTGTGTTTCTCCACAGAACTGTTTTTCCCCTGCAGGAATAACTAGTTTGTCTTCATTGTGTTCTACCTCTGAGGTAGAAACTCGTGCAGCCAGTTGGCTTTGTCCCGTGATGTTCGGGTAACATTTATGTTGCATGAGGAAATGGTGTGGCCGGTAACAAATGACTTGCCTTATTTGCTCCCTTTATTGAATGGACAGAAGTGTAGTAGCGCAAGTTTTGTGAAGTTAAGAGGGGAGTATGTAGCCAGTTGGCTATTGATTGTTTTTTTTGTTTTTTGACTACTGATACATTTTATATTTTATGTCCATAAAAAATATCATTTAAATTTAGTTAACTTCAGCAAAACTTGTATTAATTTCATTTTGATTCTCTATTTGCAATGGTTCCTATTGGGAGTTCCCATTAATTGTTGAAGGTGGGGCCTTAATTGACACCGAAAGGAAATATGTTGCTTCTCCTTTAAGCGTTCGCGCTCAGACACATAGTGTATGTGAACAGAGAAGCAGAGGTAGTTTCGCTCTCTTATTTACCTTGCATTTACTGTCTCTTTGCAGTATAATCACTACATTCATGATGTTAAAACACTGTTCAGAGTTGCTGTCACGATTTGTATCCGTGTGATTAGAGTATATCCAATGAAAATGGCACTTTTAACCGTGTTTAATTCGGTGTTTCGTCACACGTGTATGTCTCCATGCAGGGATGAGAGATCAGGCCTTTTGATGTCCATGTACACTAATATTGCCCCATGCTTTTGTTTTAAGGAATAAAATCTGCATATCCCATCATCCCATGTATGGTGTAGTCGTGTTTCTGTGCTATCCTGACGTGACCAATTGATCGCCGGGGTCAAGCAGTGTGCTGGGGCGTGTAGATGCTGTACCGTGTGGCCAGAGGATCTATGCAGCGGATGTTCAAGTGATGTTATTCAGGCATTTGCACACACACTTTCACCTGTCCAACGTGAAATTCTACGTAATCTCTCACAGAGTCGTACACTTTACACGCGTGTGCCTTTCGGACAATTGCACATATTGGACGTTAATACTTACACTTGAATTTCTTTGAAGACTGTGTTTTTTTTTCTAAATTTTATATTTTCACTGAGTGTTTTAAATATCTGTAAACTGTAAACCTACGAGCAAGTAGTCAGTCGAAGAGATTCAGGAGGCTATCGATGAACATCAGAGGGAAAGTCAATCTCGCAAAATTCCCAGTGCAGTTAAGCCCCGCACCTTTCAAGTATCAACAGCTACTGCAGTCCCTGGTGTTGAAGTCATAGAAAGTGAAGTCACTGCTGTCAATGCTGCAGCATTCATTCCCAGTAGCCATCCTAAGACAGCTGATCCATCTGGGGTGTCCGTCTGCGCACCGCCGCGTGAAGAAGTGCTTCGTCCGTCTGCAGTCTGCATGCAGGGATTCGTCCGTCCCGAGGTCACTAAACTCGTTCAGCAGGAGACGCGTGTGATGGAGCCGGACAGCAGCACCGGACCGGAGGAAAACACGTGGAGCAGCTCTGAAGGTCTTTATATAACCAGACACTTCATCAATTCAGTCATCCGTTACCCATCAGCCCCTAAAACCTCTCAGGAGGTACAAATATATTTTAACATATTATATATATATATATATATATGTATGTAATTTCATTTATGAAAAGTAACGAAGGATAAATTTACAGTGGAAAAAAATATGAATTTATGAATTTGATACAACAACAGTAATGTATAAATGTGAAAAGAAAGACATATATATGTATATATTTCCACATTTATACATTAACAATACAATACAAATTTTCTCCACCTCCGCAGCAGTGGTGCTCCTCCACTCCTCAGCTCCCGCTGGAGCTCATTTATATGCAACTTTCCACATCCGACGACCAGCGAGGCTCACCTTTCTGAAGCCAAGGTCAAACTCTGACGACGCAAGAAGTCCTCCCAATCCAGTGACTAACCCTCCCTACAGTTAGGACACTTTCAGCTTCACACTCTGCAAGTTTTGGGGGGTTAGCAACATGATTTCCGGCTGCTGTCCCTCGCCAGTTGCAGCTTTTTGGGGGGGAATACTGTGGGCTCGGGACAAAAAAACCGAGCTCTGAGCGCTCTCCTCGGACAGCACGCCAAATATGCATACTAATTACTCTATCTGATTATTTGCATATTCATGCATACAATGAAAAATTCTTGAATGTGTATTTTTTTCTGAAAGCCATTAATATAATCAACCACAATGTCACAACTTCTGATGCATCTCAAATGATGTGAGTTGGAAGAGAAACAATATTATGAAGGCAAAGTGAAAATACGTCTCCAAAGCGGTTTTTAACTCACATTATTTAATTAACACTCATAATATGGTACCTGTTACATTTGCAACAATGCAACATCCTTTTTTTCTGATGACAAAATTACAGAAAAAAAACTTTATAATTAAGATATATAATATATAATTAATATTAGAGCTGCCCTCGACTAATAATAATAATAATAATAATTGATGGTTTGAACTAGTTTTTTCAGTTTTTTTCGCCGCAGAGATGAAGTTGTCAATAAAAGACTATTTGTTGTTTTTCATTTGAATTGGTTCATTTAAAAGTAGACATTTCACTTTCTATAGATGCATTTTTCATGTTTACATGGAGTTTCGGTTCTTCTTTTTTTGGCGCTCAAATTCACTGAGAGAGACAGCAGAAATCGCATCCTTTGCGACTTTTCACAGATTCAAAAGATGTATTACTTGTATCTGTATGACCAAAAATGACGGCGTATAAGTCCAAGTGATAGTCTTCATTTTAAATGTAATGCTGTAAGCGCGCAGCAATTCAGCACTTCAGCGTTCACACTCCACACAAACACTTGAACAGCCAACACTTTTCTAGTTTAACGTTAAAGCGAGCGACTACTCACATGTTTCAGAAGACAAGCCATATTTGAGGTCGATGAATGGCGAGCGTTAGGATGTCCTGCCCGAACTGTTAATTATATGTCTGTCACAGCGTGACTTCGCCAATTCCTGTGAATTGTGGTCGACTAAAGTTAAGCCTCTTTTCGTCGACTAAATGCCGGTTCACAAGAAGAAAGATAACGATAAAGATATTTCTAAAAATCGTTCTAAATATAAAAGAATAGCACTGTCACACCACAACTATAACAATATAGAGAAATGACACTTAACTTTCAAAACGATTTATTTGTTGTTGTTTATCGAAACACTGACAGCCAATCAAAATCCGTTCTAATTTAAGGGCTCGCGCATTTAAAATGGCGGACGACATTGCGGAGAAGTTAATCGCCGAGGTCCAGAAAAAGTACCAGTTTGACAATTCCAACCCCCTTTTCAAGAATACTTTAAAGGAAATGGATATATGGAAAACAATCGGAATAAATGGTGAGTGTTAACGATGAGATCATTATGCCAGGCTAGCAAACAGTCTAACAAAATTTACCTCAGGTGTCCAGCGCTAGCTAGCTCGCATATCATTGTCTTGATTCCTTTGAAGCTGTCGTGAAAAGACTAGAAAAGACTGTTGGATTAGATCGATTTACACTAGCTATTCACTTGAAACAGCAACGCTGAGGACATTGAAGCCGTGTAAACGCATCAAGGACAGAAAAAACATGTTGTACACTTTGAAACGGCAGCGCGTGAGCTTAAAATAAACTGACCGTTATCGTTCTTGGTGTGGACGGAAATCTAGTTCTCTTTATAGTTGTCGTTCTTGGTGTGAACGGGTCTTAACGGTCAGTCGACTATTAAGGGGGCAGCCCTAATTGCAAATGAGTGAAAATCTTTGATTTATTGGACAAAGCAGTGGTAAATACAGGAGTAAAGTCACACACATAAACGTATAGTATTAGAAAGAACAATGATTAATAACTGTTTGTTTTAAACAAAGATGATTACAAATGCATTAAGTGCTATCTCCATTATGGGGCATTTTTAAAGCATTTTGGTTAGTTTTGCTGTATTTTGTCAGAATTTCATGCTATAAAGCTATTCCACTGATGAACTCATGCTGTCGAGTTGTTAAGTGTCTGAATTAAAGCTCAGGACGTAGAAACACTGACGTCTTCAGATTCCCAGAGTCTCTTCGGTCACATGACATCCGAGCAGGACATTCCCCACACACACACACTGGGACAGATCTCCCACTGAAACACACACACACACACTCAAATCATCAGTGTGTGTCAAAGAACTGAAGATATTTGAACGGGTTCTGGGATGGAGATCCCACCTTTCTGAGAGCCGATCCATGACGCTACCTTCATGGCCACAAACTGCCACTCGACCTGCTGGTCTATTTTACAGCCGTATAACCAGATCAGAGCCAGGAGAGTGGCCCATACTGACCCATCCACCTGTGTACAAACCATCATCCACTGCATCTGTTACTGGACACAATCATCGCTGTGTTATTATCTCATCACATCTCTCACCTGTGCTGGTTTCTGATTGGTCAGCTCATCCTCCGTCTTCCCAAACACATCAGCCAGTGTGTCGTCCAGCTCCCAGCAGCCTGACGCCTTCTGGAGAGAAACCCGCTGGAGTAACGCGTCCTTTGGGGGATCAGGAGCGGCTGAACACAATTATATTGTTCATATTATGTGCATGAAGTTTGTTTGGAAGGACTTTTGTCCTCGTCAAAAATTGATCGTGGAATAATGCCTCGTTTTTTTTTAAAGAATAGCAGGTAGTTTAAATTTTATTCTGCACAGTATTCAGTAAGAAGCGAGACTTTAGTTTTAGACACTGTCCATCTCATGTTGTTTGCCAAGTATTTGTGTGTGTGTGTGTGTGTGTGCGTGTGTGTGTGTGTGTGTGTGTGTGTGTGTGCGTGTGTGTGTGTGTGTGTACTGTAAATACCATAATGTTTGATTTGAGACTCTGTCTGAGCAGTCGGGGCAGCATCTTTAAACGGCTGAAAAAAATCTGGACCTCTGCAAATGACAAACAATGATCATAAACCATGAGGCGACGCTGCATTTGTGTTTCACATTAGTGACACTGTGTATTCATTGTATTACGTGTCATTAATCCAATCTTCTGTTTGGGTGCAGTCACTGAAAAAACAAGACAAAACAAGACTTCAAATGAAAACTATGATTTTCTTACTCAGTAACAACAGACATTTCACAGATATGAAAACATTTATGACTGACACTATTATTTAAACTGGTTTCCTTCACTATTTTAAAAAGGTATTGATATAGAGTAGTTGCGTCGCCGTCTCAAATCCTCTGATTAACATGGAAAAGATGCCTTTTATTGCGTGTTGCGGCGTGTCTGGTCAGGACACGGTTTCCGCTCCTTAAGTATTTTAAACTTTTTACCCTCAAGTCAAGAACAAAGTACTTTCATGAGTTCATCGGGTCCTTTACCTTTTGTTGCCTTCATACGAACTGAACGGAACGTGTTTGAGCAGTGAAACGATTGTTCATCGACGCCATCAAGGGATCTCGCCGCACAAAAAGAAGGCAAATCTGTAAAACATTTGATTTCTCATGTTAAAAAGTTGAACAAAAAAAATGATTTCTTTAGAAAATTGAACCATGACAAACATAAATTCAGGCAAGCGTGGCTAAAGTTCAAGTTCAGACAGGTGGAGCGTCACACATACAAATAACAGATTGACAAACAGTTGTTGTTTACTTTACCTTGCAAGGCACATTGTAGATACACATCTGAAAAACATGTGAATTCTCATATTAGCGAGGAGAACACATCAAATGTACTGCTGTAAACAGTCCAGTGACAGTAAAAGCAATTTATACAGACACAATCGGAGCACTAACCGCGTGGCACTCTTCTCTGCAGCAGGGGTCCTTTCACAGTCTGTCTGCTGTCTTTATTAATGGCAATGAAGGCTGTATGAACACTGAACACTGAGCTCCACGATCCTGCTCCTGATGCCCTCAACATCTGCATCACCTGACCTCTCCTTCTGCTCCAGAGAACGGATCAGGGTCCGAGCCGCCAACCTGCAACAACATGGAGGAAATTTGTTGGATTTGAAAAGCAAACAGTGGATGTCAGTCCAACTCAAAAAAACTATACAACAAACAAACGTTTTCATTTAAGAAACCGATGACAGTAAACAAATAATTCATACCTGGCTCGTTTTTCTCGGTCACAAGACCGCAGATCATTGTGACGCTCCGTTGAGCGAAATTCAAATCGAAAGTGAAACTAAAACAGCCTTTAAATCAGCTTTAAATCTTCACAGACCGACTCATTTAATCAGTAAATAGTTGTTTTCGAAAGTTTCTAATGCGGCAAAATATTAAGGGGAATGGGTGGGATGTTTTTCCAGTCTGTGGGTGGGATGATTTCCCGAAGTCGCTGAATCACCTCGGCGCTATTAATCAGAAGACCAAAAATAGAGGATAATGAACTCATGCCTCATGAATATTAACTAGGTTGTGCGCAGAAGCGACGTGCACGCGTACACTGAGGTGAAAGTTCAAATCAAGACTATAAAGAGAGCTGTTCAAATGTTTGAGTTGGATTGTGATTGACTACCTGATCCCAGCAAAAGGAGGATTCAGAGTGGATTTCAGGAATATAGTGTAATAATGTACAGTATGTACTGTATAGACCTATAACTGCTGCATTCATTGCAAACAGCTTCTCTATACCCATGAAATAACATCTGATCGTAGGTTGAGGTCCAGTCACGTGACACCTTGGAAACACCTTTTGTCTGTGAAATATCTTGTCTGAAGGAGTTATTAGCAGCTTACTTGAGGATCTTTATATTATTCTTTATTTCTCAACATACACTTTTAATACAGTGAACAAGATTTTAGTTTTCACACAGTTTTTTATCAGGCCTATGCCACCATACCTTTAAAGGCAAAACACAAGAATACAACAAAACACTTAACAGCAGTCAGCTCATTTAGGCTACTTACGGAAATGAATGACCGCAATTGTTAACACAACATGTGAATAGATAAAACAATTGAACATGTACTAACATTTTTAGTCACTTTAACGTGAAACAGGAATCTCATGAATATTCATGTATGCCCCGCCCAGTGCCATAGAATATTTCAGAACACGGAACACCTGTTGTGTCCAATTCAGACCACTGACAGATTGTCACCCCCCTAAATACCCAGAATAGGTTTAGGATTAGGCAACCAGGTTTAATTCAAAACTAACCCTTCACAGTTTGATTGACAGGCGATCTGACCAATCATATCCCCGAATCCACCATGTTGTCCGTCAAAGCGGTCAGGGGAGTTAGTAGATTAACGTTGGTGAACTTGAATCACGTCTTGAAACAACATTCCTTCTGATGTTCATTCATGTTTATTTGATGCTATAAATGAACTAGTATGAAGAGATGATCGCTTCACGAGGAGCTACAGCGATCTGTCACCACACATTAAACACACACTAGACGCTATTTATTGAATAAACTTCTTTACAAAATTACAATATTTTAAATATGAAACTGTTTCATACGTTGTCAGTGTCCTCTTTGCTCCAGGATGTATTTTTCACTGCGTGAGAACATGATGTGTGGCGTGAGAGCGCATGGCTTGTCTATTCCTCGACTCACATCCCGAAAGGAAAGAGTCCAAACTGACCTTCTTCACCACCTCCATCTGGAGTTTGTTCTCCACCATCTCCAGCAGTGGATTCTTACAGCTGGAGTAAAGCATCCGCTCACGGATCCCACAGCTGTATCGCAGGCATGGAGTAAATGAACACTGACACAAACGGAGCAGAAGAAGGAAATGATGTCATTTCACAGATGATCTACAGCAGTGGCCAGAAGAGACGTCCGGCCTCGGAAATAAGATTAAAAATGTGTTAAAGATGTTGTAATCACATTACATAGATGAGTTGAATGCTTTATTTGTGATAGAAACGCGATAAAACATGATCAATTAAATATTAATAACTGATTATGTGTGCTTTTTCCTGTCAGCTTTTGTTTTTCTTTGTATTTTTTTTTCGCATATTAAAATATTTTTTGGCAAATAATTTTATCGGATAAATACCTTAATCAAATTTAGTGTTTTGTTTTTGCTTCATGTTTAAAATATGAAATATTTTCCTCCTGTTTTGATGGTTTATATATGTTAATATAAAGTCTCAGTCCAACTTCCCATGGAATCATTAATGTCATTACATGAGACACTTTAAACAGGTCAGGATTCAGAGCGCATCCTGTTTTCTGAATGGTTTTCTGAATGAAACAGGCGGAATTTTGGCATCCAGTCTGAAGACTACAGATAGAACAAGAGAATATTCTCCATGAATAAACTGAGCATCTGAGAGAGAAGAAAAAACTCGTTCTCTTGCTTTCATGGTCCATCTCACTCACTCAAGCTGGTTTAAAATGAAAAAGACTTTCAGCACGTTTGAGAACATCTTCACTCTGAAAATTAAAAGTTCTTAAATGGTTCTGAAGCCTGGTTGGAATAATCCCAGTATAATCTAAAAACTGCATAGCAACATTGTTAAAAGTAAATAAATAAATAAAAACAATCTAAAAACACATAAAATACATTAGCAACACCCTGACAACCACCCAGAACAATTGAAAAACTGCATTGTAACATTGTTAAAAGTACAAATAATAATCATAATAATAAAAATAATCATCTAAAAATACATAAAAACAATCTAAAACTGCATAGTAACATATAAAATGAAAAAAATCACATAAGACACCTTAGTAACGGCATAGCAACACCCTGGCATAAAAAAACGAATACCCTAGAAACTGCACAAAAAATAAATACAATTTTTTAAAAACAATTCAAAGCAAAAAGCAACTGCAGAGAAACACCCTGACAACCACCAGAATAACCTACAATCTGTTAACATGGTAAAAACTCATTTAAAAGTTTCTTCAATGGTTCTGCAGTCTCACAGAATAATAAATTACCATAAAGCATGAATACTTTCTTTCAAGCAAATGACTAAACACTCTCTCATTGGTTAATTAATCATGTGATCTGAATGATTCATTCAATCCATATGCATACAACTCTCACAAGGGCAGAATAACTTACATTGGGGTCCAAAAGTGTGGGAGCATTCACATTTTTCTGATTTAATACAATTAAAACATTTAATTGCAAATTATTTTATTATATCATAATTTATTATCATTGCAACAATTTGCACTTGAACTCCCATGAACAAAACCTGATAATCACGATTTGAGACGTTCCAAAGAGAATCCTCCTCATTTCATGAGTTTTCTAGAAACCGATATAGAAACCAGAAACCAAAATACACCTACTTTTTGTTAACATCGTAATATTTATTATTTAATATTATTTGAAATCCTTAAAAGGGAAATGAAAAAAAGAAAGATATTTCACACCCACTGCATGTGAACCAGTGATTGCACAGTTCTGTACACCAGTTCTCCTGGTGAAAGACTAATACCAGGACAAAACTCAATGCGATTACGCCACCTAGCGGTCAAAGACACACACTGCAATGTCCTACTGTTTGCTTGACTAAAATCGTTTAAATCTATTCACACACTCAATATATGCTTTACTAAACCTCTGTTCTCTGTTCTCCATGTCACAAGCTCTTTATGATCAGTCACTTTTGTTCTGTTATGAAATTTTATTTAGGTTCAAATAGAGAAACATCATAAAACTTTATTGACAACAGTTTCTATATCAATGTCCTAACCAATAGAATAGCCTAAACTAATAGAAAACAGAATAAAGGTTAAAAAAAAAAAAAAGCTTTCAAAAGTACCAATATGCAACTTTAAGGGGTAAATAAGATATAAAGTTGTATCGTGTGAAAGGGTTAAACGCCAGTGATAGCTTTTGTAACTTTTTGCCCTAAAAGAGTGCATTAACAATACATTATTTCATATTTTATTTTATTTTTTTATATTGAAAAACAAATGCAAAGGAATTTATAAATGTTTCATTCTAGCTTACGTGTCCAAATACATTATCTTAATCTTTACATTTCACCTGAATCTAAACAATGTAATGCTTCATCAACTATGAACATCTGCACGACAAATAAAATGTGTGGTTTGTGATCTATCTATCTACATAAAGACTTTCTGGTTAAACACAAAAGGAGATGATATTCTGTACAATGTAGAACAAAGAAGAACAACAACAAAGTACCGTCCGGTCAGTCCAGAAACACTCCTGCTCTGTTAGACGGGATGAAGGGGCAGATATGATGTTCTCTGATTATTGTGACGGCCAGTGAATCTGTAACCAGAACAGTTCAGACTGCAGGATATTTTGTTGAATCCAAATTTACAGTGTCTCCTTCCTTTCCTGCTGATTCCTTTATGTCACTGATATTCACTGACTGACTCCATTCAGCCTCACAGTAACAGCGTCCAGTCCGACTCTCTCTAGAACCTGACGACACTCATCAAATCTCTCTGGATCATCAGGATACGGCTGATCCTCAAACACGCGTGTCATTTTTCTGTTCTCCTCAGACAGAATGAGACGAGTGTCAGCTGTGTTTGAATCCAGTGTTAAATATGACTATGACTGTGTCTGAAGACAAGAAGAGAGAACAAAACAACATTAACACAGATGTGTGTGTTAGTGCGAACATAAGTGTCATATTCCATGTTTTATAAAAACATATTTACTTAATGAGAATATTAACCATAATAAATTATAAGTGTTTAATTATACTATATACAAAGATATACCAGATTTCTGTGTTTTGTAGATAAAGCAAATTAAACAATATCACTGTTACGGACTTGTATATCACAAATGAGAATACAGTAGAGTAAAAAATCTATACAAGACACTCTCAACATTAACAACGACTGACAACGGGACAAATAAACAGTATGAAGGAACTCAATCAAAAATGACATGATAAACCTGTACAGTAGATCGTGAGCTGTCACTCAAAGAGGAAATATGACAAACATTTTAGTCCAAGAGCAACATGATTATATTCTTACTAAAGAAGCAATCCAGTGATTCTGAGCAAAATAAAACACACCAATGGATTTCTTCTGCTAAACACAAAAGTTGATATTTTGAAGTTTTGGTGATCACTGACTTCCAATGTAACGAGAAAAACCATCTCGGTTACGACTGTAACCTTAGTTCCCTGAAGAGGGAACTCGCGCTGCGTCGAGAGTTTGACGCAATGGGAACGCTCTGCGTGATTGCGTCGTGAAATACTTGTGAAATCAGTCCAATGGCGTGATGGAAGGAGGGTGACGTCATGACCAGGACGCTATAAAGCACACCCAGATCAAACAATGTCAGCTTCTGATATGCCGAAGCAAGTCGATCACAGGCATGTCGGAAGTATGGAGGTATGGAGCGTCTCGTTCCCTCTTCAGGGAACTAAGGTTACAGTCGTAACCGAGACGTTCCCTTTCAAGGGAACTCGCGCTGCGTCGAGAGTTTGACGCAATGGGAACGACTATACCCACGCAGCCATACTGACCAGTGCCTGTCTTGTGTGAATTCAGCAAGCACACCTAAGACAAACAACTGGGCCATACTCCTCCTGATCATACGCACCACGAAGGAAACACCAGTGGAGTTCTCCCCAAAGACACCACTCAAAAGGTGTGTGGTAAGCAGCTAGGCCACCACATAACCTTTAGAGTGGAGGGGGATAATCCTGCAGAGAATCAATTCAGCAGAATTCACAGCACTGTACCAACTGGGCAGTAACTGAATCCAGCTGATGATTTCTGCCAGTTTCCTTGTGCAGGGAGCTCTGGAGTAGCGTGGTCTCACAACCTCAGTTGGGAGACCCGAGTCTATGAGTTTGGCCCCCTCAGAGGCCACACTCCACAACGCCGCTCTCCAGACCTCCCAGGAGTAAAACAATCAGGGAAAAGTGTACAGACACAGCCTCAGCCACATCTGCACCTCCATATGAGCTCCACCACCTCAGGGTGGTGGAGTCTCCATTCCCCGGGCCTCAGCCCCTGCCTCGACAGGATGTCTGCTCCCAAATTCTGGACCCCAGAGATATAAGCTGCCCTGAGTGAAAGCAGCTTCCCCTGGGACCACAGGAGGATTTGGTGCGCCAGTTGCACTAGGACACGAATGCAAACCCCCCTGGTGACTCATGTAGGCGACCACCGGTGTGTTGTCTAACCGGACGAGCACATGGTGACCCCTGAGGTCTGGGAGGAAATTCTTGAGAGCAAGAAAGACAGCCAACATTTCCAGGCAATTGAAATGCCAGGAAAGATGGTGCTCCTTCCACATACCCCGACTCGAACGACCCTCCAGGATCGGACTCCAACCCGTAAGGGAAGCATCCGTCGTTAGCATACTGCGACGGCACGGAGCTCCCAGCACGGGACTTTGGGATAGGAACCAGGGCTTCTTCCACATAACCAAAGCACGTAAGCACTGCTGCGTGACCTTGATCATGTGAAATGGATTTCTCCTCAGAGAAACCCCCTGATCCTGAGCCACCA
Organism: Zacco platypus; assembly: GCA_038088235.1. NCBI lineage: Eukaryota > Metazoa > Chordata > Actinopteri > Cypriniformes > Xenocyprididae > Zacco > Zacco platypus. Next base: position 711,716 of record CM076063.1, read on the forward strand.
CTGCAGAGGTCTCATGTACAACAGGCCAAATGTAACACGTTGGACGCTGCTGCCATCAGACCCAACAGTCTTAGAACTGCTTCACAGTGAGTGACTGGCCTAGCTTTATTCGGTTTATGATAGAAAGGGTAGGTTCTATGCGAGCAGGCGAAAGCTGCGCCCGCATTACAACATGTGAGTCCCAAACCACGCCCAGAAAAATGGTCCTCTGTACTGGAGAAAGCACACTTTTCTTGGCGTTCAACCTCAACCCCAACTTTCTTATGTGAGCGAGAACGACATCTCGATGACGAACCACCAACTGACATAACTGAGCTAGAATTAGCCAGTCGTTGATGTAATTGAGAACACGAATACCCTGCAGACGCAGCGGAGCCAGCGCTGCGTCCATACATTTGGTGAAAGTGCAGGGTGATAGAGATAGACCAAACGGAAGAAACCGCTATTGGTACGCTTCGCCCCCAAAAGCAAACCTCAGGTACTTCCTGTTTGCGGAAGGATGGATAAATGGAAGTATGCGTCCTTGAGATCTATTGTGACAAACCAGTCCTCGGACTTGATCTGTGACATGATCTGTCTCCAGGTTAACATTTTGAATCTGAGCTTCATAACTGACTGGTTCAGAAGACGCAGATCCAAAATGGGATGCAACCACCCATCCTTCTTTGGAACAATAAAATACCGGCTGTAGAACCTGGACTCTCTGTTGGGCGGAAGTACATGCTCTAAGGCTTCCTTCCCCAACAAAGTTTTTACCTCCTGTTCCATTACCAGAGCCTGTCTGGGGTCCACCACTACTGGCGGGGCCCCCATAAATCGGGCGGACGGGCGCGACCCAAACTGGGTGACAATCCTGCTTCCGATTGTATGCAGGACCCAATGAGAAATATCTGGCAGTAGCTTCACGCTGCCAGAAATTCTACTAAGGGAACCAGCCTCTCGAGGCTGGCCTCTGGTGCTCCCCAAACGATCAATTCAGTGTCCTGTAATGGCAAACCGGCAGGAAGAACCGAGCTGACTGCTCCGGGACCCTCCTGAGAGGGAGCGAGCATCCCAGCACCGCTATCAAGCGGACACTGAGATATGGGCTCGCTGGAGACCCCTGCGCCCTGAATCACATGAGGTGGCAGGGTTGGCAGAACGGCCCCCCTGAGGGCACCGAGGAAAAAATGGGCACCGTATGATGAAGTGTTGACCACTTCTCCCCGGAGAGGACTGCCCTCATGCAGCCTTCTTAGAGGTAAACATGGCCCTCAGGTCCATCTTACCCCAGAAGACTATTGTACCCAAGAGTACCAGCCTCTCAAGACTGGTCTCCGGCACAACTTGTGTAGCCAATACATGGAACCCTCATCAGAGGAAGCGAACATCCTAGTGCTGCTACATTTCTGGGCGGACACTGAGTTATGGGCCCCCCGGAGACCACTGCGTCCCGACGCACATGAGGTGGCGGGGTTGGCAGGATGCCCCCCTGATGGTACGGAAGGGAAACGGGCACCGTAATGTGAGGTGTTAACCACTTCCACCCTGGAGGCCAAGAGAACCAGCCTCTCGAGACTGGTGTCTGGTAATGCTCAAGCAACCAATTTGGTGCCCTGAAGCGGCGAATCGGCAGGGAACAGCCGAACTGATTGCTTTGAGACCCTCCTCAGAGGGGCGAGCATCCCAGTGCCGCTACATTTCGGGGCGGACACTGAGATATGGGCTCGCTGGAGACCACTGCGCCCCGACGCACACGAGGTGGCGGGGTTGGTAGAATGGCCCCCTGAGGGCACTGAAGGGAGATAGGCACCATAAATGAAATGTAATCCATTTCCCCCCAGAAAGGATGCCTTCAGAGGTCTGACACCAGTGATGTCAAAGCCTCTTCGCCGAAGCTGCCTTTGCAGTAACGACAGTCCTCAGAACCATCTTACACAAAAGAGACCTCAGCTAATAACGCCGAAGGAAAAAAGGGCACCGTATGAGGTGTTATCCATTTCTCCCCGGGAATTCACCATTCAATTCCTCAGAATTGAATTCAGCCAAAATCAACCAGACAAGTAGAACGGTCTGAAAGAAAAGGCTGACTATAGTGAATAAAACAGGCATCCAAAAATCAGATGAGTTTAATTCTTCTGACATGAGATACAAAAAGAATAAAGCTGGTATAGTCTGCATGCAATCATAGGGACAAGAGAGAAAGGGAAACTCCCGTCTGCTCAGTTCCCTCCAAATATAAATATATATGTATATACATGAATTGAGGGCACATAATCTGCACGCTGCCTCAGCAAACGCGAGATCCGAGCCACATATTGCAGACACAAAATCTGCACGCTGCCTCAGCAAACGCGAGATCCGAGCCACAAATTGCAGACAAGAAATCTACGCGCTGCTTCAGCAAACGCGAGATCCGAGCCACAAATTGCAGACAAGAAATCTGCACGCTGCTTTAGCAAACGCGAGATCCAAACCACAAATTGCAGACAAGAAATCTACGCGCTGCTTCAGCAAACGCGAGATCCGAGCCACATATTATTGCAGACAAGAAATCTACGCGCTGCCTCAGCAAACGCGAGATCCGAGCCACACATTATTGCAGACAAGAAATCTACGCGCTGCCTCAGCAAACGCGAGATCCAAGCCACATAATGGAGACAAGAAATCTGCACGCTGCCTCAGCAAACGCGAGATCCGAGCCACATATTATTGCAGACAAGAAATCTACGTGCTGCCTCAGCAAACGCGAGATCCGAGCCACATATTATTGCAAACAAGAAATCTACGAGCTGCCTCAGCAAACGCGAGATCCCAGCTCTTTATTGATCTTTATTGCAGACCATAATCCATGTGCTGTGTCGGCAAACACGAGATCAGAGCCTTGCGTTAGATTTATATTCCCTCGAGAATAAAGCCAACCAGAGCGGAGCCAAAAACACCCGAAGATAGTAAACATTTCGGGACATTTTTATGAATGAACACGTCAGCCCATAGACAGTCAACGTGCATGCTCCACTCCCAACAAACAACGCATAAATCACTTGTATCCCAACTCGTAGCAAGTGCAGGGAGAAACACGCAATTCAGTCGCGGTTTACTCGCCATTAAACTCCTGTCTAGATACATTGTTTGGTCTGGGTGTGCTTTATAGCTTCCTGGTTATGACGTCACCCTCCTTCCGTCACGCCATTGGACTGATTTCACAAGTGCTTCACAAAGCAATCACGCAAAGTGTTCCCATTGCGTCAAACTCTCGACGCAGCGTGAGTTCCCTTGAAAGGGAAACTGAAACTTTACTTTCTGAAAAGAAAATGTCTTCTTTTGTGCTTCACAGAATAAAGAAAGGCATACAGGTTTGGATGAGTTGAGGGTGAATAAATAATGACAGATTTTAAATGTTTGGCTGAACTATCTTTTTATGAAGACCTACTCATTGACATTGATATTGTGACAAAGTAAATCAGTAATCTTTTCCTCCACGCAGCTCTACGACAGACCCTTTCCACATTTCACTCCACTGTACGCTTGTAGATGGTGAGACTGAAAAACAAATACAAACATTCACAGGATGAGATGAATCTTACTGCTCAACATACTCGAGTTTGTTCAGTGTGAAGTTTGGATCCTTCAGTAGATCAGAGAGCTTCTTGACTCCTGAATCTCCCAGGTTATTTCCGCTCAGATTCAGCTCTCTCAGGTGTGAGGGGTTTGAAAGCAGAGCTGAAGTCAGATAACCACAGCCTTTATCAGTCACGTCACAGCAAGATAATCTACAAACAGAGAAACAATGAAGATATCTGAGACATCAGAACTCACAACAAACACTTGTTAAATCTGTTGAATAATTACACATCCATTTAATACAAACTGATAAGTTTTAAATCTCTCTCATTTCAGAAAATATGAGTTCTGCTGAAAGGAGAATATGGTTCTGCGTCCTGCAGCTCATTTTCACTCATGTTCAGCTCTATCAGACGAGAGTTTGATGATTGTAGAACTGATGCCACAATTTCACAGCACTGACCAGTGAGAGCAAAGTTTACCAATCTGAACAGAATAATAAAAACTGAACAATTACACATCCATTAACAGTGGTGTGAAGTAACGAAGTACAAATACTTTGTTTCTGTACTTAAACAGATTTTTTCATTTCATTTAAAATTCAAATTTTACTTTGAGTACTTTAACTTACTGAAACTTTTACTTTTTGAGCCAAATACTTTTTACACTGACAAATCTTCTGATAATAGTTACCATGATTGTATAAAGTGGTTTGATTGTGAAAAGAGAGCTCAGAGAAGCAGCATGTAGGCAGTGTGCAGCAGGTGAGCTCAGAGTATGAGAGCACTGCAGTGTTTACATGTCCTCTTACTATAAGCAACGGGACCTCTCCAATGGGCCGATAATTCCGCCATATTAAGTGCTGGTATAGCTATAGTGCAGCGAATGAGATTTAACACGACCATACTCCAAATGTGTGACAAACAGTGATTAAACCGTGAAGCTGCAGCACGAGAGCAGAGAGAGACAGGCCTCCAGTGCAGCGATGATGAACTTGCCTGTTGTGAATGAACTCTTCCCGTAACAACGCTGATACACGGGCAACTAAAGTACAAAGAGTTCAAAACATTCTATTACAATCCTGTTCTCAGTATAACGCTATACGACAAATTGGAGCTGCATATCTTGCGCCTAATTTTGTTTTTCATGATCAAAGTGATTACAGTCATCACTGCACGTTTTCAAAGCCATAACGAGAAACGACTTTAAATAATAGAGAGGTTTACTATTAAAATACATTATGAGCACAAAATAACATGCTGCATTACTAATATCATCGATATTTTTCAAAAGAAATATCTAAAAGGAATATGACCGTCTCAAATTATCCAGTCACTGTCAACGGTGTCTGGCATTTGAGCTAAAACTGAAGAGTGAATGAACACCGGTCGGTAAACTGCAGCGCTCTGCTAGCAGATTAATAAACTCAACCAAAAACGTCCTATATGAGATTAATCAGATATAGACAACATAAAAATAATCTTACAATTTAAATCAGCAATCAAAAGGATGCAAATGCACATGTGAATTTGACGGTGCTAGTCTGATGTGTAACTCGTTGTGAATGCGCTCTTCCCTTAACAGATCGCTGAAAAACGGGCAACTAAAGCACAGAAAATATACATCATTCTATTACAATCATGTTCTCATTAAAATGTAATGTGACAGTCTGGAGCTGAACATCTTGAACTGAACTGAATCTCATGATCAAAGTAATTCCAGACATCACTGTGGCATTTCAAATCCAGTTTCACTTTATTTCGCTGATCTGGAAGACGTGCTGTCTAACGTTAACAAATCAGACCTCAGATATCGCCCAAAATGCCGGAATAACAATCAGAGAAAAGATTTTAAAAAATTTAAAGTCAGGGTGATCATCATTTTCATGATGGATTGATGACTGTCATCTCCGAGTACTCGAGTACTTGTGCCCATCCCTATTCCAAACCTGCAAGGATTTCTTCTGTTGAACACAAAAGTTGATATTTTGAAGTTTTGGTGATCAATGACTTCCAATGTAACGACAAAAACACTGAGACTTTTCTTAATGAAAAGAAAATGTCTTCTTTTGTGCTCCACAGAATAAAGAAAGGCATACAGGTTTGGATGACGTGAGGGTGAATAAATAATGACAGATTTTAAATGTTTGGCTGAACTATCTTTTTAAGAAGCTCTACTCATTGACATTGATATTGTGACAAAGTAAATCAGTTATCTTTTCCTCCACGCAGCTCTACGACAGACTCTTTCCACATTTCACTCCACTGTACACTCGTAGATGGTGAGACTGAAAAACAAATACAAACATTCACAGGATGAGATGAATCTTACTGCTCAACATACATGAGTTTGTTCAGTGTGAAGTTTGGATCCTTCAGTAGATCAGAGAGCTTCTTGACTCCTGAATCTCCCAGGTTATTGTTGCTCAGATCCAGCTCTCTCAGGTGTGAGGGGTTTGAACGCAGAGCTGAAGCCAGATAACCACAGCCTTCATCTGTCACGTTACAGGAACATAATCTACAAACAGAGAAACAATGAAGATATCTGAGACATCAGAACTCACAACAAACACTTGTTAAATCTGTTGAATAATTACACATCCATTAACAGTGGTGTGAAGTAACGAAGTACAAATACTTTGTTTCTGAACTTGAAAAGCTTTTTTAAACATTTTTTCTTTGAGTATTTTAACTTGCTGAAACTTTTACTTTTTAAGCCAAATACTTTTTAAACTGACAAATCTCTTCTTAATAGTTACCCTGATTTGATAAAATGGTTTGATTGTTAAAAGAGAGCTCAGAGGAGCAGCATGTAGGCAGTGTGCAGCAGGTGAGCTCGGAGTATGAGAGCACTGCAGTGTTTACATGTCCTCTTATTATAAGCAACGGGACCTCTCCAATGGGCCGATAATTCCACCATATTAAGCGCTGGTATAGCTATAGTTCAGCGAATGAGATTCAACACGACCATACTCCAAATGTGTGACAAACAGTGATTAAACCGTGAAGTTGCAGCACGAGAGCAGAGAGAGACAGGCCTCCAGTGCAGCGATGATGAACTTGACCATTGTGAATGAACTCTTCCTGTAACAACGCTGATACACGGGCAACTAAAGTACTGTAAGGCTTGATTTTCATAAGACAAAAGCTGAGATTAATCATCCTGAAATAAAACACTAAAACTCATCTGGAGGGAAGATCTCAAAGGAATAGGACATAGTCTTTCCCAAACTGTCCTCACTCATCTATGCAACTGCCCCTCCCCCCTCCCCCTCCCCCTCCTCCTCCCCCTCCTCCTCCACTCCCTTCCTTCCCCCTGATTCAATTCACTGAAAGTTCTCTAAGAATGCATGCACACGTACTACATATGATGTATCTTGTAAATCTATTGTTTTTCATGTTTAGTATCATTTTAAATATCTATTGGTAATTCGTAAAATAATTGGTAAAATGGTCTCAATTTCATAGCAGTCACTAGTATTATGAAAAAGATGGAAAACTCAGGAGACTTCTGTTCTCTTTTAAGGGTGGTGTCTCTTCAAGAAAACCTTCTCCTCTCCCCTGAAACCAAGTGTTGGTGCAATAAATATTTACAATCTGTTTGTTCTGGTCTGAGTATTTAAGGTAAAATGCAGAGCAGCAAGGGGGACATTCTGTTGCCAGAACCCCCACACAGGGTTGGGTGAGTGTCTCACAAACATTCACCACCCACTGTGTGCATACATTTCTTACTCTTAGAGACATCCTTTGAGTAACTCATTTTATGTATTTATTATGTCTGAATTGGCTTCTAATTGTGTAATTATGTCATTGGCATTGATACATTTTTACCTGACAATAAACAAATTGTTACAATTAATTTTATTCTGACTTACTCTGAAATTACTGTCTTCAGTAGATTATGATGTATCCATTGTTACCACAAATCTGCGTCAGGAAAGGTCATACTAAAGGCTCAATGAATGGAGCAGGTGGCACATCATGTGAGACCTCTGGATTTCTGTCTATCACTGACTTAGCAAGTTGGAGTATCGTGGCTAAGCAAAATTGCTTTTTTGCATGAATAAGAATGTGGCGAATCGACTCTTACATGTTAGCAAACTCTGCATCCTCTGACTAAGAATCAGAACTGGTGAATTTGTGATTGTGGGCCTGCATAATAAATATACGGACAGTGCAAGGACCCTGTGTGACTGAGAACCGAATGAAGGAGTATAATAAGAGTAAAGAGTTAAATAGAATGATCAAACAGCAGAATTAATACATGACCAATGATTAATTCTTAATTAGAAACAGGATTTAAAAGTGATAATAATTTGAAATTGGAGTCAGATTATGCGAGCAGCTAAAGTAAAATTTAAACTAAATTCTAAAAATTAAGTGAACTTCACAGGGGCGCTGAAAAGACATACACGCATTATACCTTCGCCCAGACCATCATAATCCGTCCTTGAGCTGACAGGTGGTCCTTACAGTACAAAGAGTTCACAACATTCTATTACAATCCTGTTCTCAGTATAACGCTATATGGCAGATTGGCTTTTATGGGTGCGTGTCTAGTAATGAACGCACGAGGAGAAAAGTCTTAACATAGAACTGTATTAATAATGAGTCAGGAGAATCACAGGAATATCCACAACGCCATACAAAACAACAACATCGACGGAACAAAACTGAACAGAAACTGAGGGTAAAAATACTATGAACAGGTGAGCAAACAAGACTAATTAATTATACACAGCTGATAATGATGATGAACTAATGATTAACGAGTTGCGGGAAAAAAACTAAACAATTAAAGAGTACACGTGAAAGATTAAAACAAACAGAGTCCAGAACCGACACATATGTAATATTGGTGCTGCACATCTTGCAGTTAATTTTATTTCTCATGATCAAAGTGATTACAGTCATCACTGCACGTTTTCAAAGCCATAACGAGAAACGACTTTAAAAAATAGAGAGGTTTACTGTTAACATATATTATGAGTACAAAATAACACTGCTGCATTATTAATATCATCAAAATTTTTGAAAAAGAAATATCTAAAAGGAATATGACCGTCTCAAATAACCCAGTCACTGTCGGTTATTTGAGCTAAAACTGAAGAGTGAATGAACACCGGTCGGTAAACTGCAGCGCTCTGCTAGCGGGTTAATAAACTCAACCAAACACGTCCTTTATGAGATTAATCAGATATAGACATCATAAAAATAATCTTACAATTTATATCAGTACAAAAGGATGCAAATGCACACGTGAACTTGACTGTGCTAGTCTGATGTGTAACTCGTTGTGAATGCGCTCTTCCCTTAACAGATCGCTGAAAAACGGGCAACTAAAGCACAGAAAATGTACAACATTCTATTACAATCATGTTCTCATTAAAATGTAATGTGACAGTCTGGCTGTTACGATCATCAGTTGAAGTGCCCGCCAAAACCTCAAGAGGGCACTTCACCATGGACACACTCACTCACTCTCTCACTCACTCACACTCTCATTCATTCAGTAGGACTCCATTTCCCATAAGCCCCGTACCCATTCACTGATCATCGCACCAGCTGCACCTCATTCACCAGCCACTGATTACACCCACACCTGAAGCACATCATTCACCCCTTAAAAGCACCACTCTCACACCATGTCGTGAAGTCTTGATCAGTTTACCACTATCATTTCCGAGCGTTTATATCTGTCTTGTCGTCCCGTTGTCACCCTGCCTGTTTCATCCGAGTCCTGGTTGTTTCGCTACCTGCCCTTGGATTATTGCCTGTTTTCTGGACTGTGAATAATATCTGCCTGACCTGAAATTCTGCCTGCCTATTGACCACGATTCTGCCATTCCTCTTACATACCTGTTTTTGCTGTTGCTTGACCATTGCCTGTTTGACCATCCCTTTGATAAATAAAGCCTGCATTTGGATGTCATCCGCTGACTCAACCTTCATTACACTGGCGCTGAACATCTTGAACTGAACTGTATCTCATGATCAAAGTAATTCCAGGCATCACTGCGGCATTTCAAATCCAGTTTCACTTTATTTCGCTGGTCTGGAAGACGTGCTGTCTAACGTTAACAAATCAGACCTCAGATACCTCCCAAAATGCTGGAATAACCAATCAGAAAAAAGATTTAAAAAAAAATTAAAGTCAGGATGATCATCATTATCATGATCGATTGTCGCTGTCACCTCCGAGTACTCAAGAACTTGTGCCCATCCATATTCCAAACCTGCATGGATTTCTTCTGCCCGAACACAGAAGTTATATTGAAGTTTTGGTGATCACTGACTTCCAATGTGACGAGAAAAACACTGAGACTTTTCTTGCTGAAAAGAAAATGTCTTTTTTTGTGCTCCAAAGAATAAAGAAAGACATTCAGGTTTGGATGACGTGAGGGTGAATAAATAATGACAGATTTTAAATGTTTGGCTGAACTATGTTTTTAAGAAGCTCTACTCATTGACATTAATATTGTAACAAAGTAAATCAGTAATCTTTTCCTCCACGCAGCTCTACGACAGACTCTTTCCACATTTCACTCCACTGTACACTTGTAGATGGTGAGACTGAAAAACAAATACAAACATTCACAGGATGAGATGAATCTTACTGCTCAACATACATGAGTTTGTTCAGTGTGAAGTTTGGATCCTTCAGTCGATCAGAGAGCATCTTGACTCCTGAATCTCCCAGGACATTATCACTCAGATCCAGCTCTCTCAGGTGTGAGGGGTTTGAATGCAGAGCTGAAGCCAGATAACCACATTCTTCATCTGTCACCTTACACATAGATAATCTACAAACGGAGAAACAATGAAGATATCTGAGACATCAGAACTCAAAACAAACACTTGTTAAATCTGTTGAATAATTACACATCCATTTAATACAAACTGATAAATGTTAAATCTCTCTCATTTCAGAAACAATAAGTTCTGCTGAAAGAAGACTATGGTTCTGCGTCCTGCAGGTCATTTTCACTCATGTTCAGCTCTATCAGACGGGAGTTTGATGATTGTAGAACTGATGCCACAATTTCACAACACTGACCAGTGAGAGCACAGTTTGCCAATCTGAACAGAATAATAAAAACTGAACAATTACACATCCATTAACAGTGGTGTGAAGTAAGTAACTACAAATACTTTGTTTCTGTATTTAAACTGTTTTTTTTCAACATTTTTACTTTGAGTATTTCAACTTACTGAAACTTTTACTTTTAAAGCCAAATACTTTTTACACTGACAAATCTCCTGATAATAGATACCATGATTTTATAAAGTGGTTTGATTGTGAAAAGAGAGCTCAGAGAAGCAGCATGTAGGCAGTGTGCAGCAGGTGAGCTCAGAGTATGAGAGCACTGCAGTGTTTACATGTCCTCTTATAATAAGCAACGGGACCTCTCCAATGGGCCGATAATTCCACCATATTAAGTGCTGGTATAGCTATAGTGCAGCGAATGAGATTCAACACGACCATACTCCAAATGTGTGACAAACAGTGATTAAACCGTGAAGCTGCAGCACGAGAGCAGAGAGAGACAGGCCTCCAGTGCAGCGATGATGAACTTGACCGTTGTGAATGAACTCTTCCTGTAACAACGCTGATACACAGGCAACTAAAGTACAAAGAGTTCACAACCTTCTTTTACAACCCTGTTCTCAGTATAACACTAAAAGTTATATGACAGTCTCAAATAACCCAGTCACTCTCAACATTGTCTGGCATTTGAGCTAAAACTGAAGAGTGAATGAACACCGATCGGTAAACTGCAGCACTCTGCTAGCGGGTTAATAAACTCAACCAAACACGTCCTACATAAGATTAATCAGATATAGACATCATAAAAATAATCTTACAATTTATATCAGTACAAAAGGATGCAAATGCACACGTGAACTTGACCATGCTAGTCTGATGTGTAACTCGTTGTGAATGCGCTCTTCCCTTAACAGATCGCTGAAAAACGGGCAACTAAAGCACAGAAAATGTACAACATTCTATTACAATCATGTTCTCATTAAAATGTTATGTGACAGTCTGGAGCTGAACATCTTGAACTGAACTGAATCTCATGATCAAAGTAATTCCAGGCATCACTGTGTCATTTCAAATCCAGTTTCACTTTATTTCGCTGGTCTGGAAGACGTGCTGTCTAACATTAACAAATCAGACCTCAGATACCGCCCAAAATGCCGGAATAACCAATCAGAGAAAAGATTTTAAAAAATTTAAAGTCAGGGTGATCATCATTTTCATGATCGATTGTCGCTGTCACCTCCGAGTACTCGAGTACTTGTGCCCATCCCTATTCCAAACCTGCATGGATTTCTTCTGTCGAACACAAAAGATGATATTTTGAAGTTTTGTTGATCACTGACTTCCAATGTAACGAGAAAAACACTGAGACTTTTCTTAATGAAAAGAAAATGTCTTCTTTTGTGCTCCACAGAATAAAGAAAGGCATACAGGTTTGGATGACGTGAGGGTGAATAAATAATGACAGATTTTAAATGTTTGGCTGAAATATCTTTTTAAGAAGCAATGAGTAGCATTGACATTGATATTGTAACAAAGTAAATCAGTAATCTTTTCCTCCACGCAGCTCTACGACAGACTCTTTCCACATTTCACTCCACTGTACACTTGTAGATGGAGAGACTGAAAAACAAATACAAACATTCACAGGATGAGATGAATCTTACTGCTCAACATACTCGAGTTTGTTCAGTGTGAAGTTTGGATCCTTCAGTAGATCAGAGAGCTTCTTGACTCCTGATTTTCTCAGGCTATTTCTGCTCAGATCCAGCTCTCTCAGTTGTGAGGGGTTTGAACGCAGAGCTGAAGCCAGATAACCACAGCCTTCATCTGTCACGTTACAGGCCAATAATCTACAAACAGAGAAACAATGAAGATATCTGAGACATCAGAACTCACAACAAACACTTGTTAAATCTGTTGAATAATTACACATCCATTTAATACAAACTAATAAGTGTTAAATCTCTGTCATTTCAGAAACTATAAGTTCTGCTGAAAGGAGAATATGGTTCTGCGTCCTGCAGGTCATTTTCACTCATGTTCAGCTCTATCAGACGAGAGTTTGATGATTGTAGAACTGATGCCACAATTTCAGCACGAGAGCAGAGAGACACAAGCCTCCAGTGCAGCGATGATGAACTTGCCCATTTTGAATGAACTCTTCCTGTAACAACGCTGATACACGGGCAACTAAAGTACAAAGAGTTCATAACCATCTATTACAATCCTGTTCTCAGTATAACGCTATATGGCAGATTGGAGCTGCATATCTTACACCTAATTTTTTTTTTCTATAATCAAAGTGATTACAGTCATCACTGCACATTTTTGAAGCCATAACGAGAAACGACTTTAAATAATAGAGAGGTTTACTATTAAAATACATTATGAGCACAAAATAACACGCTGCATTACTAATATCATCAATATTTTTAAAAAGAAATATGTAACAGGAATATGACTGTCTCAAATAACCCAGCCACTGCATTTGAGTTAAAACTGAAGAGTGAATGAACACCGGTCGGTAAACTGCAGCGCTCTGCTAGCCGGTTAATAAACTCAACCAAACACGTCCTATATGAGATTAATCAGATATAGACAACATAAAAATAATCTTACAATTTATATCAGCACAAAAGGATGTAAATTCACACGTGAACTTGAGCGTGCTAGTCTGATGTGTAACTCGTTGTGAATGCGCTCTTCTCTTAACAGATCGCTGAAAAAAGTGCAACTAAAGCACAGAAAATATACAACATTCTATTACAATCATGTTCTCATTAAAATGTAATGTGACAGTCTGGAGCTGAACATCTTGAACTGAACTGAATCTCATGATCAAAGTAATTCCAGGCATCACTGTGGCGTTTCAAATATAGTTTCACTTTATTTCGCTGGTCTGGAAGACGTGCTGTCTAACGTTAACAAATCAGACCTCAGATACCACCCAAAATGCCGGACTAACCAATCAGAAAAAAGATTTTAAAAAATTTAAAGTCAGGGTGATCATCATTTTCATGATCGATTGTCGCTGTCACCTCCGAGTACTCGAGTACTTGTGCCCATCCCTATTCCAAACCTGCATGGATTTCTTCTGCCGAACACAAAAGTTGATATTTTCAAGTTAAAGAGAAAAACACTGAGAATTTTCTTTCTGAAAAGAAAATGTCTTCTTTTGTGCTCCACAGAATAAAGAAAGGCATTCAGGTTTGGATGTCGTGAGGGTGAATAAATAATGACAGATTTTAAATGTTTGGCTGAACTATCTTTTTAAGAAGCTCTACTCATTGACACTGATATTGTGAAAAAGTAAATCAGTAATCTTTTCCTCCACGCAGCTCTACGACAGACTCTTTCCACATTTCACTCCACTGTACACTTGTAGATGGAGAGACTGAAAAACAAATACAAACATTCACAGGATGAGATGAATCATACATGCTCAACATACATGAGTTTGTTCAGTGTGAAGTTTGGATCCTTCAGTAGATCAGAGAGCTTCTTGACTCCTGATTCTCCCAGATTATTGTAGCTCAGATTCAGCTCTCTCAGGTGTGAGGGGTTTGAACGCAGAGCTGAAGTCAGATAACCACAGCCTTCATCTGTCACGTAGCAGTCAGATAATCTACAAACAGAGAAACAATGAAGATATCTGAGACATCAGAACTCACAACAAACACTTGTTAAATCTGTTGAATAATTACACATCCATTTAATTCAAACTGATAAGTGTCAATTCTCTCTCATTTCAGAAACTATAAGTTCTGCTGAAAGGAGAATATGGTTCTGCGTCCTGCAGGTCATTTTCACTCATGTTCAGCTCTATCAGACGGGAGTTTGATGATTGTAGAACTGATGCCACAATTTCACAGCACTGACCAGTGAGAGCACAGTTTGCCAATCTGAACAGAATAATAAAAAACTGAACAATTACACATCCATTAACAGTGGTGTGAAGTAACGAAGAACAAATACTTTGTGGCGCCCTGTGAGGGGTGCTCCGGGAGTATGGAGTCCGGGGCCCTTTGCGCGGCAGGCCCTTCCCTGTATGACCGGAGCAGGAGCTTGGCTCGCATTGCCGGCAGTAAGTCAGACCTGTTCCCGGTGCATGTTGGACTCCGGTAGGGCTGCCCTTTATCACCGGTCCTGTTCATAGTCTTTATGGCTATGTCATGACCGAAAGAATGAGATCCCGGATACAGGCGGCCGAAATTAGCTTTCTCCTCTTCTCCTCCATTAACATTGGTGTGAAGTAACGAAGTACAAATACTTTGTTTCTGTACTTGAACAGCTTTTTTCAACATTTTTTCTTTGATTATTTTAACTTGCTGAAACTTTTAGTTTTAAAGCCAAATACTTCTGACACTGACAAATCTCTTGTTAATAGTTACCCTGATTTTATAAAATGGTTTGATTGTGAAAAGAGAATTGAACCTCAGATTCAGGAGGAACAATGCGGTTTTCGTCCCGGTCGTGGAACACTGGACCAGCTCTATACCCTCTCTAGGGTGCTGGAGGGTTTATGGGAGTTTGCCCAACCAGTCCACATGTCTTTTGTGGATCTGGAGAAGGCATTCGACCGTGTCCCTCGTGGCGCCCTAGCTCAAAGTAGATCCATTGCTCCTTCACATCGAGAGGAGTCAGCTGAGGTCGCTCGGGCATCTGTTTCGGATGCCTCCTGGACGCCTCCCTAGAGAGGTGTTCCGGGCATGTCCCACCGGGAGAAGGCCCCGGGGAAGACCTAGGACACGCAGGAGAGACTATGTCTCTCGGCTGGCCTGGGAACGCCTCAGTGTCCCCCCGGAAGAGCTGGAGGAAGTGCCTGGGGAGAGGGAAGTCTGGGAATCTCTGCTCAGACTGCTGCCCCCGCGACCTGGCCCCGGATAAGCGGTGGAAAATGAATGAATGAATGAATGAATGTGAAAAGAGAGCTCAGAGACGCAGCATGTAGGCAGTGTGCAGCAGGTGAGCTCAGAGTATGAGAGCACTGCAGTGTTTACATGTCCTCTTATTATAAGCAACGGGACCTCTCCAATGGGCCGATAATACTCCAAATGTGTGACAAACATTGATTAAACCGTGAAGCTGCAGCAGGAGAGCAGAGAGAGACAGGCCTCCAGTGCAGCGATGATGAACTTGCCCGTTGTGAATGAACTCTTCCTGTAACAACGCTGATACACGGGCAACTAAAGTACTGTAAGGCTTGATTTTCCTAAGACAAAAGCTGAGATTAATCATCCTGCAATAAAACACTAAAACTCATCTGGAGAGAAGATCTCAAAGGAATAGGACAAAACCTTTCCCAAACTGTCCTCACTCATCTATGCAACTGCCCCTCCCCCTCCTCCTCCACTCCCTTCCTTCCCCCTGATTCAAGTCACTGAAAGTTCTCTAAGAATGCATGCATACGTACTACATATGATGTATCTTGTAAATCTATTGTTTTTCATGTTTAGTATCATTTTAAATATCTATTGGTAATTCGTAAAATAATTGGTAAAATGGTCTCAATTTCATAGCAGTCACTAGTATTATGAAAAAGATTGAAAACTCAGGAGACTTCTATTCTCTTTTAAGGGTGGTGTCTCTTCAAGAAAACCTTCTCCTCTCCCCTGAAACCAAGTGTTGGTGCAATAAATATTTACAATCTGTTTGTTCTGGTCTGAGTATTTAAGGTAAAATGCAGAGCAGCAAGGGGGACATTCTGTTGCCAGAACCCCCACACAGGGTTGGGTGAGTGTCTCACAAACATTCACCACCCACTGTGTGCATACATTTCTTACTCTTAGAGACATCCTTTGAGTAACTCATTTTATGTATTTATTATGTCTGAATTGGCTTCTAATTGTGTAATTATGTCATTGGCATTGATACATTTTTACCTGACAATAAACAAATTGTTACAATTAATTTTATTCTGACTTACTCTGAAATTACTGTCTTCAGTAGATTATGATGTATCCATTGTTACCGCAAATCTGCGTCAGGAAAGGTCATACTAAAGGCTCAATGAATGGAGCAGGTGGCACATCATGTGAGACCTCTGGATTTCTGTCTATCACTGACTTAGCAAGTTGGAGTATCGTGGCTAAGCAAAACTGCGTTTTTGCATGAATAAGAATGTGGCGAATCGACTCTTACATGTTAGAAAACTCTGCATCCTCTGACTAAGAATCAGAACTGGTGAATTTGTGATTGTGGGCCTGCATAATAAATATACGGACAGTGCGAGGACCCTGTGTGACTCTGAGAACCGAATGAAGGAGTATAATAAGAGTAAAGAGTTAAATAGAATGATCAAACAGCAGAATTAATACATGACCAATGATTAATTCTTAATTAGAAACAGGATTTAAAAGTGATAATAATTTGAAATTGGAGTCAGATTATGCGAGCAGCTAAAGTAAAATTTAAACAAAATTCTAAAAATTAAGTGAACTTCACAGGGGTGCTGAAAAGACATACACGCATTATACCTTCGCCCAGACCATCATAATCCGTCCTTGAGCTGACGGGTGGTCCTTACAGTACAAAGAGTTCACAACATTCTATTACAATCCTGTTCTCAGTATAACGCTATATGGCAGATTGGCTTTTATGGGTGCGTGTCTAGTAATGAACGCAAGAGGAGAAAAGTCTTAACATAGAACTGTATTAATAATGAGTCAGGAGAATCACAGGAATATCCACAACGCCATACAAAACAACAACATCGACGGAACAAAACTGAACAGAAACTGAGGGTAAAAATACTATGAACAGGTGAGCAAACAAGACTAATTAATTATACACAGCTGATAATGATGATGAACTAATGATTAACGAGTTGCGGGAAAAAAACTAAACAATTAAAGAGTACACGTGAAAGATTAAAATAAACAGAGTCCAGAACCAACACATATGTAATATTGGAGCTGCACATCTTGTAGTTAATTTTATTTCTCATGATCAAAGTGATTACAGTCATCACTGCACGTTTTCAAAGCCATAACGAGAAACGATTTTAAAAAATAGAGAGGTTTACTATTAAAATATATTATGAGTACAAAATAACACTGCTGGATTACTAATATCATCGATATTGTTGAAAAAGAAATATCTAAAAGGAATATGACCGTCTCAAATAACCCAGTCACTGTCGGGCATTTGAGCTAAAACTGAAGAGTGAATGAACACCGGTCGGTAAACTGCAGCGCTCTGCTAGCGGGTTAATAAACTCAACCAAACACGTCCTATATGAGATTAATCAGATATAGACAACATAAAAATAATCTTACAATTCATATCAGCACAAAAGGATACAAATGCACACGTGATTCAAAGTAATTCCAGGCATCACTGTGGCATTTCAAATCCAATTTCACTTTATTAAAAATATAAAGTCAGGGTGATCATCATTATCATGATGGATTGTCGCTGTCACCTCCGAGTACTCGAGTACTTGTGCCCATCCCTATTCCAAACCTGCATGGATTTCTTCTGCTAAACACAAAAGTTGATATTTTGAAGTTTTGGTGATTACTTCCAATTTAACGAGAAAAACACTGAGACTTTTCTTACTGAAAAGAAAATGTCTTCTTTTGTGCTCCACAGAATAAAGAAAGACATACAGGTTTGGATGAGTTGAGGGTGAATAAACAATGACAAATTTTAAATGTTTGGCTAAACTATCTTT
Organism: Zacco platypus; assembly: GCA_038088235.1. NCBI lineage: Eukaryota > Metazoa > Chordata > Actinopteri > Cypriniformes > Xenocyprididae > Zacco > Zacco platypus. The sequence continues at coordinate 729,981 of CM076063.1, forward strand.
TTAAGAAGCTCTACTCATTGACATTGATATTGTGACAAAGTAAATCAGTAATCTTTTCCTCCACGCAGCTCTACGACAGACTCTTTCCACATTTCACTCCACTGTACACTTGTAGATGGAGAGACTGAAAAACAAACACAAACATTCACAGGATGAGATGAATCTTACTGCTCAACATACTCGAGTTTGTTCAGTGTGAAGTTTGGATCCTTCAGTAGATCAGAGAGCTTCTTGAGTCCTGATTCTCCCAGTGGATTGACGCTCAGATCCAGCTCTCTCAGGTGTGAGGGGTTTGAACGCAGATCTAAAGCCAGATAACCACAGCCTTCATCTGTCACCTTACACTCACGTAATCTACAAACAGAGAAACAATGAAGATATCTGAGACATCAGAACTCACAACAAACACTTGTTAAATCTGTTGAATAATTACACATCCATTTAATACAAACTGATAAGTGTTAAATCTCTCTCATTTCAGAAACTATAAGTTCTGCTGAAAGGAGAATATGGTTCTGCGTCCTGCAGCTCATTTTCACTCATGTTCAGCTCTATCAGACGAGAGATTGATGATTGTAGAACTGATGCCACAATTTCACAGCACTGACCAGTGAGAGCACAGTTTGCCAATCTGAACAGAATAATAAAAACTGAACAATTACACATCCATTAACAGTGGTGTGAAGTAACGAAGTACAAATACTTTGTTTCTGTACTTAAACAGCTTTTTTCATTTCATTTAAAATTAAAATTTTACTTTGAGTACTTTAACTTACTGAAACTTTTACTTTTTAAGCCAAATACTTTTCACACTGACAAATCTTCTGATAATAGTTACCATGATTTTATAAAGTGGTTTGATTGTGAAAAGAGAGCTCAGAGAAGCAGCATGTAGGCAGTGTGCAGCATGTGATCTCAGAGTATGAGAGCACTGCAGTGTTTACATGTCCTCTTATTATAAGCAACGGGACCTCTCCAATGGGCCGATAATTCCTCCATATTAAGTGCTGGTATAGCTATAGTGCAGCGAATGAGATTCAACACGACCATACTCCAAATGTGTGACAAACAGTGATTAAACCGTGAAGCTGCAGCACGAGAGCAGAGAGAGACAGGCCTCCAGTGCAGCCATGATGAACTTGACCGTTGTGAATGAACTCTTCCCGTAACAACGCTGATACACGGGCAACTAAAGTACAAAGAGTTCACAACGATCTATTACAATCATGTTCTCATTAAAATGTAATGTGACAGTCTGGAGCTGAACATCTTGCACTGAACTGTATCTCATGATCAAAGTGATTACAGTCATCAATGCACGATTTCAAAGCCATAACGAGAAACAATTTTAAATAATAGAAAGGTTTACTATTAAAATACATTATGAAATCAAAGTAAATCCAGGCATCACTGGCATTTTGTAGCCAAATATATTTATAACTGAATCAAAACACAAGTGTTTTTTTGTTTACCTATCATTTATCACATGGTTTTGTTTTCCCCTTCACATTATTGTGTCCGTATAGTCTGCATTTCTATATGCCACTTCATCTTGGATGTTATTATACCACACAACACGTAACACATGAACGGAAGTGGGTATATATTTATAATCGATTACAACGAATTATAATTAATTATGAATACATATGGTCTAAAATTATTTCTAGTTTTATAGAATTAATTTTAGAAAGACTTATCTGTTTTGTCCAGCAAAACTATCAGTCCGATTTCCTTATCAACTCTTAAAAAGTTTTCTGGCCAAGAACAATTCCCCTATCCTAGTTCTTACAAAGGATTTAACTAGCGAAATCAAAGCGTTAGAGTGACCTGGTTCATTTATGACCATCCATCAGAGACAAGCAAGTGTGAATTCAAAGGGTTTAAATATATGAATATACGAATACATACAACTAAATCTAAGCAAAGGATAGAACATGATAACGAAAGTAAAGAGAGAAAAAGGGGTTGATCAAAGAAGGCAAGATTACAAACAGTAAAAACTTTGAGAGCCAGCAACGAAACAACTTCAGACAATAAACTTAAAATGCACCGAAAAACAGTACTTGCATTAGTAATTCTGTGTGCTGTGGTGAATGCAGTTCACAGAGCTTCAGTGCTCTGAGCTCTGGAGCGTCCGATTGTCTCATCCTGAGGTCGAGTCTTCAGCGGGAATTTCAAACCGATTTAACTGTTAGTAAAATGTAGGAAAATAAGAGAAGAAAAGGGTGTCTCGTCCCAGGATAGATGACTGAGCCTGGTCATCCCAAAGAGGAGATGCGCTTGACGGGAGCACGATCGCCGGAGGACAAGACCCGTGAGAGTGCGAAAGACAATCGAGAGACACAAGACCAGACGTGCCGTTGTTTTTTAAGGCCAGTAAGCGAAAACGCCTCCTTGAATGAACCAGACAATGTGAGACATGGATTTTGAGCGGGAGAAATTTCTTTTACCTTTTTTTATGACCTAATATGCATGATCTATGAAGTGTCAGCTCTGGGTACTTTTTCCTTCAAAGTACTTTAAAAATAGAATAATGCATATTATCGTGACATAAAACCAATATCTGGTGAAGACATTCGGAGAGAAGCATTTTGAATCCAAGAAGTATATATGTGAAGGAATTAGAACAGAGATACATTCTTACGCTTGAATATGATCATTTAGAGTAAAATTAACACAATTAACAGTCGTAACTAAGCTTGTATAGTCGGGAGACATTCAAGTCAAGTCAAGTCAAGTCACCTTTATTTATATAGCACTTTTTACAATGCAAATTGTGGCAAAGCAGCTTTACATTAATACTTGGCAAATAATTTTGGCTGCACAGCAGCTCCCAAAGAAAATGGTGTCATTGTCCAGCTTATTCTATATGTTATTGATTCATTCCGTTTCAAAGATCAATAGTTATTAGTCTAGTTAATTTATGTATAGCAGCACTGCAGAAAACAGTGACGTAATCGTCCGGCTCAGCTCAGTTCGCATACAACGGCGCCAATGCAGGCATATCAAAATCACTGCTAAATATCAAGCAAGTGTCCCCAACTTAAGCAAGCCAAAGGCAACAGCGGCAAGAACCAAAACTCCAACAAATGGAGAAAAAAACCTTGGGAAAAACCAGGCTTAGTCGGGGGGTCAGTCCTCCTCTGGCCAACAGTGAACACTTGTCCGATACTCAGGCAGAGTTGCAGGTCATTAAACCGATTTGGAATCGCAACAGTCAAAATATTTAATCTAGATTCATCTAGTTTAAGATCTTTTGATCACGCCGGTGTGTACGTTCATACACAGGAACACATTTGGGAAATAGTCACATTTTAAGGTTAAATGTAGAAAAAGTCTTCATATTTGTGTGTGTGTATTAGTAGTGTCTGACCACACAAACATATGGGGGGTTTGAGGCAATTCGGACACCCCAAGACTGAAGTTGAGAAAGGTCTCGTCACAAAAGACAGACGGCCTGGAGCCAGCTGTGATTTAACTATTTCAGTTCACGAGGCAGAAGCTTTCCCAAGATCTAAAGATGAATCGATCATCACTGATTCAGTTCAGATGCTACAATTTCAAATCCAGTTTCATTTTATTTCGCTGGTCTGGAAGACGTGCTGTCTAACGTTAACAAATCAGAAAAAAGATTTTAAAACATTTAAAGTCAGGGTGATCATCATTTTCATGATGGATTGTCGCTGTCACCTCCGAGTACTCGAGTACTTGTGCCCATCCCTATTCCAAACCTGCATGGATTTCTTCTGCCGAACACAAAAGTTGATATTTTCAACTACATTTGAAGCTTTGGTGATCACTGACTTCCAATGTAACGAGAAAAACACTGAGACATTTATTACTGAAAAGCAAATGTCTTCTTTTGTGCTCCACAGATTAAAGAAAGACATACAGGTTTGGATGACGTGAGGGTGAATAAATAATGACAGATTTTAAATGTTTGGCTGAACTATCTTTTTAAGAAGTTCTACTCATTGACATTGATATTGTGACAAAATAAATCAGTAATCTTTTCCTCCACGCAGCTCTACGACAGACTCTTTCCACATTTCTGTCCACTGTACACTTGTAGATGGAGAGGCTGAAAAACAAATACAAACATTCACAGGATGAGATGAATCTTACTGCTCAACATACACGAGTTTGTTCAGTGTGAAGTTTGGATCCTTCAGTAGATCAGAGAGCTTCTTGACTCCTGTATCTCCCAGGTTATTGTCGCTCAGATCCAGCTCTCTCAGGTGTGAGGGGTTTGAACGCAGAGCTGAAGTCAGATAACCACAGGCTTCATCTGTCACCTTACAGCAAGATAATCTACAAACAGAAAAACAATGAAGATATCTGAGACATCAGAACTCACAACAAACACTTGTTAAATCTGTTGAATAATTACACATCCATTTAATACAAACTGATAAATGTTAAATCTCTCATTTCAGAAACTATAAGTTCTGCTGAAAGAACAAATACTTTATTTCTGTACTTGAACAGCTTTTTTCAACATTTTTTCTTTGAGTATTTTAACTTACTGAAACTTTTACTTTTAAAGCCAAATACTTTTTACACTGACAAATCTCTTGTTAATAGTTTCCCTGATTTTATACAATGGTTTGATTGTGAAAAGAGAGCTCAGAGAAGCAGCATGTAGGCAGTGTGCAGCAGGTGAGCTCAGAGTATGAGAGCACTGCAGTGTTTACATGTCCTCTTATTATAAGCAACGGGACCTCTGCAATGGGCCGATAATTCCACCATATTAAGTGCTGGTATAGCTATAGTGCAGCGAATGAGATTCAACACGACCATACTCCAAATGTGTGACAAACAGTGATTAAACCGTGAAGCTGCAGCACGAGAGCAGAGAGAGACAGGCCTCCAGTGCAGCGATGATGAACTTGTGATAAACACACAACCAGTGATAAACACAACAAAAAGTGTTCGATCTGAATTCAACACTCCTGTGATATGGGAACCGTAAAGGCAGGTTCTAACACTGGAAATACTGTATAAATTATTAATTTCATTTTTTTAATAAACTTTAATTCAATTAAAAATTAAATGAGGAAATGCAGTTAAGACCCTTATGAAAGATCAATATCTCTCAATTTATCAGATAAATTAAGAAATAACATTTCACTTTTATTTCGTTTATAGTACTGTACACAAAATTAACTCTTTACAGCCAAATATTTATTTGAATATTATTAGAGATTTTTTTAGTTTTTTTTTTTACTTTAAAAACATTGAATATTAAATTACAGGAATGCATCAGCCAGATAGGTGGGATTTTTCCATGCAGGTTCAATCCTGACAATTCTGATTCCCTATAGGCAGCGGCCATTTATAATGTTGTTGATATCAGAAGTAGAGAGCAGTGATATGTTTTCTCCAGCACACTGAATTTGGTTTTAATAGTCAGGTCAACTTTATTTAGCACTTTACAGATCAAAGCAGTTTTAACATAATTATTAGTAGATTAGTAGATCATCACCACTGCTGCTACGTGAATATGACGTATCACAACACCCAGGTGAGATTATCATGGCACTACAAAGGCCTGTTTGTTTATTAAAGGGCTATGCATTAGAAGTCAGAAGGCACTTAAATTAATTTATGATTTACTGTCTGTCTGAACCAAAAAAATAAAAGCTAACTATCTGTACCATATTCAGGGCCCTATGATTTCCGCAATGCAGAAAACACGGATGGAATCGTGGAATCCATTCATAAAAACGGAAGTTGCATCCCAAATTATGCACTATACACTATGCACTTATGCACTATGTACTCATCCATGTAGTGTATAGATTGTGTAAGGTTATTTAAAACATAGGAGTCTGATAGCCCCTGCCTCTCCAACGTTATTAACATTATTAAAGCTGCGACAGTTGAGTGTATGAAGTGTCCAACATCCCACACTTTGTTTTTTCTGTTAATTTAGTGCATCATCTGAGTATTTAAAGTGCACTTTCTATTTGTAATTTTCAGTGTGAACACACTACTTGGATGACATCGTAATAGGGGTGAAACGTATCGTATCACAGGGCATCGGCAACTGCTTCATATGTATCTTTAATGCATCATATTGTTGGCTATGCATTGAGATGCATATCGCATCAGCCTCAGTTATCATGGCCTTATATATACATATATATATATATATATATATATATATATATATATGTATATATATATATATATATCCCTTATGTATATAAGAGATGCAACAATACAGTATGAGCCCACAGTCGGTTTTTGGTTCGGTTCTGATGGCTTGGCACATCAGGAACAGTAAGAGGTTAAGGAGAAAAAAAATACTACTCATTTTATTGCAATACTCTTTATTTAACTTGTGTTAATGTTAATTTTGGGGTGAACTATTCCTTTAAGGACAAGTGGCATGTTCACTTTGCTATCACTTTAGACATAAAGTGTTTATGTTATCCTAGTGTGAATTTGACAGTTTTAGTACAGTAAGATAGTAAGATAACTTAGTCCAGTAATCATGTCGTGTTTGACAGGCTCAGAAAAGCACGTTAGAACAACACGTGAATGAAATGTTTAACCGAGGCTTTAAAACACTTACACAATAACTGCAGTGTCCAGTGAGCACAACTCTACCTCTGCGTTAAGACGTGATGTGAATGTATGTCACGTGTATGTCTTGTTTAGTTTAGTTCTGTCTTGTCATTATTAGTTCGTATTAATCACTGTGTCAAATTAGTTAAGTCTTGTCAGCTGTCCTCGTTTAGTAGTAGTCATCTGTGTATTTAAGTTCCTGCCTGTGTTCTGTTCAGTGTTGGTTATTGTTTGTGCTATGCACTCTGTTACGTTCGCTCTGCCTGTTATCCTGTTTACCAGTCCTCCTGTGTGTAGAAATAAATGTATTTTGGAATACCTTCGTCATCGTCTTCAGTGAGACTAGACGTGACATGTATGTCACCTTGAACAGTATATTGAGACGGAGGCGCCAGAATTGGAAATGATGAAAGTGAGAAATCTGACTCCAGCGTGGAGAAGCACCCCTTAAATTTACGGGTTTCTCCTGCAATGTTCCCTGTTTTTTGAGATGCAACCTCATCTTTTCGTGACTGAGAGAGCACGGGTAGCCTTCATGGTAAATTTGCTCACCGGCAAAGAGTTACAGTGGGCCCAGGTCCTCTGGTTATCTAACGCTGGAATCCTCTCTTCCTTCACCGCATTCACTAACCACTTTAAGGAAATTTTCGGACAATCCACCTCATCCCTCTCTATGTCAGATCAACTGTTCCACCTCCGTCAAGGCTCTGCATCGGTGGGTGATTACACCTTGCAGTTTCGCACTTTGGCCGCTAATAGCGGCTGGAATGAAACTCCCCTCCTTACCGCCTACCGCCAGGGGCTCAATACGGAGATCCGCCAGCTAATGATTGTGTATGACGGCAGTAAGGGATTGGAGGCCTTCCTGCAAAAAACTATCCGTGTCTCACAACGTCTCTCAGCTTGTGGATTCGCCCAACCCGTTTTGCAGTCCCCGTCCACCAGTTTACCAGCCGCCCTTCCAGCACCTGAACCTATGAACGTTGATACCTACCGTCTCACCCCTTCTGAACGTCAACGAAGAATCTCTCTCCACCTCTGTCTGTACTGTGAAGGTGATGGTCAACAGCTGGTTAACTGCCCCGTCCGACCTCCTCGACCCGCAGTGAGTACTATCCAAATATTTCCCAAGGTCTCACATTTGATTCGTACAACTGTATACTTCCTAAATCGTAACTCTTATGTTGCAGCGCAAGCCCTTGTCGACTCGGGGTCCGCAGGGTATTTCATATCCCGTCAGTTCCTCCGGACGATCAACCTGACCCGTAAACGCAGCAATCAACCCAGGAAAATTCACACCATCCTGGGAAAGCCGCTGGGTCGAGGGGTCATCAGCCATCAGCCATCAATCTCCCACACTAACACTACAAATTGGATGCCTCCATCGAGAAAGGATTTCGTTCATGGTGCTGGAAGGATCTACCACCGACATCATCCTGGGACGCCCGTGGATGGCGGAGCATAACCCCGTCATTGACTGGAATACCAGAGAAATTCTCGAGTGGAGTAAACACTGTATCCAATCCTGTCTCACCCCAGTCAAGAAAATTCCTAACTCGTCACCATCCAAGACCGCCTCATCCACAGCATTACAAGTCAATTCCACCTCAGTTGAAAGTCCCGAAACCACCAAGGAGATCTTCGTAACCGAGGAGTACCGGGTGTTCCAGGATGTATTCTGTAAGCGGCTGGCAACGCAACTACCACCTCACCGGCCATGGGACTGTGCAATTGACCTGCTACCTGGGGCTACACTACCTAAGGGTAAGGTATTACCCTCTGACCGAGTCATGCCGTATGGCCTGGCGAACTCACCCTCAATCTTTCAGAACTACATGAATGAGATCTTTCGAGATCCCCTCCATAGATTTGTAGTCGTCTATATCAATGACATATTTATCTACTCCAGATCCCTCCAGGAACATCAGGATCACGTTCGCCAGGTCCTCCAACGGCTACGCACTCACCAACTATATCTCAAGCTAGAGAAGTGTGAATTCCACATCCCCGAAGTTCAATTCCTGGGTTATCTCATCAATCAGCATGGAGTGAAGATGGACCAGAGGAAGGTGGATGCCATCCTTCAGTGGCCGGAACCCCAGACTATCAAGGAACTCCAGAGTTTTCTGGGGTTCGCCAATTTCTACCACAAGTTTATCAAGAACTTCAATCTGCTCAGCTCACCTCTAACAGCGTTGCTCAAGAACGGGTCCAAGTCTCTGTCCTGGAACCCCCAAGCAACCAAAGCCTTCCAGACTCTCAAGGAAGCCTTCTGTTCAGCTCCAGTCCTCTATCATCCTGACCCCGACCTTCCGTTCCTCGTCGAGGTAGATGCCTCCCAGACCGGAGTAGGAGCCATCCTCTCACAGCGGCAGGGTGACCCCGTGTGCCTCCATCCATGTGCCTTCTTTTCTCACAAACTGTCCCCAGGGGAGCAGAACTATGATGTCTGGAATCGAGAACTCTTGGGCATTAAACTGGCCCTTGAAGAATGGAGACACTGGCTGGAGGGAGCCAAGCATCTTTTCAAAGTTATTACCGACCATCGTAATCTGGTATATCTATATTGAGAGGCTAAACGCCTAAATACTCGCCAAGCCAGATGGGCACTCTTCTTCACACGATTCAATTTCGTAGTCATCTACTGATGAGGGGAAAAGAACATTCAAGCCGATGCCCTATCACGTCTTCATGCTCCTGATGTTGACCACAACCCTCCAGAACCCATTCTCCCTCCAGCCATGATCATCAGTCCCATTCAGTGGGAGTGGGACATACGCATCCGTCAGGCCCAAGAATCCGAACCTGCTCCGCCGGGATGTCCTAGGGAGCTGATGTATGTACCTCGCTCTTACCGTCAGCTCCTCCTGGACTCAGTACACACCTATCCGGGCTCTGGACACCCAGGTAGCCAGCGAACCCTCTCCCTCCTCCGTCAACACTACTGGCGGCCTACTATGACCCAGGATGTCTCCCGGTACGTCAAAGGATGTTCTGTCTGCACCATCACCAGAACACCACGCCAGTTACCAGCAGGCAAATTACTACCTCTTCCGATCCCTCACCGTCCCTGGACCCACATCGGCATCGATTTCATCACAGACCTACCACCATCCAATACCCACACTAGTGTCTTTGTCATAGTTGATCGTTTCTCCAAAATGTGCAAACTGATTCCCCTCAAAGGGTTACCCACAGCTTTCCAGACCGCCAAACTGTTATTCACCCACATATTCCGAAACTTTGGCCTCCCTGAAGACATCGTTTCTGATCGCGGCCCACAGTTGATTTCCCGTGTTTGGAGGTCGTTCTTCTAACACCTGGGAGTAACCATCAGTCTCTCCTCCGGCTATCACCTGCAAACCAATAGGCAGACAGAATGGAAGATCCACGAGATTGGGAGATACCTGAGGTCATACTGCCACCAGAACCAGTCCACTTGGAGCCAATTCCTACCCTGGGCCGAATACGCACAAAACTCCCTTTACCACCGGACTTACCCCATTCAAGTGCGTATTCGGCTACCAGCCACCACTATTCCCTTGATCAGGAGAACCATCTGAGGTGTCCATCGCCCATGATTGGTTCCAACAGAGCGAGAGGGTGTGGGACTCAGCCCATGTACATCTACAACGGGCAGTGCGGAGACACCAATTCCAGGCTGACAAACGCTGAGCCCCCACACCAACCTAGCTTCCTGGCCAGAAGGTATGGCTCTCGACCAGGGATATACGTCTTTGCCTGCCCTGCCGTAAGCAGTAAGTCCCCGCTATATAGGTCCGTTCACAGTGCAGAGGCAGCTGAACGATGTCACTTACCGTCTCCAACTCCCAGCCAAGTACCGAATTTCTCCATCATTCCATGTATCATTACTCAAACCCTATACTGACCCTATTTTTCCATCCACAGATCAGGAAGTTCCGGACGTACCTCCTCCTCCTCCTCCTGACCTGGCCGACGCCGAGTCTATCTACCAGGTCCATGACATCCTGGACTCCAGGCGGCGCGGGGCACGCCTAGAATACCTGGTCGACTGGGAAGGATACGGTCCTGAAGAGAGGTCCTGGGTGGCACGAGAAGACATTCTCGGTCCTGCACTACTCACCCAGAATCACCTGGACCATCCCAGTCGGCCTGGACCCCGTGGTTGTGGTCATGGTCGTCCTCGTCGTCGCCCCTTTCAGACGTCAGGAGCCAACTGTGGGGGGGGCGGTACTGTCACAGAGTCTACATCACCGGCACGACCAGCTTCACCTACACGCTCACTATCACCCGAATACTAATTACCTTCACATGTCTGTAATCGCCGCCGCGCCCTATATCTACCCACGCATCCCTCAGTTCCTTGTCTGATCTCGTCTCTTATGGACCATATAGACTTACCTACTTGGCTTACCTGTCATCTTCAGTTTCGTGTTATGATCCTTCATCGTCTTCTGGATATCACAGAGCGTGAGCGTGAATTGCTGGACAGTCATCCTCAACTCTGCAACACAAAGAAAGACCTGTCATTGTTTAAGCTAAGTCACCTGTTTGCTTCCTGGACTCTTGAACTTACCATACCAAACCGTTTACCTGTTTGCTGTGTCACTCTGTTCAATAAAGAACATCACTTAACCTTACATTCCTTGTCTGTGTCTGACAGAGTCAGTACAAATGCTGTAAATTTCCTGAAATAATATTTTCTGAATGTTCAGGATCTTCCTCTCAGTCTTTATTCACCTTTTTCTCCCATGGTTTCTCAACAGAAATTCATAAAAGTTAATTATGCCAATTATATCGTAACTGTATAGAATATCATAGTTCTAATAGCGGGACACATTGAAACGCAGTGTTACAACGAACCCTGTCTGAATAACTGCAATTTAAATCTGGTTAGTGTCTCCTGCTGGTTATTGAAGCATTAAAGAACTATCTAAACTGCTAAATAACAGATTGGAGATTAAAATAATATCATTATTGTTATTGTGTAAATCATCATATAAACATTACAAAAAGTAGATTCAGAAAAAATATTTTATTTGATTCAATATAGAATTTATTACAAACTTTTGATGACTGATTTTTCATTTTTGGGTGAAGCATATATTTTTCTATTAATATGGAAATATGATGACGGTCCTTTTTCCAGTGTGTGGGCTTGAGGCCTCTCCTCCACCAGAGATTCTTTGTGTTGTTTGTTATTTTTTGTAATTCATTTAAGTTTGATGTTTTTGTAGGGAACAGCACATTCCAGGGCCCAGTTTATGGCCGGGCCCCTCTCCGTCCGTAACAGTGGACAAAGGTTTGCTACATTTTGATTGGATCTTAGTGGACCAACATAAACAAACTGCCCAACGCCATCAGATAAAGATGCTAGGACAATAGCCAGACATCTCTTAGAGGGTTAGAAGAAGACCCCTGGTACCAACCCCAGGAAGGACAGTACTTCTCATTGGTCCACATGCAGTTTCTGCCCTGCACCCACCAAGAGCCTACTTCCTAAGACTAGGCTGTGACTGTCATAAAAATTCCTCAGGACCTCAGCAGCAATGGGTGAAACAAAGACAGATCACAAAGACTCATCCCAATCCATTCATAACTATGTTTGGAAACCTTGAAACTGATGTATTCTACACACATTCATTTCACACTTATTCACAGAAATAAGTATTCTCGGTTACAGCTATTTGTAGTGCAACACTAATTTAGCTGTTAATGTACAAATGAATGAATGCATGACAGTTCAGTCTTTTTCCATCATGTTTGGTCTTTATTCGTTTAGAATATTGCCAAAGGTATTTTGGTGGTGGTTTGGTAAGTGAAAAATGCATTGGTAAACCTTAAAGACACTTTAAAGACTTCCATCTTTGTGCTTTATGCAAACGAGTTCCACAGGGGAAAGGAGGGTGAGCCACACTGTGTGTGTCCCCTCTGATGCCAGTAACCAATCACAGCACTGGAATGGAGAAGCGCCAAATTGTAATCTCCTCCTCATTGGAAAGGGATAAAAGTACCCTTTCAACAGATACACCTTGTTCTGGGTTTCAACTCTGCAAGGAGTGAGACATAACAGATATAGAAGTTCTGGGTTTCAACTCTGCAAGGAGTGAGACATAACAGATATAGAAGTTCTGGGTTTCAACTCTGCAAGGACAGAGACATAACAGATATAGAAGTTCTGGGTTTCAACTCTGCAAGGAGTGAGACAATAACAGATACACTCGTTCTGAGTCGCCGGTTCATCCAGTGAGACAACAACAGATTCCATGATCTGAATCTAGAGCTTGTGAGGCAGCAACAGAGACGACCACGTTCTGAGCCTCCAGCCTGTGAGGAAAGAGACATTAACAAACACTACTTTCAGAGTTTTCATCCAGCGAGACCGTAACGACTCCAGAGAGATAAAAGCGGATTGATCAAGTTCTGAGTGTCTGGCCCAGAGAGGCAGAAGACACACAGAGACATTTGCAACAAGGTTAAGCTCAGGAGAGCAAACCTTTACTCCAAGGTACCTTCGTCTGCGTGTTCCAGATTGTTAAGGACCTTCTGCACCTACACCAGGGTCTCATCTGCGTGTTCCAGATTTTAGGACCCTTCGGTGCTCCAGGAGATCAGCATCCCACAGAGCTTCGTGTTCAAGGCTGTTGAAATAGATTCCGGCTCCTCTCCCCACTGCATTGTCACCAGCACAACATCGGACCCAACTACGTGGAACGTAAATATCACTTAACCAAACCTCTTTCCAGAGACCTTGGCATTGTTGTATATTATCAGTGTATGATTTTCTAATTCACATTAGATGTAATATAGCTGATGTTAGTTAAGGTTCTCCACCTTATTATTCACAGAGAAACAGTTTATCTTTCCGTAAGGTAACGTAACTCTTCCATAGCCGCATCCAACTTAATCACTTGTATTTTATGTAGCATATGCACCTTATTCCTTTATCATTCATGGTGTTCATTTAGTAGTTGTGTTAGTTATTCTTGTCTATCTTTTGTTAATAAAAATTATTTTATTACACGTGTGTCTTCCTTGTGCTGATAATACAGAAAAGGCTCTACAAGTTAGGAATCTCACCAATCTTTCAAATAAATCAGCTGACCACTTTACATTAATTCCAAATTGCTGAACAGCTTCCTGTTGGGAGTGTTTTCATATTGCCAAGGTAACAGACCTTGACTGGTGCCCTGAACTAGAGTAGGGGGAAGTGGTCACCTGATGTACTCATAACCGCACCTTAAGTGACGTGTGATTCAAAAATCACAACGTCAACAGTGACGTGAGTACCAATCTCTATTTTACATAGCGTCCTTGCATGGGCGAAAGTAAAATCACTACATTTTTATAACTGTTGACTTTATATTTCTTTTCTTGTTACATTAATATAAATGTCCGTTTGAATTAATTTAATCTGTGTGTGGCTTCGCCTTTAATTGTTGCACCGCTTTGAGCTATGCAGGTTTTAACAATATACATACAGTGTATCTGGAAAGTATTCACAGCCCTTCACTTTTTCCACATCTTCTTATATTACAGCCTTATTCCAAAATGGAGTAAATTCATTATTTTCCTCAAAATTCTACAAACAATATCCCATAATGACAACATAAAAGAAGTTTATTTGAAATCTTTGTAAATTTACTAAAAATTAAAAATAAAAAATTGAGGAAATTAATGAATTTAATCCATTTTGGAATAAGGCTGTAACATCAGATGTGGAAAAAGTGAAGTGCTGTGAACACTTTCTGGATACACTGTACACACACACACACACAGGTTAATTTATATATTTTATTTGCACAATTTGTTGTATGATTTATGATATGATACTATCATATGATCCAAAAACAAAAAGATGGCACTTTAATTTGCTTATCTAAGAAGTTTACAGCAAGATTTGGCATCTCTCATGCATGGATATATTGGGGAGAAAACATCTTTATCACAATACATGCTTCCTTGAATTCATTATCATCATCTTGTTAACAGTGATATCGAAGGACCAAATTTAGTATACACCGTATTAATGAAATATACTATGTACAGGCAAATAGATAAACCCAGAAGTTTCATGTAAATTGTTTCCCCATAGGAAACCATTATAAAGAAAAACAATTGACATGAAATTTAGCGCACTGTATTCAAATTCTTGATTCATCTGCTTGCCTGTAAATATTATGTATCATCAATATGGTGTATAGTGAATTTTATATATCACTGTCTTTGTGCATTAAGGCACGTGAATCATTTTAATGTTAAATGTTTTAGAATGTCATACTCTGATTTTAGTGACTGAAATGGTGGGTGTTGTATAAGGACTAAATGAATCTCAAACCTCAGTATCTTCAGCTGACAGTTTGGGCTCTTCAGTCCATTACAGAGCAGCTTCACTCCTGAATCATACAGATGATTGTTACCCATGTCCAGCTCTATCAGGGGTGAGTTTGGCATTTGCAGGGCCAAAGCC
Organism: Zacco platypus; assembly: GCA_038088235.1. Lineage (NCBI taxonomy): Eukaryota > Metazoa > Chordata > Actinopteri > Cypriniformes > Xenocyprididae > Zacco > Zacco platypus. Next base: position 745,009 of record CM076063.1, read on the forward strand.
ACAGGTTCACAGCAGGTGTAACTGAGAAAACAGCTTGAGAGTCTGTAAAAACAGGACATTTCATTTATTGTGTGTTCATCTTGTAGGAACAGTGTTTGTAGTAACAGTAATAGGTTATGTTCTGTTCTCTGTGAACATTGAAGCTTTCTAGAAAAAATATAGATGTCATGTATGCTGAAACTGATGTGACAGCCAAGTGAAAATAACTTTCAAATGTATTTCTATAAAATCACTGTTTAGTAAATCCATTTGAGTAAATACAGATTTTACTCTCCAAAATTAGTAAAACATGATACTCCACACTGCATCTTGTGCTAAAATTGATTTTCAGAGTTAAAAACTTTTATTAAACAGCTGTCGACAAGTTCCTTACATGGCTTTTCTGCAGCATCTCACAGCTGGCAGGAGATTCATGGGGCCCGATATTTCATAACTGTACATCTTCGGGTCGAGCTCCTCCAGCACCTCCTCTGACATCAGCAGTACGTAAGCCATCAATGAGCACATGGAAGATGAGAGTTTTCTTCCTGGAGATGATTTGAAGTATGTTTGTATTTCTGTATATAATGAATTGTCATTGAGCTCCAGTAAGCAGTAGAACAGGTTGACTGAAGTTTCAGGTGAGATGCGGTAGTTTTGTAATCGTTCTTTAATGTGTTTGGTTATTTCTGTGATGCTGTCTTTGCTGTCTTCAGTGTGTGTGAACAGGCCTCTGAGCAGTTTTTGATTGGATTCCAGTGAAATGCCCAGCAGAAACCGTAAAAATAGATCTAAATGTCCTTTCTGACTTTGCATTGCTTTCCTAACTGCCTTCTTCAGTAAATCACGTAAAGCAATATTTTGATCAGCCCTGACCTCATTTTCTGTTTCTTCAGTGAAAAACTTCAGCTCGTCCGTGTTCTTGTTCAGGTAGCAGAGGAACACGTGCACTGCAGCGAGGAACTCTTGAACACTCAGATGCACGAAGCAGAAGACCTTCATCTCCTGAAGTGAAGCTTCTTGCTGAAAGATCTCAGTGAGTATTCCTGTGGACTCAAAGTCTTCATCACTCACATCAATACCACAAGCTCTCAGATCTTCCTCATAGAAAACAATGTTTTCTTTCTTCAGCTGTTCAAACGCTAGCTGAGCTAACTTCAAAATCATTGATTTATTGGAATCTAAGAGCTTTGTATGGACTCTTTCAATTTTTCTGTCACACTTCTGGCTCTTCATCCTCATCTGTATCAGCAGGAAGTGGATGTACATTTCAGTGAGAGTCGTGTTGATGTTCTCTGCATTGTTCCCAATAGGAATGTCCTGAAGAACAGTGGCTATGATCCAACAGAACACGGGAATGTAACACATGATGTAGAGACTACGAGATTTCTTAATGTGTGAGATCGTTCTGGAGGCCTGAGTCTCATCTTTGAATCTTTTTCTGAAATACTCCTCCTTCTGCCGGTCAGTGAAGCCTCGCACCTCTGTGAACAACCCTACATACTCAGGAGGGATCTGATTGGCTGCTGCTGGTCGTGATGTCACCCAGACACGAGCTGATGGAAGCAGAGTCCCATTGACCAGACTTGTAAACAGTTCATCTACAGATGATCGTTTCTCAACACTCGTCACCATTCCACTGTCAAACTCCAAAGGCAGTCGAGACTCATCCAGTCCATCAAAGATAAACGCAAGATTATATTTATAAATCTTAGATATCTTTGCTGTTTCCAGGTCCTCCAGTTCTGGATTGAATATCTGTAGAAACTCATGCAGACTGATCTCTCTGTCTTTAATGCAGTTCATCCTTCGGAATGGAAGCAGGAAAACACAGTCTATATCCTGATTGGCTTTTCCTTCTGCCCAGTCCAGAATGAACTTGTGCACTGAGACCGTTTTTCCAATGCCAGCGATGCCTTTGGTCAACACAATCTTTTTCTTCTTTTTGTTCTGACTAAATACTTCACTGCATTTGATTGGCCTGTCCTGTGATTTACTAGGTTTTATGGCTTCATCAATCCTTGTAATCTCATGTTCTCGATTGACTTCTTTAAGATCCCCCTCCATAATGAAGAGTTCTGTGAAAACATCCTTGAGACGTACTTCATTTTCCTTCTTACACTCAAAAATGTGTTCTACCTTCTCCTTCATGTTCATTTTGTGAGTTTTCAAGAATTCCTGCAGCCAGAAATCATCTGTTATGAAAAATATAAATAAAAAGGAAAAGGTGTGAACAAAACAACACTAGAAAATGAAACTCAAAGGTTTGTGAGGCGACTAACAGCAGATGGAGATCATGTATCGATACTCTACTGCTATTCCTGCAGTTACCGGATGAGCAATGTTGAATTTTCTGTTGAATTTTAACCACTGAATTTGTAAAGCGAAATAAAACTAACAGAAAATTGCCTGTTGAATATTACAGACTGAATTTTAAACAGGCTGAATATTTTGGAAGTGAAGTCTGGAAGGCAAATATGAATTATTGAATTTTTAATAATGAAAATATCTCTGAAATGTTTTGAATCGAAAATAATCACAGCTTAAATATACAACCATGTTGAATTTCATTCCCAAAAAATTAAAGCCCAGAAAATACAATGCATTAAAATACAAGTACTGTTAATGCAATAGATTTATTTTTCAATTAGTGCAATTCAACATGTTTTCTTGTTTCAAATACATTTAAGGTTAATTCACCTTGTTTTCTTCTGCGTTTCTCGGCTGGTTCTGATGATTTTTGCACTGTGAAGAGAGAGAAAAAAACAAGACTTTATGTTCATCAAAGTTTCCTGAAAAAGGCTCTACATCATGTTTCAACACTTCATTACGCAGCACAATTATTAAACTAATATCAGCATATTATAATGATTTCAGAAGGATAAACGCAGCCTCTGTGAACATAAGAATCTTCTGATTCTGAAAATAATCTGAATGTTCATTTTTCTATGAATCTATGCAGCCTCTCGTTCTTTCCTTTATCACCTTCAGTGTTGTTGTTCTGTAACTCTTCAGCCAGCTGGTTCTGGTTCATCTTCCTCAGGATGTTCAGTGTGATCTTCACAGCTTCTTCTGCTCCAAAACGCTCCATCATTAGATCCACTATATCAGTGACACCAGCCTTCTCCAGTTTACCAGCTCCAACGGGTCCATCTTGTTTTAAGAGACCCTTAAATCTCTTCAGATCATCTTCTTTCAGGTCATCTAGAGTATCATAAAGCAGCTCAGCTGCCATCGTCATTCATGGACTGTTGGAAAAAGAGAAAAAGGATTAATTAAGTATTAAGTATTGCACTTTTATAGCAGATATCGATGCAGTAGGTGCAAATATATGTGTGTAAAAAAACCACTGTGATCAGATTAACTATAATGAAACATTTTAAGCTCTAAAACTAAATCTTCAGGTTGTTTTTCAGTTTCAGATTCTGTGTTCATTAGTAGATTATTGTTTGACAGATTCAGCTGAACGCTGATGATGATTGAGGACCATCATGATTCCACTCAAGAAGTAGTTTCACAGTTTGTCCTTCTTGGAAGACTTTTACATTTCAGACCCGACTGAAATAAAAAGAGAAAAGTGACACTGAAAATTACGGAGCCCCTAAAGGGTCATGGTGGTGGAAAAAAATTGGGATAGGAGAAAAAAAAATCTTTTGCGTTCCCTTGCAAAACCTGTTGTAAGCTTGGACAAAGTGTTTCAGTCGCTCCGTGCATTAATACACACAAATAATGCCCGGCTCATTTAGAGTTTGAATTTGTTGCACTCAAATATAAAGAAATGCGGTCAGTGCTTAAAGAGTTCAGTAAAGTTGGCAATATATTCACAGATTCGAACTTCCCGGATCAATAACTCGTGAGCTAAATGTTGTTAAAACACAAATGACAGATATTTTTGTTCATAGTAACCAAGACAACGAGCTACAACAACCCGATTTTCCTCAAATGTGCTTTAGTAAGAAAAAAAAAACTTTTCTGATTATTATGAAACAAAATCAATAACTTCACTGTTATTAGTAAAACAATTAATAAATTGTAATGCCATCAAACGCAGTAAGCAATTATCATGCAAAAGCTGGTTGTAAGTATGTGTAAAGAAGGCCTTTATGTGCTACTTTCCACACTAAGTGTTGTAGTATAACCAGCAGGAGAGCAGTGATGTTTTAACTGAATTTGGCTACACTACAGTGTGTAACATTGAAGTTATTAATGACTGTTTTTGTAGAAATGCTTTTCAGATTTTACACTTTTCAGACGGTCCCTTGTCTCACCGCCGCCTGCTAATAGAGACCAATTTATATATTATAAAGCTTGTTTGAGGAAAATTGTGTTGTTGTAGCTCGTTATCTACGTTACTATGATTGGAAATAGCTGTCATTTGTGCTTTAACAGCGTTTATTGATCGAATCTGAAGTTCGAATCAGTGAATATATTGCCAACTTTACTGAACTCCTTAAGCACTGACCGCATTTCTTTATATTTGAGTTCAAGTTCAAACTCTATATGAGTTGTGTGTATTAATAATGCTGACTGAAACACTACTGCCAGCCAGCGGGACATTAAACTCACAACAGGTTTTGCAAGGGAACGATAACATCTTTGCGAGGAAACGCAAAAGTTTTGAAAAAAACATTTTTTTCCTCCCATCCCAAATTTTTTCCACCTGGCACGTCCCTTTGGGGACTCCGTATAAAATACTAAACACACACAGACCTAAAGTCATATTTAATGTTTGACAAATGAAAACGAGGGATACTGTAGAAATACAGTGTGTCAGTTGTTCATCTTTTATAAAAGAAGTAGTTTCACAGTTTGTGCTTCTTGGAAGACTTTTACATTTCAGACCCGACTGGAATAAAAAGTGAAAAGTGACACTGAAAATTACGGAGCCCCTAAAGGGTCATGGTGGTGGAAAAAAATTGGGATAGGAGAAATTAAAAAAAAAAAAACTTTTGCGTTCCCTTGCAAAACCTGTTGTGAGCTCGGACAAAGTGTTTCAGTCGCTCCGTGCATTAATACGCACAAATAATGCCCGGCTCATTTAGAGTTTGAACTTGGATTCAAATATAAAGAAATGCGGTCAGTGCTTAAGGAGTTCAGTAAAGTTGGCAATATATAATCTCACACTCAGAGCCTTGTTTCAGACTAATAAAAATCAATAAAGGTCTATCAGTTGTGCTGCATGAATCTTTTGTGATCACTGGAAACATTAAACATTGATCAGTAAAATATTAACTAACTTACCTTGAATAATGACAGTATTTGCAGTTTCTTTGTCTTCACCTGAAATGACGCCTCGATCAAAAGCTCTGATCTTCACTTCCTTGATCGTGTGAAGAACTGTGTGTTTCTCCACAGAACTGTTTTTCCCCCTGCAGGAATATCTAGTTTGTCTTCATTGTGTTCTACCTCTGAGGTAAAAACTCGCTTTTTTAAGTATAAAACTGACTTTGATATCAAGTTATGCGTGGAGATCCATCCATGGAGTTTCAGTTTGAAGCGGATGTTGTAGAGAGGGGAAATGACAACAGATCAAGGAAGTTACTCAATCTCAGAAAAAAAGCTCTGAATGCGCGTGAAACCATTAGGAGAGATTCTGAGTGTGTTTATGAAGAATAAACTCGAATTCGGATCAGCATGTGTGACGTCACGTGGGACACACCGGTTCGGAAGCTCCGGTTCTCCACACTGAGAGCTTTATCTGACCTGCTGGACCCGCAGGACACCTGGAGGAGCGTCATGACAGACATCAGCAAACCCTCCGGAGAGCCCAGATACTCACAGCTGACCATCAGGTACATTTTGATACCTTCCATTAAAACAATTTGACAATAGAAATTGCCACCTGTCAGAATATGCTTCCAGCGTGATATTACAGTAATCTGAGGCTTTACCACAACCCTAAACCTACTCTTACAACAATACAAATACAGTGTTGGTCCATCATCATCATCATCATCATCATCATCCACAGGGTTGAGGAGTAATGAAATACAAGTAACTTAGTTACGTATTTAAAATACAAAATTTGAGTAACTGTATTTCATTACAGTTTCATTTTAAATGGGTGGTAATCAGATTACAGTTACATCTGAAAAGTGTTTTAGATTACCAAAGTGATTACTTTGAGTTTTAATGTCATTTAAACAGCGATTGGTGATTCTCTGACTCTGACAGTCTGAAAAAGAGGAGTTAAGTTTCACCAACATTTTAATACTTTTAAGAGGATCATAAAAATGTTGTTATTTTTATTTAGTTCTGTCCTGATAATTCTGACTTTTCTCTCTATTTTCAGTTCATATCTCAGAATTTTGACTTTTCTCAATATTGCGATATTATATCTCATAATTGCAACTTTATATCACACAATTTGAGGTAAAAAGTCAGAATTGTGAGATAAAAACTTGGAATGACCTTTTTTGTGTTTGTTCCACACTTATTAGTATTCCAAATTATTCTAAAGCATTTAGATTAAGTTACTAAACTTGAGTAATGTAACGAAATACGTTACAAATTACTTTTTAAAGCATGTATTTTGTAATCTGTAGTGAAATACAATTTAAAAGTAACCTGCCCAGCCCTGAACATCCACAGATCCTTTAAACAGAATCTCTTGATGTTCAGAATCCCACTGAAACAGAATCAGTTCCACACGATCACACCTTCAAAGCGATATGTGTAGAAACATAAACTAAACAGGATATTACAAAATCTAAAGTGAAATGGAAATGTATATTGATTAATATTTTTATATTTTCTGTGTTCCAACACGAGTTTTAGAGATTCTTTTGTGTTTTTGCCATTTTTTTTAACGTTACTATTTTTAGGGTTAGGACAGACAGTAATATTGTAATGTAACTAATTACTTTCAAATGAAAGTAACTAATAATAAATAATGTATTACATTTTGGAAGTAACTTGCCCAATTTTATATTTTATATCCCTGACTTTACAGACAAGGTTTAAGATAATCCCAGATTAAATGCATGTTTGAGCTGTTTTAACTGAAACAATATCTTAAAATATGTCAGTGTCAAGATTCACACTAGTAATATTTTTTTAAAGACACTTTTATAAAAGCTACTTAAATATCCTAACTGAACTAAGGCCTAATCCTGGATTAATCTAAACTCTGTGAAACGAGGCCATAATATTTTGTTTTGCAGAAAACAATTTTTTAGTGTTTTATAGTTTATACTGTTCACAACTCACCTCTACAGCACTGGGGTGTTTTTGGGACGGTTGCTAAGGTGTTCAGTATGGTTGCTATGGGTGGCATCTCATTTCAGGAGGTTTGAAGCAGCAGTTCTCCAGGGAAAGAGTCCCACGATGGAGATGCTGTTCGACTGGGGAACCACAAACTGCAGCGTTGGAGATCTGGTGGAGATTCTGATCCGACACCGTCAGCGTCCTGCTGCCAGACGACGAGATATTCCACAGTAAAGCAGGTATTCTCGCCGGCCTTGACCTTTTCTGAGAACCTCAGAAGGTCTACATTGATCCAGATGCGTTTGAAAACTGTTTTAAAGCACTAGCATTCTCTAAAAGTTTCTTGCCAACGCTGAAACATAGAAAAATATGCTTTTTAAAATGTATCTGTAGATGTATTAAAGTCAGCATGAAACTGAACGAGTGAGTGAAACGCTTCACAAACAAGAACAAATGTAGGCGGGGCTTGATTGTGTCTGTGTGGAGTTGATTGGATGTGTGGTATTACAAATTTATAAAAAGTTATGTACATTTTGAGTTACAGTCTAAGGGGATTAAGCCAGGTAGACATTAACATTTGGTCTGTGGGTATCTTCCTGTTTATTTGGCATGACAAGTGTAAGGTACAGCGGTCCCTTTTGTCTCTATGATAATGTAAAGGAATGGGCTATACTGTCAGACTGATTTGATTAGCACCCCTGCATTTGAATGACACTGTTATGCTGATTAAATCAAGGCTGGGGAAATGCCGGGAACGGACATTTGTCTCCACCTATATTGTGAATGTATTTAAAACTGCAAGGTACACTAGCTTAGAAGAGACTTGGATGACTACAGCAACGCACGTTTTCTCAATAAAGAGCAACTTCTGCTTAAAAGATATCCCAAGATCTCCTGGTCTCTACTTCGACAAAGAAAAAGATTCCAACAGTTTTGGTGCCGTGACCCGGATAGAGCTTCTCACCTGAATCCTGATTGAAACTTCAAGCCAGATTGAATTCTTCTGTACAAACAAAGGGTTGGTGAGTGCCACTCTATCCAAAAGAACCTTTAAGACCAGTACAAATTTGTGTAATCCTCTGCGCCGTCAGAGAAGAGTTAACAGACAGCTATAGGGTTTGGTTAACTAAGTTATCCTCTAAAAAATATTCTTTTAGGGAAGAAGTTATCCTCTGTCTCAGGCAGGGAGAATTAGCATCAAGTGCTAATACTGGTTATCCTCTGTTTCAGGCAGGGAAGATTAGCATCAATTGCTATTATTGGTTATCCTCTGTTTCAGACAGGGAAGATTAGCATCAAGTGCTAATACTGGTTATCCTCTGTTTCAGGCAGGGAAGATTAGCATCAAGTGCTAATATTGGTTATCCTCTGTTTCAGGCAGGGAAGATTAGCATCAAGTGCTAATATTGGTTATCCTCTGTTTCAGGCAGGGAAGATTAGCATCAAGTGTTAATACTGGTTATCCTCTGTTTCAGGCAGGGAAGATTAGCATCAATTGCTATTATTGGTTATCCTCTGTTTCAGGCAGGGAAGATTAGCATCAAGTGTTAATACTGGTTATCCTCTGTTTCAGGCAGGGAAGATTAGCATCAAGTGCTAATATTGGTTATCCTCTGTTTCAGGCAGGGAAGATTAGCATCAAGTGCTAATATTGGTTATCCTCTGTTTCAGGCAGGGAAGATTAGCATCAAGTGTTAATACTGGTTATCCTCTGTTTCAGGCAGGGAAGATTAGCATCAATTGCTATTATTGGTTATCCTCTGTTTCAGGCAGGGAAGATTAGCATCAAGTGCTAATATTGGTTATCCTCTGTTTCAGGCAGAGAAGATTAGCATCAAGTGCTAATATTGGTTATCCTCTGTTTCAGGCAGGGAAGATTAGCATCAAGTGCTAATATTGGTTATCCTCTGTTTCAGGCAGGGAAGATTAGCATCAAGTGCTAATATTTTGTGTTGTCCTCTGTTTTGCCAAAGAAGGTTAACAATAGTTGATCTGTGTTTACAAGTTTACTCTGTTGTTCAGAGAAGGTTTAGTGTTTTGACTGTGTGGTTACAAAAGAAACTCACAAAAATGTTTAGAAAGAATGCTAGACTGACCCCCACAACTGAAAAGGGTGATCTCACGACTCCTTTGTGGTCAGACAGCGAATTCAAATCAAAGTTAGGAGTGCAAATGGACATAATAGTCACTGAGAAAGTTAGGCAAGAACTAACTCAGAAATATGAGATCCATCCAGACAAGACTTGGTCTGTAGATGAGTGTAAAAAGGTTTTAGGAGCATGTATTCGCAAGAGCAATGTGAAAGGCATTATCTGCTGCCATAGAGAATTTGGTTTAGCGCTAGCTAGACAACAGTCTCAGCGTAACTCAGAGCTAGAGGAACAGAACAAAGAGCTCCGTGCTAGAGTAGCCTCTTTGACTAAGAAGTTGAATCGCAACAAAGCTGCAGCAAAAATTGATGTGGATGAAGTTAGTCAGCCTGATGACAATTATCCTGACTTACAAGCTTTTTTTGAAACAGATGTAGCCATCCAATCAGTAACTGATGTGCCTATAGATTCAGTGAAGGTATGTGGCGCTAGGAGGAGATCTCAGGGAATTGAGGGAATTGAAAGTGTTCCTCCAAACTCTTCTGTTGTCCAAGTACAAACTGTTGCCAAAGTGCTAGGACCTAAAGATATAGAGAGACTATCCCAGAGTTTACCCTCAGCACACAGAAATTTTTCTGAATTTAGAAGGGTATTGATAAGTAAAATGCGTCTCTATGACATGTCGTTAACAGAAGTCACACAGCTGATGTCACAAATTCTAACGGAATCTGAATTCAACAGTTTTGAATCTGCTGTCACTTCTGAACTACAACATGTCAGTAAAGGCGATTTGAGAGAAGGTGTTGTAAAAATTCTAAAGAATATCTTGGGGCCCAAAATGGACTGGTCCAGAATCACTAACTGTGTGCAAAGGAAAGAAGAATCTGTGAGTGAATACACTGAAAGGTTTTGTCAGTTAGCTGTAACTTACAGTGGAATAGCTGAGGATTCTGAATGTGTGCTCGATGACAAGGGACCCTTAGTCCGCATCTGGTCAGATGGCCTTTTAGCTGAGTACAGAAAAGCATTGCCATTCCTAAATCTAACTTGGTCTAACAAAACCGTCAGAAGTAACCTAGAACAGTTAGATACATGGGAAAGAGATGCTGATGTCAAGGCAAGAGTAAAGATTGCAGCAGCATCCTTTAAGGCCAACACTGAGAATCAACAGAAATGTAAATGTCCTAAGAGAGAGGGCATTTGTCATTATTGTGGTAAGCCTGGACATTGGTTGAAAGACTGTAGGAAAAATAAAAATAACTTAAGAGAAATTAACAATGTCACTCAGCTCCTACTCAGTCTTTTGGCAACTCTGAAGCAGCCCCTCCCCTCGTCATTAAACATGTGGGGCAGCTTCCTGAGATGTTAACCATTTGGGCTGTGAGTGCTTAATTTCCCCAGTAATTTACAAGAATGTTGAAAGACTCATTCTGAACAAAAGACTGACATTTGAGGAAACACTGTTTAAGTACACTCACAGCCATAAAAGCCATACTACAGCACTCTCCATTCACTTATCCATCCTCTATGGGTTATGATGTCTGCTACGACTGATGTTTCATTGGAAGATGGAGATGGCACAGTAAAGTTTGCCAATTAACTTCAGAGAGCTGAGTCGTGTTGGCAGATTCCACCAGAAGGTGGACACACAATCATTCCAGGTCAGTGGGTGAAGTCATTCAAAAACAAGCCGTTAGAACCTAAGTGGCATGGACCACATCAAGTGATTTTGATTACAGCAGCCGCAGTGTTGTGTCAGGGAAGGAAAACTTGGACTCATGTGTCACACTGTAAAATTGTTCCTCCACCTACAGGGATAGGATAGGACACACGGACCAATGAGGAGCCCGGGAAAGAACCGAAAGCAACAGGCTTCGGGGGCCAATCCTACGGTGAAGATTCCCTCATAGGCCTTCCCCCACTCACTAGTCCATCCTTACCTCACTGTTCTTTAGGTGTCACAGGAATTAAGAAATAGGGAAAGAAGGAACAACAATAGCAGACTCAGATTGAACAAAGGATAAAACCCTAATGTTTGCAGTCTTTTACAACAAATACTGCTCTGCTGTCTTTTGTTTTCTTTCTTACTCTGTGCAGATACCACTTGATGGCTGTCCCAAGACCCATACGTATCAACCTCCTGACCTGCGTATAAAGCCACAACCTCTAAAAGACAACAAGACCCACTACCGAGCCAACTGTCACAAAAAGAAAAAAATACACAACGCAGAGAATTGCATACGGGAACTTCAGTCATCCGTCAGCATGATCAAGATTGCCGTACTAGTAATCATCATGGACATTGCACAAAGTGTAGACACCAGAAACAACGTATTCTGTGAGCTGCTGAATATGTCAAGAAATGCCTTGTTTGCTGGAAAGAACATTTGCATGCCACCATTTAACTTTTTTGCTTTCAAGAAGTCTGTTTCCCCAGTTCAAATCCTCAAAGCCTCTTTGTACACATTTGGAAATCTCTTCTTGACTGCAAGACAAAAATAAGATCTTATTTTAACTAAATGTTTCTAGTAAATTTTCCTTTTACCAAGTATTGAGTTACCGTATATGACCCTTGTGGTTTCCTCATCAGTTTCACTTCTTCTCTATGGCTCTCGTGGTTTCCTCATTGGTTTCACTTCTCTTTCCTGTCAGTTTGTCTCTTTTCAAATCACTGATAAAAAAACACAATAATTTGTAAGAACAGAAATGATATTTTGTGTTTATTGTGCAGGTGTTGCTGGAGATCTTGTCTGGTCTTCCTATAGTGGATGAAAGCCGTGATCCCAAACTACTGGTGTGTGAACGTTCAGTCAGAGCTTCTCAAACTCTCCATGTCTGTGTGTCCGTCTCAGTCTGGTGTTTGTGTGTGAGTTTGAGTGTGTGTGTGTGTGATTGTTTTCATGATTTGAGGACACAAATTTGTATAAAGACATGGGTATTGGACTGGTATTACGATGTAAACATTTTTATGAGGACATTTTATGAAGGTAAATCAGTAGCAAAACTAAAGAGCATGAAGATGTGAATTTGAGAACTTGTGATAGTAATATTCATATTTGTAATTTGAAATTTACATTCACAGCTCTGATGTGAAAAGCTGAATCTTTCGATTTGCACGGACAGACAATAATCAAAACACCCGTGTTTTAAATTCGAAGTTGCAGATAGTTACAAATGTGTAAAATGACATTTGCATAAACAAAATGACATACACAAATGTGTACGACACATTTACTTTTGCAATTTACTTCAGTTTACTTTTTCACGCACTCAATATATGCTTTACTAAACCTCTGGTTTACTGTTCCCCATGTCTCAAGCTCTTTATGATCAGTCACTTTGATACTTTTGTTTTGTAATGAAATTTTATTTAGGTTTAAATTGAGAAACATCAGAAAACTTTATTGACAACAGCAGTTTCTATATCAATGTCCCAATCAATAGAATAACCTAACCTAATAGAAAACAGAATAAAGGTAAAAAAAGCTTTCAAAAGTACTAATATGTAACTATAAGGGGTAAATAAGGTATAAAGGTGTATCTTGTGAAAGGGTTCTACACCAGTAACAGCTTTTGTACCTTTTTTCTGTAAAAGAGTGCATAAACGAAACATTATTTCATAATTTCATTTTTTTATTGAAAAACAAAAGCAAAGACTTTATTAAATGTTACATTCTAGCTTAAGTGTTCGAATACTTTTAGGGGTCACTGTATGTAAACATTATCTAAATCTTTACATTTCACCTGAATTGTCACAATTTAATGCCTCATCAACTATGAACATCTGTATGACAATTAAAAATGTGTAGTTTGTGATTTATCTATCTACACAAAGACTTTCTGGTTAAACACAAAAGCAGATGATATTCTGTACGAACTGTAGGTACATCCACAATTACAGTCTCTTTAGCAGGGGTTTGCTTTGACAAGGGCACTGACTGACTTGTACCTGGAACAGTCTCTTTCACCTGAATAGGCAGAGTCTCCATCTGTGCATTCTCAGGAGTTGGTGTGGAAGAATTCTCAAATAGATGATGGTATTCTGGAGCCACATCCAGGTAAGGATCTTTTGTCACCTGTTCTCCTGAGCTGTCACATGAATTTGCAGCTAGTAACTGGTCTACATGCCTTTTCCAGATGAGATGACCATCAGCAAGTTCAACAGTGTAAGACACTGGCCCTGTTTGAGCGATCACTACTGCTGGTAACCATTTGGTGGCACCTTTCCCATAGTTGCAAGCTAGCACTTTGTCTCCTGGACTGAAACAACGATGTTTGGCTTTTAGACGTCGTTCCATCTGAAGATTTTGTTGTGCTTGGACAGTCTGTTTTGTTTTCAGGGGTTTCAACAAATCCAGACGAGTGCGAAGCTGTCTTTTGAACATAGCGGTGGCAGGAGATACTTTAGTGGTGGCATGGGGGGTGTTTCTATAGAAAAGTAGAAAAGTGTTGAGGCGCTGATTCAGTGATCCTTTACCCTGTGTCGACTTGAGAGCTTGCTTCATTGTCTGGACAAACCGCTCAGCAAGACCGTTAGTTGACGGGTGATAAGGTGCTGATCGAATGTGCTGAATCCCGTTTACCTTCATGAAAACCTCAAACTCTTCTGAGACCAGCTGAGGCCCATTGTCACTGACAAGTTGCTGTGGCAGGCCAAAACGACCAAAAATTGAACGAAGGGCTTCCACAGTTTTCAATGATGATGTGCCTTTCATAACTTCAAGCTCTGGCCATTTGCTGTGGGCATCAAGAACAACTAAGAACATATGGTCTTCCAATGGCCCTGCAAAATCAATATGGACTCTCACCCATGGTTTCTCAGGCCATTGCCAAGGGTGTAATGGGGCTGGTTGAGGGGTATTCCTCAGCTTTTGACATGCACTGCACGTTTTTGCTTTTTCCTCAATCTCTGAGTCCACCCCTGGCCACCAAAGGTGCGATTTCCTTCATTCAAACTACTCCACAGTGTCCCGAATGAAGTTCCTCCAGTACTTGTTGTCTCAATGGTGGTGGAATAATGACCCTTGAGCCCCATAGTAGACATCCAGATTCTACTGTTAGCTCATTTCTCCTGGTTACATAAGGCCTTAGGAGCGGTGACATTTCTCCTACTTCCCCTCTAAGCACAAGATCCAAAACCTTGGACATTACGGGGTCAGTACGTGTGTGCTTTTTTACCTGAGCTGCCGTTACAGGGGAATTGTCCACCATTTTAAAGTAGAAAATTTCTGCCTTTGCTGGTTCTGGATGTGAAGTGGGCAACGGAAGTCGGGAGAGCCCATCAGCATTAACATGATGTTCCGATCTTCTGTATTTTATCTCATACTGATGTGCAGACAAAAGAAGGGCCCACCGCTGCATTCTTGCAGCTGCCAGTGAAGGAATGCCTGAATGTGGGCCGAAGATGGAAGTGAGAGGTCTGTGATCAGTTAGAAACGTAAATCGTCTTCCAAATAAGAACTGATGAAATTTCTTCACCCCAAACACAATAGCGAACACTGGGAGGGTATAAAGAAAAACAGAAGGGTCAATTTGCATGACGTAAATACACAACAACAGTATCTCTCACAGACTCGTTTTCATTTGTCAAACATTAAATATGACTTTAGGTCTGTGACACTAAAGCAGTTAAAAAGCTGTTTCTCAACTAAACTCATCTTACTTTACCTTAGAGAGAGAGAGAGAGAGAGAGAGAGAGAGAGTGTGAGAGAGAGTGAGAGAGAGAGAGAGAGAGAGAGAGAGTGTGAGAGAGTGTGAGAGAGTGTGAGAGAGAGTGAGTGAGAGTGAGTGAGTGTGAGAGAGAGTGAGTGAGAGTGAGTGAGAGAGTGTGAGAGAGAGTGAGAGAGAGAGAGAGAGAGAGAGAGAGAGTGTGAGAGAGTGTGAGAGAGTGTGAGAGAGAGTGAGTGAGAGTGAGTGAGTGTGAGAGAGAGTGAGTGAGAGTGAGTGAGAGAGTGTGAGAGAGAGTGAGCGAGAGAGAGAGAGTGTGTGAGAGAGTGTGAGTGAGAGTGAGTGAGTGTGAGAGAGAGTGAGTGAGAGTGAGTGAGAGAGTGTGAGAGAGAGAGAGTGTGAGAGAGTGTGAGAGTGTGAGAGAGTGAGTGAGAGTGAGTGAGAGAGAGAGTGTGAGAGAGTGTGAGAGAGAGAGAGAGAGAGTGTGAGAGAGTGAGAGAGAGTGTGTGAGAGAGTGTGAGTGAGAGTGAGTGAGTGTGAGAGAGAGTGAGTGAGAGTGAGTGAGAGAGTGTGAGAGAGAGTGAGAGAGAGAGAGAGTGTGAGAGAGTGTGAGAGAGTGTGAGAGAGTGTGTGAGAGTGAGTGAGAGTGAGTGAGAGAGTGCGAGAGAGAGTGAGTGAGAGTGAGTGAGAGTGAGTGAGAGAGTGTGAGAGTGAGTGAGAGTTTTTAATATTTTCAGTGTCACTTTTCTCTTTTACTCCAGTCTGGTCTGAAATGTAAAAGTCTTCCAAGAAGGACAAACTGTGAAACTACTTCTTGAGTGGAATCATGATGGTCCTCAATCATCATCAGCGTTCAGCTGAATCTGTCAAACAATAATCTACTAATGAACACAGAATCTGAAACTGAAAAACAACCTGAAGATTTAGTTTTAGACCTCAAAATGTTTCATAATAGTTGATCTGATCACAGCGTTTTTTTTACACACATATATTTGCACTGCATCGATATCTGCTATAAAAGTGCAATATGTAGTACACTATAATGTGGTGACATAATTTAGAGTGTATATGTGTAGTACAGTGTTCATATAATGCCGATCTCCATTGTTATGAGACAATAGTAATTTAGGGGGGGGGGGCAAAGAAAGCGGAACCAATGTTGGATACTGTTACACCGCGGGGCCTAAGAGTCGGACGACTTCCCCTTCTCTCAAACAGAGATTTGCGTGAGAAGTAGGGATGGGCGATACCAATCATTTTCTGTTTGATCCGATACCAAGTACTTTCAAGATCAGTATCATCGATATCGATAGCGATACCGATACGATACTTCTATTAAATATTTTTATTTGAGTGATTTTACAATGCATTTTGAAAGCCACCTTATTAATATTAAATAAACAGGAATAGACTTTACTATTTTATAAAAAAAAATTTTATTTATGTAATCATCACTTGGTACCTGGATAATGCCTGCCTCTCTGAAAGGATTCTGCTAGAGAACTCCATAGACATAATAAAATACAGACGCCCCATTGGCCTCTGGATCGTACGTCAACGGCGCCGCCATATTGTGCAGGTCAACGTTCCCGTAACGCCCATAACTGGAATTGAGAAATTTTTGTTTTCCGTGTGCTGTATAAATCGCCGCACAATTGAACACAGGTCTCGGGGAATAACCTTTCACAGGTAAGGCTGAACATTTGTTTCTGGTTGTATTTGGTCATTATATAATTATGTTGATAATAGTCGGCCACCGGAGTCAGTCAGAAAATAGCTAGAGATGGCGCTAGTTAGCTGTGAAAGTTGAGTTTAAATGATTTATATTATAGTTATTTCTAGCGTATTTGATCTTATTTTATAAACTACATTTCTTGAAATTTAAATATGCATCTGAACCGACTTTTAAGACAAGCACTCGTTTCGGTGAGGTGACTGACACTGTGAATTACTGTAACGTTAGTTAGTTAGTTAGTTGACTAGCTATAAAGGGTGTAAATATGGATCTCCACGCATCACCTGCTATCAAAGTCAGTTTTATACTTAAAAAAGCGAGTTTTTACCTCAGAGATAGAACACAATGAGCTATTAGACAAATTAGTAATTCCTGCAGGGGAAAAAACAGTTCTGTGGAGAAACACACAGTTCTTCACGAGAAGACAGAAGTGAAGATCAGAGCTTTTGATAGTGGTGGGCAGAGCGAGGCTTCATGAAACACTGAAACAGTTGAAGCAAATGTGCCGTATCGTGTCGAGGCTTCGAAGCTATACTGACACCCGTCTCCACGGTGACACCTAGTGGTCAATTTTACATGTTATCTGAAACAATTTTGACAACAAACCGTTTAAAAAAATAAAAGTGTTGTGTTTTTGTTAATGTGGTGCGTTTTTAACATCTTCACTATATAACTGTAATATATAATAATAATAACTATGTTATTTTGGTCATGAAAAATGAAAATAAAACAAATCAATCCACAATGGTCTCATTTTTGTTTTTTACAGATTTATATTCAAAAATATTAATTGCTTTCTCCTCTCACAAAAACCC